>OY740765.1:10034689-10374327 GCA_963513935.1 Aphrophora alni | reverse complement strand
AAATGTCCCACTCCAAGGGTGTTTTTTACCCCTAAAGCATATCTCTGGATCCAAGAAGACTAGACCTATGAATTTTAACATGGTTTGGGGTAAGTCGCATGCTAAGAAAGAGTTATGAAAATGTTCCACTCCAAGGGTGTTTTTTTACTCCTAAAACAAGTACCATATCATTGTTATTTATGGGTCGATTTTGATCAAAATTAATGTGTTGCTGTATTTGGGGATATATTATTTCCATAGCACCTCCATCAGGGTTGTGCTAAAAAAAAATAATAAAATTCTTTATAAAACTACCTCAACTATCTCCAGGTGAAGCTGGGACCATCAGCTAGTACAAAAAAAAAATCAGCAATGAGTAATTTGCAATGTAGTGAAATTGACAATACTGATTGATGCTTCCTCTAATCACAATAACAGGGGGGGGGACTAAAAACACAATAATTCAATAATAATTAACAAATAAAACACAATTTTTCTTTTGTAAAATTCTATAATTTATTTGGTCTAGCCGACCATGGTTTCGCCAGTTACGGCATTGACGAGGCTCTTACAAGACTAAATACAATACACACCATAACTATTATAAAAGGTTGAGAAAGGCAGGAAATTCTCAAACTTTTATAATAGTTCTTGTGTGTATTGTATTTAGTCTTGTAAGAGCCTCGTCAATGCCGTAACTGGCGAAACCATGGTCGGCTAGACCAAATAAATTATAGAATTTTACAAAAGAAAAATTGTGTTTTATTTGTTAAAATGGAATTCTATCAAGTACCGTCGGTCATCAGTGTAAACAATACAATAATAATTATCTAGTTTATTCCCTTAAATACTCTAAAGAACAGAATAACCCTCTGATGCAATAAAACCCCATAATCTTCTTATCAGTAGAACCCTCTGGTTGTAACCTTGTTATCAAAATATAAATCAGAGTATTTAAGGGAATAAATAATATATTAATTATAAGAGTATTATTGTTGTTCTTTTACTGTTATTGTGGTCTTTTTTTATACTAAGTATTTGTGAGAAAACAAAACAGGTTTTCAGTGACTTCACTTGCGTTTGTTTCTCAAACTAAAGTTACTAAAATTTGCAACTTTTTACAACATTTTAAGGATAGACTACGTCCTACCAAACCAGATTCGCCTATATGAACACATCAAACAAAAGACGTACACAATATATAAGACAAACAGTTGTTGTAAGATCGAGCGAAAGAAAGGAAAAATAAATAAAACGATCGAAGCACATAGTGAGCTTCGAGTCCAGAAACATAATTTATGGTTCAGACGGTCTTAAAATGGCGTTATTTTATTATCTGCTAAACTATTGTTAGCAGGGATCGTCCCGGAGACTGTTCAGACAAATCACTACAAAGTGGGCAGTAACTCGGAAAGTAATTTAAAAATCATTCCATCTATTCACAATACAGACTGTACCCTTTCTTGGAAACATATTTATCCCTTTGTTTGGTGTTTGTTTAACGACAGTCAAGTCTGTAGTTAGATCGGTTCGTTTATTGAAATTGTTTGCCGAGTGTAAGATAAACAACTAGAAATTACAGTCCTCACTTACGTGTACTTCACAACAACTACGAAATTCCTGAGCTTAAGGCTTCTGAACTTTTTTTTTACAATTTTAATTCAGCTTTTTAAGTTTTAGCTTTAGGGTAGCTAATCGCCCTAATAGCTCATAAGTACAGACATTGAGAAGCAATTACTGGCTTTTATTTTCTAACCTAAGACAACCTAATAAACATAAGTAAACCAACAAAAACTGGTCTTACATTATATTACGTTAAGTAAACGCAACTAGCTCCTCCGGTATAGCTGGAAACAAAAATTGTCCACGGTTTAGTAATAGATTATTAAGTTAGGTTAGGTTCTGTTAGGTTGGGTTAGGTAAGGTTAGGTTAGGTTAGATTAGGTTAGATTTATAATAACTTATAAATTTATAATAATTTCAATTTAACGCAATTAAACATTTTTTTCCCCTTTGTTTGAAGTTATTTGTTAATGATGGAAGTTCAATTTTATTATTATACATTTTTCGGACAGTTGCCATCTTAGACAATGCATCTTAGATATTAAGGTTGGTGGTATTCTTATTTAATTTTACATCTTACATAGACTTTGTTTCTAGTTTCATGTTTCTTTAGTTTTTAGTCACTTGATAACGGGAATTGATTCTTATTCCCGAAACGTCGTGTTTTGATTTTTAAAACACAAATGATGGCAAATGTCCGAAAAATGTATAATAATAAAATTGACTTCTCAGTTTTAGCTCTGAGATGCATGCTTAGATATTAAGGTTGGTGGTATTCTTATTTAATTTTACATCTTACATAGACTTTGTTTCTCGTTTCATGTTTCTTTAGTTTTTAGTCACTTGATAACGGGAATTGATTCTTATTCCCAAAACGTCGTGTTTTGATTTTTAACACACAAATGATGGCAAATGTCCGAAAAATGTATGCTAATAAAATTAAACATATTTAAAAGGAATTATATAATTTACAGTGAAAGCATATTACTTAATTTTTTCTTTCAAAATACATGTAGGCCTACATACTTTAGTTTTAACAATTTCATTTGATTTATTTTCTATTGCTGTTGACAAACATGATAATGTAACAATAGTCACTTCATTTTAATTTCAAATCTCACAATTTTAAATCTAACTAACAGTTAATTCAACCCAAAACTTACAATTAAAATTGACCTATAATCAAAATAGTTAAAATATTCTATATTTAAGTCTAACTGAGTAATAAATACCAACAGATACTTACGTGTACAAAGCAATAAATTCACACAGATAAGTCACAAATATTTTAAAACATTTTGACAATCGTTTTTAAAATGTGTAAAAAATAAAAACAAGTAAAATGTTTGAATACTTACAATTGTTGTGATTACCACAGAACTTGTAATTAGCTACGGCATAAATAAAAATATCCTTTTGCAAGACCTTCCCAAAGCTTTGTTTACTATTTAAGCTCGCCAATCTCCTCTGAAAGTCTGTCCTCAATTGTTTTTTTTCACAACCTAACCTAACCTATCCTAACCTAACCTATCCTAACCTAACAAACCAATTGAAAATCTAAAAATAGTCAGAAAGAGCCAAACAATTTATTTTGGGAAACCGATATTGATTAGATGGTTACAGTGGGAATATTATATTTTGTGGTAATATATTTAGAGTAAGGAATTATTCAAGACAAAAGTTCATTGAAAGAACATGAAAATACAGATTTAATCTGAAAATAATTGAAAAAATTAGCAAATTCCCACTGTCCCTACCTAATTTTTGAAGTATCATAAAAGTTTGATAAATATGCATTTCTCTTGCATAATTTCAACTGTGAACGAGTGTTTATAACAATAAAAAAAGAATCACGTAAAAAGAAATTGGTGGGCATTTTCCGAAAAAGTAATTTACGTTTTAAATTCCAATCAGATAAAGGTATAATAAAGACATATTATAAAGATTGTACAACAAAATTACCTACAAAAAGTTTGGTAGAATAAATAACTTTAGAAATGTACAACTATCACCATCTGCTATTATACATGCCGTCACACCTAATTACGGTTGTTATTTCTGTTATTAATTATCTATATTTGTAAGGGTAGTATTTAGTCGACTGCAACACTTGATAAGGTAGCAATTACATGGTTATAGAAGCCTCGATCTAATCGCTTCAGGCGGTAAGCTAACGTCCGCATCCAAACATGTAATCAGCAGGACGAAGGCACTGTTCCGAATATGGATTTCGTTGTTGATAATAGGATGAGGAATGTTTATATTTTTATAAGCCAGGATGTATTTACACATTAAGGAATAACTGTAAACATAATGACATATTAAGAGATAATGTAACATCTGATATATAAAACAAGTTACTTGTCTTTTTTTACGTATACTTTGTAGAGGGAAAGTTAAAAAGTAAAGGGAAATTTTGTTTTCCTCTCGAATCACTTGTATGGCAGCACTGATTGTTTTGCTAGAACTCATAACGTTTATCAGCTTATGAAAGCATTGTTTCATTGTTAGCTATTTGTGACTGCGTTTAAAAGACTGTGTGAAATGTGTTCTCCTTTGTTTGATTCCACCAAGGAAGAAATGCGAGCAGTGATACGTTTCCTCAATTCAGAAGGTGTGAAATCAGCAGAGATTATTCGTCGAATGGACCAGCAATATGGAGAGAGTTGGTTAAGTGGAAGCGAGATCAACGAATGGATTGATCGCTTTAAAAGTGGTAGGATTTCTCTGTGTAATGAACAACGACCTGGTAGACCTTCGACTTCAAAGACTAATGATAATATTAAAGCGGTTAAACAAATGATTCTCGATAATCGACGAATTAAAGTTGATGAAATTGCAAGTGAGTTAAATTAAGTCATGGTTCAGCATATTCAATCAAAACAAATCTTAGGTTAGATTGTGATGATACTTTGCAAAGTTAGATTACCGAAATAAATCTAAGTTGACGTTACTCTGTGAAGTGAAATTAACGTAACTAAGTTATGTTGTGACGTAGATTGGCATGTCAAATTTAAGGTTATTTTGTGATGACATTCTATGAGATTAGATTGATAAAATAATTTATTTGATGTTATTTTTAACGATTGTATGTGCTATTATCATGTCAAGGGTTAGATAATCAAAACAAATCTAAGTTTCGATTGTGGTGATACTTTGTGAAGTTAGATAATCAAAACAAATCTAAGGTGACGTTACTCCGTGAAGTGAAATTAACGTAACTAAGTTATGTTGTGACGTAGATTGGCATGTCAAATTTAAGGTTATTTTGTGATGACATTCTATGAGATTAGATTGATAAAATAATTTATTTGATGTTATTTTTAACGATTGTATGTGCTATTATCATGTCAAGGGTTAGATAATCAAAACAAATCTAAGTTTCGATTGTGGTGATACTTTGTGAAGTTAGATAATCAAAACAAATCTAAGGTGACGTTACTCCGTGAAGTGAAATTAACGTAATTAAGTTATGTTGTGACGTAGATTGTCATGTCAAATTTAAGGTTATTTTGTGATGACATTCTATGAGATTAGATTGATAAAATAATTTATTTGATGTTATTTTTAACGATTGTATGTGCTATTATCATGTCAAGGGTTAGATAATCAAAACAAATCTAAGTTTCGATTGTGGTGATACTTTGTGAAGTTAGATAATCAAAACAAATCTAAGGTGACGTTACTCCGTGAAGTGAAATTAACGTAACTAAGTTATGTTGTGACGTAGATTGTCATGTCAAATTTAAGGTTATTTTGTGATGACATTCTATGAGATTAGATTGATAAAATAATTTATTTGATGTTATTTTTAACGATTGTATGTGCTATTATCATGTCAAGGGTTAGATAATCAAAACAAATCTAAGTTTCGATTGTGGTGATACTTTGTGAAGTTAGATAATCAAAACAAATCTAAGGTGACGTTACTCCGTGAAGTGAAATTAACGTAACTAAGTTATGTTGTGACGTAGATTGTCATGTCAAATTTAAGGTTATTTTGTGATGACATTCTATGAGATTAGATTGATAAAATAATTTATTTGATGTTATTTTTAACGATTGTATGTGCTATTATCATGTCAAGGGTTAGATAATCAAAACAAATCTAAGTTTCGATTGTGGTGATACTTTGTGAAGTTAGATAATCAAAACAAATCTAAGGTGACGTTACTCCGTGAAGTGAAATTAACGTAATTAAGTTATGTTGTGACGTAGATTGTCATGTCAAATTTAAGGTTATTTTGTGATGACATTCTATGAGATTAGATTGATAAAATAATTTATTTGATGTTATTTTTAACGATTGTATGTGCTATTATCATGTCAAGGGTTAGATAATCAAAACAAATCTAAGTTTCGATTGTGGTGATACTTTGTGAAGTTAGATAATCAAAACAAATCTAAGGTGACGTTACTCCGTGAAGTGAAATTAACGTAATTAAGTTATGTTGTGACGTAGATTGTCATGTCAAATTTAAGGTTATTTTGTGATGACATTCTATGAGATTAGATTGATAAAATAATTTATTTGATGTTATTTTTAACGATTGTATGTGCTATTATCATGTCAAGGGTTAGATAATCAAAACAAATCCAAGGTGACTTTACTCCGTGAAGTGAAATTAACGTAACTAAGTTATGTTGTGACGTAGATTGGCATGTCAAATTTAAGGTTATTTTGTGATGTCATTCTTTGAGATTAGATTGATAAAATACATCTAAGGTTACGAAGTTACTCTGTCAGATTAAAAGAAATCTGTTGTTTTGATTTTTCGTTATTTTTAGCGATTGTATGTGCTATTATCATGTCAAGGGTTAGATAATCAAAACAAATCTTAGGTTAGATTGTGGTGATCTTTGTGAAGTTAGATAATCAAAACAAATCTAAGGTGACGTTACTCTGTGAAGTGAAATTAACGTAAATAAGTTATGTTGTGACGTAGATTGGCATGTCAAATTTAAGGTTATTTTGTGATGACATTCTATGAGATTAGATTGATAAAATACATCTAAGGTTACGAAGTTACTCTGTCAGATTAAAAGAAATCTGTTGCTTTGTTTTTCGTTATTTTTAATGATTGTATGTGCTATTATCATATCAAGTTTTAGGCGACTGAAGAGATGAGTTTATAATTTGTTGGTATTTTAAATAATTATAGAATAGAATAGAATTCCCTCGTGAATGTAGGATGAGACCGCTCATCTTAAAGAGTTCTGCAGACCTTTATGGCTTGAATTTTAACTACATGTTACGTAACTTATAAACATGCAGACTCAAAAACATCGAGAACTGTTAAAACATTTTTTTAACGATTAACAGCAAAAACACGAGAATTGGGCTACATGAATTGTTGAAATTATACTATTTTCCTGTATACAGCCCAATTTCGTAAGCCCAAAAAAAGTCTCCTGAAGGTGTAATCAACATTTTCCAACGAAACCCATATTTTAAAAGTTGTATTTCATAATCTGAATAAAACCACACTGATGGTTTTATTCTTTGCATTAAGCAAAATAATTTACAATCATTTATAAAATGCTGGATTTAATAAGTTTTAAAACGTATGCAACTTGTAACCCTTGAACCAAAACTAAGTTTCTAATAACAAAATTGGAAATTAAAATAGCTTTAAAAATATTATTTAAATTTAATTAATATAATTGCAATTAAAAAAAGTCTTCAGAAACAAAAACTTTTTTCGTCATACTGCTTCAAAAACAGCTGTTTTCAATACACGCATTGAGATGCTAACGTTGTTCTTTTTAGTCCTAGGACCTAAAAACATCAACTAAGGTCGAGGTCATCAGCTGTTACTTCGCTTATACGAATTAATTAACGATTGTAAAGAATCTATAAAAAAACAACCGATACTCTCGATTGTAAATAACAGATAAAACAGCTGTTACCATCGATTTTATAAATAAGTACCACTAACACAAACTAAACAGCTGTAATAGCTGCAAACCTTTTGTAACTTGTCCAAACTTTTGAAGGTAAATAGGTTATAACATTTTAGTTTTTGTAAAATTGTTTTCTTATATTGTTTGCAGTATAACGATAAATATAGTTCATCACTAGAACCAAAAGAAGCTTTCGATCCTCGCTCATTTTCCGGCCTCGGCCGTTAAATTTGAGTTTGTATGGAAAAGTTTCACTTTTGGTCCTAGTGATGAAATATACTATTACAACAGCCTTGAAGTGCCTAGGCTTTGCTAGAAGGTTTTTTATTCGGTTGACAGAACTCCTGTCGCAGTTGTTCTAGTATTCTAAATCAGGGTTTGCTACCAATTGAATCTTGCCAGATTACTCCACGATGTTGGATCAACGCTGTAACTTATTGAGCTTCCTCGAGGATTAAACCCGAAACCTTCCACTTGTAAACCTAACCACTAGACCAGCCGGGAGTTCTTAATACGACTTTATTCTCTCAATATAAGCTCAGTTTTAGTTCTATGGCTGAAAATTTCATAAATTCAACCAATTTTTGAGAGTTACTATCTGGTTAATACTATCTTCATTTTAAAAATTAATTTTATATTGAATGGATCTCTTTCTGATATTGCAAAATTTATTTAAAACTTTACAACAATTAATAAGTGGAATCCAGTTATTGTTTATCTGCTCTCAACATTTCGGGACAGCATATTTGTGGTGTGTTATTGAGAAATACAAATGTAAACGGGTCTATTAATTGAACACAAATGTATTTTTAATTACTTAAGATCGGTGTTTTTTATTTAAAAAATAATCAGGAACAATAATAAAAAAACGTACTACAACTTACAAATTGTAGCAAAAAAAAACAAACATCAAATTAAATAACATATTTTACTGTAATGACGTCAACAAAATCTGTGATTAATAATGAAGGTTGTATTTCAAACTGTCGTACTAGCATAATTAACGTGAATTTGAATTGTTTTTATTAATTGTTAGAAATCGAGTTGACAAATGAGCCCAGGTTGTTAGTCAGGCTCAAGTGATGTATCGGCCCACGTTCTTCGCTGTATGTTGATGTTTATATTAGCTCCAAGTGTAGGCCATGTTTTACATAACTTACACTTGCCGAGCCCACGCTGACCCCCCCCCCCACCCTCCCAACCGCCTCCTTTGTTCCTCTCCTTAATGTACAATTAACACTTTCCGATACTATCGCTGTCTAATCTGTCACGGAACAGGAATTGTTAAGTAATCTAATTTGTACACTTGGAGTATAAATATAATTAAAGTTTATATCCTAGCAATATAATTAAGTGATTTTTTTCTCAATATTCTAAAATAAGTATACGGTTTTCCTTATACAGATTTTATGTTTGAATCAATATCTATTTAGTTATTAAAAAGGGAAAATAAAGCACTTACTATATTACACTTGGAGAAACACATCACAGACTATCTCACGCATGGAAAAACACAGCACAAACTATCTCATATGTAAAAAAACACATCACAGACTATTTGTCACGTTTCAAAACACATGACAGACTATCTCATATGTAAAAAAAAAAAAAAAAAAAACAAATCACAGACTATCTTTTGTGTAAAAAACACATCACAGACAATCTCACACGTTTGAAAACACATCACAGAATATCTCATATGTAAAAAAAAAAAACACATCACAGAATATCTCATATGTAAAAAAAAAAAAACACATCACAGACTATCTTTTGTGTAAAAAACACATCACAGACAATCTCACACGTTTGAAAACACATCACAGAAATCTCATATGTAAAAAAAAAAAAACACATCACAGAATATCTCATATGTAAAAAAAAAAAAAAAAACACATCACAGACTATCTCACACGTTTGAAAACACATCACAGACTTTCTCACACATAGAAAAACACATCACAGACAATCTCACACGTTTGAAAACACATCACAGAATATCTCATATGTAAAAAAAAAAAAAAAAAAAACACATCACAGACTATCTCACACGTTTGAAAACACATCACAGACTTTCTCACACATAGAAAAACACACCACAGACTATCTCACACGTTTCAAAATACATCACAGACTATCTCATAATATGTAAAAAAAAAAAACACATCACAGACTATCTTTTGTGTAAAAAACACACCACAGACTATCTCACACGTTTCAAAATACATCACAGACTATCTCATAATATGTAAAAAAAAAAAAAAAACACATCACAGACTATCTTTTGTGTAAAAAACACACCACAGACTATCTCACACGTTTCAAAATACATCACAGACTATCTCATAATATGTAAAAAAAACACGTCACAGACTATCTCAATGTAAAAAAAAATACATCACAGACTATCTCATATGTAAAAAAAAAATCACAGATTATCTCATATGTAAAAAAACACATCACTGACTATCTCATACATTTGAAAACACATCACAGATTTTCTCACACACAGAAAAACACATTACAAACTTTCTCATATTAAAAAAAAAAAAACACATCACAGACTATCTCACACGTTTGAAAGCACATCACAGACTTTCTCACACACAGAAAAACACATTACAGACTATCTCACACGTTTGAAAACACATCACAGACTTTCTCACACACAGAAAAACACATTACAAACTTTCTCATATTAAAAAAAAAAAAACACATCACAGACTATCTCACACGTTTGAAAACACATCACAGACTTTCTCACACACAGAAAAACACATCACAGACTATCTCATATTAAAAAAAAAAAAACACACACATCACAGACTTTCTCACACACAGAAAAACACAGTACAAACTTTCTCATATTAAAAAAAAAAACACATCACAGACTATCTCACACGTTTGAAAACACATCACACACTTTCTCACACACAGAAAAACACATCACAGACTATCTCATATTAAAAAAAAACACACACACACATCACAGACTTTCTCACACACAGAAAAACACATCACAGACTTTCTCACACACAGAAAAACACATCACAGACTATCTCACACGTTTGAAAACACATCACAGACTTTCTCACACACAGAAAAACACATCACAGACTATCTCATATTAAAAAAAAAAACACACATCACAGACTTTCTCACACACAGAAAAACACATCACAGGCTATCTCATAAAAAAAAACACATCACAGACATTCTCACACACAGAAAAACACATCACAGACTATCTCATACGTTTGAAAACACACTTTCTCGCACATAGAAAGCTCAGCACAGATTTGATAACAAAACCTCCGCTCAAGAAGAATAAACTCTTAATACTAAAACTACCAATAGTCTATTCTTAAAGGGTCAAACCACTTCCCCAATTGCCAGCGTCTATTTGAAACTATAAAGTAGGCCTTTTTTCAGTCAATTATTATTCTTTCAATTTAAATCCTATTCTGCTATTTTTTGTTATACATTTTTGCTAAAGAATCGTAGACAAAACAAAACTCGAACACAAGATCTCACAAAAATTACGTTTAAATATAGGATCATACAAACAAGTACAACTTTACACAGACATAGTGTTCATGATCCCATTCAAACTACAAATATTCCCATAGTAAATGTGATGGGAAAATAACCTAGGAGATGTAAATACGAATACAGTATATTGATAGTAGTTGAGGTGAAGTTATATATGCAGCTACGAATATACTCATAGTGTCAATCTGGGCTCATACATGTAGTTACAAATATACTCATAGTAGTCTAGGTGGGATTATATATGCAGCTACGAATATACTCATAGTGTCAATCTGGGCTCATACATGTAGTTACAAATATACTCATAGTAGTCTAGGTGGGGTTATATATGCAGCTACGAATATACCCATAGTGTCAATCTGGGCTCATACATGTAGTTACAAATATACTCATAGTAGTCTAGGTGGGGTTATATATGCAGCTACGAATATACCCATAGTGTCAATCTGGGCTCATACATGTAGTTACAAATATACTCATAGTAGTCTAGGTGGGGTTATATATGCAGCTACGAATATACCCATAGTGTCAATCTGGGCTCATACATGTAGTTACAAATATACTCATAGTAGTCTAGGTGGGGTTATATATGCAGCTACGAATATACTCATAGTGTCAATCTGGGCTCATACATGTAGTTACAAATATACTCATAGTAGTCTAGGTGGGGTTATATATGCAGCTACTAATATACTCATAGTGTCAATCTGGGCTCATACATGTAGTTACAAATATACTCATAGTAGTCTAGGTGGGATTATATATGCAGCTACGAATATACTCATAGTGTCAATCTGGGCTCATACATGTAGTTACAAATATACTCATAGTAGTCTAGGTGGGGTTATATATGCAGCTACGAATATACTCATAGTGTCAATCTGGGCTCATACATGTAGTTACAAATATACTCATAGTAGTCTAGGTGGGATTATATATGCAGCTACGAATATACTCATAGTGTCAATCTGGGCTCATACATGTAGTTACAAATATACTCATAGTAGTCTAGGTGGGATTATATATGCAGCTACGAATATACTCATAGTGTCAATCTGGGCTCATACATGTAGTTACAAATATACTCATAGTAGTCTAGGTGGGGTTATATATGCAGCTACGGATATACTCATAGTGTCAATCTGGGCTCATACATGTAGTTACAAATATACTCTATATCCCCTAGGTTTATCACGAGGTAACAAGATTTAATTAACACTCAAAACTTCTATTAATTTTATTTACACAAATGATGGTAAAATTATAACAATCTATTATTAACCAATAAGTTTAAAACAGACAGTACATTGGTACTCTAGTCGTTTTTCATTTTATTCATTTTATGGATAAAGTTATGAATAAAATAAAGAAAATACCCGTCATTCTTCGTTTAGGAGGTGGAAAACATTTCGAAAGCGGTCTAATGAACAGTCCGGCAGACCGAGAACTAAGACAACCTCAGGCGAATATGGTTTCAAACACCTGGCTTGCCAGAACCCTCATCATATTTTGGGGCGTGCTAAATGAGACCTATTATAAAAGTCTATAAACAAACGTTAGAAATTCTTAAACATTTAGTCTTCCCTTCTCCTACCATTCGGACATCTATAATTAGTAACCACTACCCTATAGCCTACGTTGATGCTAATAGTTTACCTTCGTAACTATTAACTTTAATAGGTTTACTATATTTTTTGCACTGGCCTTCTTCTTGTTTCTTCATTCTCCTTTTGTTGACCTTTTTTCTTGAAGAATTTACAAATTAGTGTTTTTCACCTTCCTGGATGTTCCTATTCCCTCTACGTTGTATATTCCTATTTATGTTAAACAAATAGATTTATTTTAGATTACGTTATACTGCATTGGAGAGTATTATTGATTTGGTTTATTATAGTATAAAGACAATAATTCTGATATCGAATACTTTCTATTCGTCATTTTTTCACTTGTTTTTGTTTGATCTTTATTTTCTTTACTTATCTTAATGTGAAATTAACGTTAATATTTCGTTAATTTGTGTTAACCTTTAATCCCAGATATTATTTTCAGAGTTTTTTACATAAAATCCCAGGCATTTTCAATGTTGTATTTGCTTAAATTCCCAACACGATTTTGGTGCTTATGTAAAATTTTGCAAAATAATTAATATTTTTGTTATGTACAAATCAATTTTAATGATTTTTGTGTGTAAAAGTTGCTCTAAAATAAATTATCAAAATAAATTAGTCATGCATACCTTAAAGAAATAAAATTTTGAAAATGTGTACTTACATATATGTACTTTCAATTTTTTTTGGATTTTTCCACATTAAAGATGTAAGAAAAAAACACCACACGGACCTACTATTGAACCTATAGTTGTACCTATTATTGAACAACTATACCAAATTTTATTAATTTCCATCCGAAAAAAAAAATTTATATACCATTACTTTTAACTGTAGTTTGCAACATGACCTAATAGTAGCCTATGATTGGTTATAATTTATTCACTCCATATGGTAAAAATCACTGTTACTTCATACAACACATTATATTGGGAAAAAAACAACATCAGAACAGTCCAAAATAGTCCAAATTATTTTGAAACTATATATGAAACTACTATTATTTCTCTATATGACACTATATACAGTCAGAAAAAGTGATAAACTTAGCACTTGTGATGAGTACTAGCTGCTTGGAAAATCACAGATGACAAATCGGCAAGTCACTGCCCGCCAAATTAGAGTTGTTTTAGAAACTGTACAACAGTCTTCGAGTACTATATACGGTATTTTACGGATAAATTAGGTCTTCCTGAATAATTCGATATAAGTATCAAGTAGCTTTGATAATAATTTGATTATTAAAAAACATAATTTTTTAAACGTCCAGTTCACAAGACGTTGGGCTTTTATTTAGATACTGCCAACATGCGGAAAACCTGGGATCCTGACATTACTGTGTTCTCAATGACGCCGCCTGTCCTTCCAGTATTTAAATATTTCGTTCATGTCTGCAAATGTTTTCCACTACAAAATTTGTGACACATAAAATTGTTTTCATTTGCTGAGCAATGAGAACGAAAGCGGCATCTATGAACTTAGAATAGTAGGAGACTTTGCAGAAATCCCTTTGTAACTCCTCTAAATATAGTTTGATTTTCAATTAGATGAGATAGAATAAAACTCGAACACAAGATCACACACAAATTCAAACGCGTGGCAAAATCCTAGCAGGCAACGAGGAAGCAGATCAGCAAGCTAAACTTGGTGCATCTAAACCCTTTACAGGGCCATTTCCTATGTATGGATTTGGCCCTAGGGATTACCAGGAGGTTATTACCAACTGGGCCAACAAAGTAATCAACAGAACCTGGAATGCATTGCCGGGTCTTATACATTCCAAGAAGTTAATTAGCCCTAATAAAAAGAGAGGGAAGGAAGTGCTAAACCTAAGCAGAAGAGAGCTAAAACTCCTCTGTGGTATACTAACAGGACATTGCAGGTATCACTTAAGTAAGATGGGCCTGGTGGACGATGATACTTGCAGGTACTGTGGTGAAGAGGTGGAACGCATGGAACACATCATCATGGAGTGCCCGGTCTTATGCCAAAAAAGACATAAATTTCTAGAATTTATCTTCACTTCGGAAGAAGAATTACTAAACCTCCCGACCAGGGTTCTGATCAATTTTGTCAAAGACATAGATCTCTCCTGAGTCCAACAAGAGGGGGGCACAAAAGATCTAACTAGGTCGCAGTGCAGGAGGTTTTTAAAACACTCTCCCCAGTGTTAATAAAAAAAAAAATTCAAACGCGTTTCAACGATATATTCGCCATCCTCAGTGATACATGAGCTACAATAATTAAACTATAACTGTTATAATCTTGTGAACAATTATAAACTGTTGTGAGATCTTGTGTTCGAGTTTTATTCTGTCTAATATTATCTCATAAGTTAAGCTCGATATTTATCAATTAGATAATAGTATTTATACATTCAAATTCGATGTAATACCGTTTAAAAAATTTAACTCTCATCGTCGGTCCATCTAGTGTTTGCGGATGTCCTTGCTCTTGTGCGTTTGTTAGCCTATCTGATAAAAAAACAAGATGAACAAAATTAAACTGCATTGTTAAAAGATTCATAACACTGTTTTGAATTGGTGACGATATTTATTCCGGTAGATAATTCGTCAATTTCCTGGACTGATGGTATCGCTTGTTTCTCAGTAGTCCTTTATTGTTTATATAGGCATTATGATTGATGCTTTATTACTATAACCACTTCCGTTGAGCCCAGATGGTCGCCTGAATTTCTATCATTGTCTAAACACATCAAGTGTCGTTATAGACCACGTTCTACGAATAAATGTTTATATATTATTCTCTTGATAGCTAATATAGTCGACCAGGGCTGGTGAGGAATTTCAAAGAGTTATTAAACATTTACTATGTTACCATATATCACACAATTAGTTTAAACAATCCCAAACAATAATTATTTAACACTATTGGTGAATTAATTATTAATCTAATTAGTAATTTGCGTGAAGTTTACTTGTTTGTTTCTTTTAATATTGAATTATTTTAAAGCGTACAAATAGATATATTTCTCAAGTTGCAAGTTCTGTCAGATACTTAGCCTGACAATCTCAGTGCTTCATTTTTTTTTTCAGATCAGGTAATTAATAAGAGACTAACCCCCCCCCCGGTACTTCATTTTTTTCCGGTCTCTATAATTAATATTAGATGACATCATCCCGTCCTTCATTTCTTTCAGGTCAGGAACTTATGAGAAAAAATTCTCCCGTTCTTCATTATTTTAAGGTTAGGTACTTAATACCGGAACAAACCTTCCCGTTCTTCATTTCTTTCAGGTCAGGTCCTTAATATGAGAACAAATCCTCCCGTTCTTCATTTCTTTCAGGTCAGGTACTTAATATGAGAACAAATCCTCCCGTTCTTCATTTCTTTCAGGTCAGGTACTTAATATGAGAACAAATCCTCCCGTACTTCATTTCTTTCAGGTCAGGTACTTAATATGAGAACAAATCCTCCCGTTCTTCATTTCTTTCAGGTCAGGTCCTTAATATGAGAACAAATCCTCCCGTTCTTCATTTCTTTCAGGTCAGGTACTTAATATGAGAACAAATCCTCCCGTTCTTCATTTCTTTCAGGTCAGGTCCTTAATATGAGAACAAATCCTCCCGTTCTTCATTTCTTTCAGGTCAGGTCCTTAATATGAGAACAAATCCTCCCGTTCTTCATTTCTTTCAGGTCAGGTACTTAATATGAGAACAAATCCTCCCGTTCTTCATTTCTTTCAGGTCAGGTACTTAATATGAGAACAAATCCTCCCGTACTTCATTTCTTTCAGGTCAGGTACTTAATATGAGAACAAATCCTCCCGTTCTTCATTTCTTTCAGGTCAGGTCCTTAATATGAGAACAAATCCTCCCGTTCTTCATTTCTTTCAGGTCAGGTCCTTAATATGAGAACAAATCCTCCCGTTCTTCATTTCTTTCAGGTCAGGTACTTAATATGAGAACAAATCCTCCCGTTCTTCATTTCTTTCAGGTCAGGTCCTTAATATGAGAACAAATCCTCCCGTTCTTCATTTCTTTCAGGTCAGGTCCTTAATATGAGAACAAATCCTCCCGTACTTCATTTCTTTCAGGTCAGGTACTTAATATGAGAACAAATCCTCCCGTACTTCATTTCTTTCAGGTCAGGTACTTAATATGAGAACAAATCCTCCCGTTCTTCATTTCTTTCAGGTCAGGTCCTTAATATGAGAACAAATCCTCCCGTTCTTCATTTCTTTCAGGTCAGGTCCTTAATATGAGAACAAATCCTCCCGTTCTTCATTTCTTTCAGGTCAGGTACTTAATATGAGAACAAATCCTCCCGTTCTTCATTTCTTTCAGGTCAGGTCCTTAATATGAGAACAAATCCTCCCGTTCTTCATTTCTTTCAGGTCAGGTCCTTAATATGAGAACAAATCCTCCCGTACTTCATTTCTTTCAGGTCAGGTACTTAATATGAGAACAAATCCTCCCGTTCTTCATTTCTTTCAGGTCAGGTCCTTAATATGAGAACAAATCCTCCCGTTCTTCATTTCTTTCAGGTCAGGTCCTTAATATGAGAACAAATCCTCCCTTTCTTCATTTCTTTCAGTGCGGATATTTAAGGCTCTGCAGGAGTGAAATGAAATAACCGAATTGACACCAGAGCAACATCAGGGCACGGGAGACTTGTGAATTACTAGGAACTTTGCCAGCGGTTTTTGCACAAAATAGTCCTACTGTACTTTGATTTCCAAGGGCGGGAAAACTAGAAGTAGACATTAGACAAGACTACTACTACGCATGCGTGTGAATCTTTGCTGCTCTTATCAGTTGAAAGAGCTGTTTTTGTTTATATTTTCAATTCACTACGTATTCCGTGCTTTTGATCTTCACATTTGCTTAGTTTACATATCTACACTAGAGCACTGCTCTGGGCTTGGAGCTTCTTTGCATTGTAGACTTTGTTGACTTCAAGTAACCTATAAATCCGTATATCTATAATTTTTTTTCAATTATTCCTGAAATGTACTACTTATTTTTACTTACGATTAACTACAGGAATTTGGGTTATTATTCTTCACATTCCAATAAAATCTAAACGAAATCTGTGGATCCATGACTGATTATTGATAACTCACTAAACTATATTATTGGAGAGATGGTTTTGTTTGATCTCTTAGAGGCTACACTTTCGCAAATTTTTTAAAAGAAAAACTTTGATCCGATTATGAGAAAATCGTAATTTTGTGTTTTTCTTATGACAGCTACCCTTTAAGTTTGAATTATGAACAAAATAAAAAATATAATAATAATAATTCTGAGATAATACCACAATATGGCCACATAACAAATTTGATTAAATTCTGTCCACGCGTTTGATCTGTAGAACTTACGACAGACAGACAATATTCTAAAAGCCACCTTAATGGACTCAGGGGACCTCAAAAGGGATTCGAAAACAAAACTATACTTTGATTTTTTGACCCATCACATAACACTCTATATACTACGTACATGTGAAAAAGTAGTGGGCTAGCTGTATAGCAACGAGCTTAATAACAACATTAGGGTTCATTTTTGTATTTTTTAAAACTATGAACAGTCATTTTGAGATATGACCGGCGTTTTATGATAATTTGTTTGTTCGTTTTAAAATTTTATCAAATAAGCTGTCCTCGGCTTATCGTGGGAGGGAGTCTAGCGTTTCGTTACTTATTTAGCTAGATGAATCCAAATCACTCTACTATGTGTAAGTTTTATTTACCTATTAGCAATTTAATATCAAACTTTAAGTGGGACTTTCACATGTATTTTGCAAAACAACACATATTTTGTATCGGAATCTAGGTATAACGTATACTAGACCTCTAAAAATAAGATAGAGGAGAAACATTACTATATTTTTACTCAACCGATTTTTAATCAAACTTATTTCTAATATCCTAATTTCTAATTTGCTAACCTCTTTTATTTAGGATTTATACTGACCCTCCAACATAAGAAGGCCAACAATTTCAACATTTTCGTTTTATAACTCATTTTAGTGATATTATTTTCTATATGTTTTAGTTACGCTGATTTAAAATTTACCAATAATATTTTATTGCAATTTTTAACTTCTGTGATCTAAATCTTGGAATATTAAACACATCAAAAAATGGGATAACAAATAGGCCTATTTTTGTTTGTTTTTTCAACTGATTTCGTTAAAACTGATTTACAATATAATTTTACAATGTTGGTCTTAAATTGACAAACATATTCTACGAATATCCGTCTCCAATACTACCCGTCCCTTAAAACCAAAATAGTTTCTAAAATTTCAATCTTTTTGGGTCTAAACCTTTTTTATTACAGTGATTTTGAATACGTAATTTATGACTCTGGAAATAATTTACTAACATATTTGAAATTGGAATAATACCAGTTTCTTAAAAATCAAATTAAATAATGTCTAATGGACATGCTTTTCCTGCGTCTGGGGTCAATAATTTCAGACAATAAACTGGTTGTGTAGAATTTTGATAACTTTCGACCATTTCTGTTTTCCAATAGTTGTTATTTATTTAAATTTTCTCTATCTTCATTCCGTGCTTTGTCCACAATACAAACTGTTTCTCTGTGCAATATGGAGTTGCCCTTGAACTTGATAGTAGCCTACTGTAGTAGTTATGTTTCTTTTTAATAATTAAAGAGGCGTCACTCATTTACTGCCACAAATTGTTAACAATTCCTTTCTTATGACTTATTATTTCTTCTGGAGTCAAATCTCTGCCAGAATATGAACATTTAACTTTCACTGCCCCAACATCATCAATTAGGCCGTCAGGAGTTGCTGCCACACCATTATCAATAGAAATATTACTTTTAGTTTTATTATTACTCTCCACAGCATTGTCAATACAGTTGACTGATTTTTTCTTTTTACCATTATTTCTGGTAATCAAACCACAAGGTTTTAAAACCATCCACACTCGAAGTTCCGTGATTTTTTTTGCATTTTGAGTCTTACTCCTCATTGTTTTCGAAGCAAGCAACATTAAAGAAAATGTAATTATAATTATTGAAAAATTCAATACTTAGTTTCTACACATAATAAACTATAAATGACTGCTAGTACAGAATCGTGTTGGTACTATCCCTCTTATCACATTACAATTTCTGCAATATGGCACTAATAAAACTTCTTCACTAGACTTGACTAGATTAATCTTCTCCCACCCATCCCAACTCAACTACAACACAGGAAGATACGGCGTTTTGTTGTGTAATACTCTGAAAAGGACCTCAGCAGATAATAAAATTAATGTTATAGACTTTAAATAAAGGTCAACACTGTATTACGAATAAATTTACATTTTAGTTATTAAAAATAATAAATGGCAAATTAGAGATATTTATAATATAAGACATACATTTGCATATAGAAAGAACTAAAAACGGATTAAAGAATAAACTATTTATTCTCATTAAGAAAAAAAATATATATACATATTTTCTTTCACTTAGAATCTTTAGAAATGCAACTAACTGTTTTGAAAAACGAACTTGTCCAACAAAACCGTACAAACCCACAGAAAATGGTGGTAGGATCAGTTGACATTTCATAGTCTCTGATGTAGGAGTTTCACAAGCAATGAATACAAAAGTCCAAACGTGTTCTGTATTCATTACCGTAAAGGAAATTGCAGTAGCTAAACAAATGTATATGTAATGCATATTATTCGTCACACAATGAAATGGTTTGATAATTGCAATTTCGAATTGGCTAGTAATTTTGATTAACGTAAGTAATAATGTAAAGAAATAAATGAATTATAAATGCTTAGCAAAAATAGTTTATATTAATGGTTATATTTGGCATTATGTAAAATAATAAGAAATATTTAAAGAATTAAAGTTTTAGTAATATTATGAAACATTTAAAAAACACAGGCTTATCAGTGGTAAAATCTATATTCCTCAGCGTCTGAGTAGTTCTCTTTCAAACCAAGCGAGGGCAGCCTTTTACGCATGGGTACGTTTTTTCATTTAATCCATTGTATCTCCCTTACTTTTCAAGTTACACACTTCGGCATGATTTATTTTAATAGATAATAAATCACTGAGTGTTTTCCTTTTTTAATTTTTTCGAAAATATCATTCACTGACTCACAAAAAAATAGCAAAATAGAAAATCTATTTACAAATATCCACTCCATTTGTTCAACCACTAATGATTATATCCCAGTTTTTAAAAAAGGGAAACATCCGCGTTCACGTGATCTTTAAAATGATCTTTTAACGATAATTCTGAGATGAAAATTGACATCAGTACAACTGCTCAAGTCTAGCATTATTCTTATAGGAGATGAATCCAATATGGCGGAGGTGGAACAGAGCCTTAATATGAGAAAAAATCCTCCCGTACTTCATTTGTTTCAGGGCTGGTACTTAATATGAGAATAAACGCCCTGTGCTTTATTATTTTCAGATCAGATACTAAATATGAGAGTATACTCTCCATTGCTTCATTATTTAGTTAGATCATATGTTTCAATCATGTGTATATACTAAATATGCACATAGAGTAAAATATACATCAAACTAAGGACACAGATGGGGTATAACTTATATATATATATATATATATATACCATGTGTCCATAAAGTCCAACACCCCTCTTATTTTTTTTATTAATTGAAATAGACAGATTTGCTTTGGGGAATGTGTAGATAACCAAAGGAGGAGTTTTTTAAAGTATCAAAATTTTCAACCCTTATCCCCAAAATGGGGTAGTTTGGGGGTATGTCAAGAATTTTAAATAGCAACCCCTATTGAGTGATACCTCATTTTAAAGGTCTTTTCAAAATAAGAATAATGGCGCAACCAGAGGTCTCTAAGTTCACCCTAACCAACATAGCAACCAATCGAATTGTGAATTTTACGTTAATAATTAGACCGGAAATGTTAAGAAATGTACAACAAGCTTTTGAGTCCAGAATCTATTTCTGCCAAAAAGTAAAAAGTAGCCATTTTAAGAACTTAATATGAGCTAAAAAAAATAAGGTAATACCATCATTTTACCAACATAGAGCACTTTGTAATGTAATAAAAACAACCGGAGTTTGTAGGTTAACATTCACAATTCGATTGGTTGCTATGTTGGGTAAGATGAACTTAGAGACCTCTGGTTTTCCCCATTATTCTTATTTTGAAAAGACCTTTAAAATGAGGTACCACCCAATAGGGGTTGCTATTTAAAGTTCTTGACTTACCCCTTAACTACCCCATTTTGGGGTAAGGGTTGAAAATTTTGATACATCAATAAACTCCTCCTTTGGTTATCTAAACTTTCCCCAAAGCAAATCAGTCTATTTCCATTAATAAAAAAAAAAAACAAGATGGGGGGGGACTTTTTGGACACATGGTATATATAAAATTATACAAATAGATTAAATATATAATTAACCGAAGTTTACACATAGACTAAGTATATAAATATACTTAGTATATGTATAGGCTAAGAATATAGTTGACAAAGTATAAAAATATACAACTTACTGTATTTGTATACTTCATCTATTTGTATCTTGGTCTATTTGTGTGAGTGTATATATATGTAATCTAATTATGTAATTCTGTAATTTATTAAGTAAGACTACAAATACACTAAGTTGTACATTGTATACTACTATTGTGTACTACATTGTATACTACTAAGTATACACGTAGACTAACTGTATAATTAGACTATTTGTACAAGTAGACTAAGTATACACGTCAGGTAATACATTCATTATACAAGGATACTGAATATACAAATATACAAAGCATACAAATCCTAATCTTTTCCCTATGTAAATACCAGAACAGTTTTCATAATACTTGTGAAATGAAAGGTTTGATACATAGATAATTTATACTTGTCTAACGGCAGCAGCGCACCAGTTCCTAAATGTATGTTTACAGAAGGAGACTGTATTGATTCTACCATAATCACTATTTAATTACTTAGAGAGTTATTAAAGTCCAATGACCACTGAACGTGCAATGCAATTGTTAGAGTAGTTAATGTTGGCAATTAATTTTCTCGAAACTCAAGATCGCTTGAGTTGTTATGACTAGACTAGTTCAACAACTTGGCTGTTAGTGATCGTTTATGTGGTTTTAACGAACTGTGTAGACTTTGTATACAATGCATAGAGACTTAAAGGTGATAATTGCTTTTCTATAATAAGAAATTTTATAATAATTGTTTAATTTGACCTTCTAACTGTATACATTTTGTTTATATACGATAAAGAAATAATTATGAAATAAATCGTTGCAATATGTGCAGATGACGAGTTTTGTTTTACATTCTCTTGAGTTAAAAACTGTTTAAAATATGCGCTTTTTTTAAATAAAAATATTGATATTTTTGGGAGTTTTACTTTTAATTATTGTTAACCAAAATACTACAAAAATAATCTAATTAAATGGGAAAAGTTATTCTAATAATTGGTACTTTCCCTTTACCTCGAACCCTTTTGGAAAAAAAAAATAAAAAATTGATCCAAACATTAATTTTATCAAATAACAACGATGAAAACATTTTTTAGAAAATCAGAACTACATCTGAGATTTTGGAGGCTAACAAACTATAATATTCGCCAAAAAATCCTCGAAAACATTCTCTCCAGCAACGTGCTTGCGCCAAATGAACTCTGCCAAATACGACTCCAAATAATGACGCCCAGTGTCTCGGTGTCTCGTGTTTCGCCAATTAGCGGATCCCAACGAGCTTTCAACATTGTGAGCTCCGGTTGTTGGGTTGACAAAATTGTATTGAAATGCTCAAAACCTACCTTATCGAGTTCTTCGGTCTTGTAAGCTCGTCAACTATCTGAGCAGATCGTGGTTCCTTTCTTTATATGCCTCTTGATCTCCTTCATCAGAGTATTTGAGCTTCACTTTGAAACTTTAACAAGAAAGCACTCACTATTCTCACGGCAGATACCTCTGAAGAACTACTGTTGAGGTAACACACGACCAGCATTGTTCTTGCTATTGGTAAACATTGATTCATCAATTTCTACAATCATGTCCTCAACGTCGATCTTTTCCTGTGAAAGCCGGCTCAACTGTTCGGCAACGGCTTCTCTAATAGGCTACAATTGTTCCAATCGACGGGTGTGTTCATACCCATGGACTCTTTGGTGCCGAATGTAATTGACGTCAATTCTTTGGACCAGCAATAGAAGAAGAGACAACGAAGACAAGAAGGGAGTTACGAACGACAAGCGGCTACCAACAGACCAACTGCCTGTACGGAAGTTAACTTTCTTCTTGCACACTTTGACGTTTCACTTCCAAAAAGATCTCTTGGCCAAAATAGATCTTCATCTCGTGATTATTCGGGAGAACTCGATTGGTCGACAAAATACCTTTCTCTTGGAGGAGGAATACGATAGCCTTTCCTTCAGTACACGGCAATGTTCATCTAAACAGGAAACAATCTATCAATATATACAGTGTAAAAGTCAAAACCCACTGACTGATTACGAAATTTCTGGATCCTAGAAGCCTAGAGCTATGAATTTTTTAACACGGTTTGGGGTGGGTCTGTAGACTTGTACTAAAAAAGTTTTTTCAAAATGTTCCGCTCCAAGGGTGTTTTTTACCCGTAAAGCATATCTCTGGATTTAAGAAGCCTAGATCTACGATTTTTTTTGACATGGTTTGGGGTAGGTCTGTAGACGCGTACTAAGAAAGGGTTATGAAAATGTCTCGTTAATACTAATTCTCAACAAAAACTGCTATTCGTAGCGAAAATTGTTTGACCATAAAAAAAAAAAGTAAAATGTGGATTTAATTAGAATTGGGCCGAAAAATTAATCAGTTAAATTGTTTCAAATTTTATCGTATGTTTCAATGTGAAGGAAGCCAAGTGGCTATTCACCTATATAATATGTACACGTTTGTATCGATTAGATAACAGCCAGAATATTTGCTCACTTTTATCCAAATTTATGATAAACTGTCCTTCATGAATGCTTTTGGGCGAATACCTGGCAAAACAAATTTTTACAAATAAACTCCAATTTTCATATTTTTTTATGGAGTTTTTTTGAACTTTATTAGATTTAATTATTTATTTTAATTGAATACTGTTGAACTTTCTTAGCCACTGTTTAAATTAGTAAAGATAATTGATTCCTGTTGAAATTCTGATGCCGCAAACCCGACCTCAAAAGGTTCACCCTAGTTAAAATAGCGTGGGTTTCAAATTCATATTAGCTACAACGTCAGGTATGTTGAAAACAGCTTAATAATGTTTACTAGGTAGAGGTTATGAAATGAAAACTTTGCAAATCAATATCTGGCTTAAAAACACTATTTATTAAACTGCTCACTGGCTCTTTACTTCCAATGGATGACGGCCCTCAAGGAGTTAAAAGGAAATCTTAAAAATAAGCAAATGTCGCAAATTCGAACTCAAACGGACGAGCCGGAAATGGCAGCCGTTCAAAGATTGCTTAAATTTGTAATTATTAGGTAAATGTAATGAAGTACATGGCAGTTTGATTATTCATTCACTAATACCCACTATCAGTCAAAAACAATTTACTATTTTTACCTATCATGGGTAATCCATTTTCTTTGTTAGATTTAATATTACCTTTAAACCTATCCTATTTAAGCTAGAATGAACTTTTTGAGGTCGGGTTTGTGGCATTGTGTTCTACTCATAAAGACCTTTAATTCGATGTACAACTCGACCTATGGTCTCATTTAAGATTTCCTACTTACTCCTTGTGAGCCGTCCCCCTGGAAAGGTAGCGGTCCACTGAATACCTACTAAAATAGGTTTTGATGTTCACTAACAATGTGCAAAGCTTTGTAGCTCTATCTGTAATGGTTAAAAAATATATTAAGCCGTCCCAAGACTTATTTACCACGCGGTATATATATATATATTCGTATAGTCGTTACCTATATTCTTCAGGTCATAATATTATGAATAAACAGTTGAAAAATATGTCCATACAATGTTATTAAAAATACCATGTATGCATTTCTTTTTTTTAAGACGAACAGAACTATGTAAAAAATATTTTTTAACTATTATAATTGGAACGCTTATTACCAAACAGTTTTAAAGCTTTCTAAAGTGCGTAATTATTTAAAAAAATCTTCTTAACGTTACTTTCAATTGTAGGGGTCATTAAGTAAGTAACCCCCAAAAAATAAGCGTTAATTCAAACTTTGTTTTCAAAAATTATTGTTGAAAACAATATTATTATTATATAATACATTTTTTTAAAATTAACTTTTCAATTACACAACCACCTAAAATACATTGGGTCGACATTGTATGTACTTTCAGTGATAGTAGAAGTAGGCTACACTGGTGAAATTGGCAGGAATCTGTTATTACCAATTGGAATTGTAGGACTTATAGTTTCTACCAAAATTGCAACATGAAGGATCAACAATTTTAAAAATCGATTTAGCAATAGTTGGAAGTTGTATAAAAAATTGTATTCCAAGCATAATTTTCCCCATTAAATGCGATCCTAAAAAGTTATGTTTATGTCACTTTACCAGCTCGTATCTTTTTTAATTCACAGCTCTTGTGGTGATAATTTCATAGTCCTCCAAATCCCCCCCCCCCCAGAAATGCGGTCTGGAGATATGTAAATGGGTATAAGAAAATAGGTACTTTTTCGGAAAATGTCTACCAAAATGTTTGGTATTTTTTTACAATGGATGTTTGTATATTGACCCAAAATTAAGGTTACAAGTGAAATTAGGCGCGAGAAATGGGTTTGTTAGGTTAGGTTAGGTTAGGTTGAGAAATCTAAATACTCTACGTTAATTATATACTTTCCTATGAACACACGCATAACTACTATTATAATTTAAATCTAAAAATAGTCTGAAAAAAAAAAATCAAACAATTTGTTTTTGGGAAACCAATACTTAACCTAATCCTCGTACCTTAATTTTGGGCCAGAATACAAACATCTAGCCTATCGTAAAAAATGCCAAATAATTATGTTGGTAAGTTACTCGTAGTTCACTGTCCTTCCTTAAATTTTGAAATGTGATCAAAGTTCGATAAATATTGATTTCTCTTCCATAATTTCAACCGTAAACGTGTTTTTATAACAATATAAAAAGAATCGTGTAAACAAAATATATATACAAAAATTTGATGGTCATTTTCCGAAAGAGTACCAGAAAATCTATTAATTATGGTAATAAGTAACTTGTTACATTGTTCATTTAGATTAGTTCTTTATAAAAGTGATGCTCTTAGATTATATAGACTGTCAAATTATTACGTAAAACCATCAGTTAGGCGCCATATACCTTATTCATAGATCTGTTAAGTTCCATTTCACAGCAGGGGAAAGAAATATCTGTTGAGATTTAGAAATTGAAGGGGGAAAAGCCGGAAGCTGAACAATTCCTCGTTAAAGCAATCAACTCGCCCCGCCTTAAGTCCACTTTGTTGTTATTGAAATAAACTATTTGTAAAGCAAAGAAAGAAGGCGAAGGGGGACTGGTTGCTGGTTGTATTCAACATGGCCGTGCTGGTTGCTGCAGACTTGATGAAGACATTCACTACAAGCTGCTCTCTCACTCTCTCCACATCCTCATTCTTATTATCCAACATCTAACACTTTGGTGTCTCGCCATTCTCATCGATGGTTCCGCTGTTTCTTTATTAATTTATCATTTACATTTAAAGCTGTGATTTATCACTTTTATATAAAAGATACAAATTATTTAAACGGGTATTTTTTAACAGTAATTTATTTCGTAAGCTGGATATTAACAAAATTAAATTCATAATTATTATTGACTTTCGATATTTAGTATGTTGGTTAACTGACAGTTGAGAAAAAATATCTTAGTTAAAAATTTTTTTTAACTATTAATTTTTTTAAATATTCGTTTGTTATTAAAGAATACAAGAAGCAAACCATCTTTTCAAACCGTTAAATAACTTGCCATTAAGGCATTTATTTATTTTTAAGTCTGGATAATATTTGATACAAATTCAGGCGTTAATGGGGAGGCCTACTGCGGAAGAGTAAAAACCTATAACAAAAATACAATTCCAAGGTTTTGACACCGAAGCTTTTAAAAGGTCTCATGTTGTTATAGGGGAAATATTAGTTATATTTCTACCATAAATTAATTATCTATAGATTATATATAAAAGTCAAAACCTGACTGATCACGAAATTTCTGGATTAAAAAAGCCTAGAGCAATGATTTTTTAACATGGCTTGGGGTAGGCCTGTAGACGCGTACTAAGAAAGAGTTTTTAAAATATTCCACTCCAAGGTTGTTTTTTTTACCCCTAAAGCATATTTCTGGATTCAAAAAGCCTAGAGTTATGATTTTTTTTTAACATGGCTTGGGGTAGGCCTGTAGATGCGTACTAAGAAAGAGTTTTTAAAATATTCCACTCCAAGGTTGTTTTTTTTAACCCCTAAACATATTTCTGGATCCAAAAAGCCTAGAGTTATGAATTTTTTAAACATGGCTTGAGGTAGGCCTGTAGACGCGTACTAAGAAAGAGTTTTTAAAATATTCCACTCCAAGGGTGTTTTTTTACCCCTAAAGCATATTTCTGGATGCAAAAAGCCTAGAGTTATGAATTTTTTAACATGGTTTGGAGTAGGTCTGTAGACGCTTACTGAGAAAGGGTTTTGAAAATGTTCCACTACAAGTTTTATTTTTTTTACCCCTAAAGCATATTTCTGGATTCAAAAAGCCTAGAGTTATGAATTTTTTAACATGGCTTGGGGTAGGCCTGTAGACGCGTACTAAGAAAGAGTTTTTAAAATTTTCCACTCCAAGGGTGTTTTTTTTACCCCTAAAGCATATTTCTGGATTTAAAAAGCCTAGAGTTATGAATTTTTTAAACATGGCTTGAGGTAGGCCTGTAGACGCGTACTAAGAAAGAGTTTTTAAAATATTCCACTCCAAGGGTGTTTTTTACCTCTAAAGCATATTTCTGGATCCAAAAAGCCTAGAGTTATGAATTTTTTAACATGGTTTGAGGTAGGCCTGTAGACGCGTACTAAGAAAGAGTTTTTAAAATGTTCCACTTCAAGAGTGTTTTTTTTACCCCTAAAACCAGTATCATATTTTTGTCATTTATGGTTCGATTTTGATCAAAATTGGCGTGTTGCTGTATTTGGGCATATTTTATTTCCATAACACCACCATTATGGTTGTGCTAAGAAATTATTTCTTTATAAAACTATCTCAACTATCTCCAGGTGAATTCGGGACCATCAGGTAGTACAAAATTCAATCTGCAATGAGCAATCTGCAATGTGGTGAAATTGACAATACTGATTGATACTTCCTCTAATCACAATAACAAGTGGGAGAGACAACACAATAATTATTATCTAGTTTATAACAAAAAATAATCTAAAGAACAGAATAAACCTCTGATGCAATAGAACACCATAATCTTCTTATAAATAGAACCCTCTGATGGTAACCATGTTATCAAAATGTATATCAGGGTATTTAAGGGAATTAATTAAATATTAATTATAAGAATATTTTTGTTGTTCTTTCACTGTTATTGTGGTTTAGGGATCAATTAATATTGTTTTACAAAGACAGTTTTACCTACCAAAACTACTTCTGTAAATTAATGCATAATTTTTAGCAATTTTGGTTCGTAAAAACCAACGATATATATAGCCTAACCTAACTTGATGACTAGAAAATCGCAGTGTGTTCATATTATGATTTTGTTGGGAACAGATAGAACAACCAATTAAATTATTCCATTAAATAATTTATTATTAGAATTTCCTATTTTGTATCTTCTTCATTCAGTCCGCTTGAAATGTTCATTTGTGGTGTTACATGACCACATAACCGACTGAGACAGATGATCCATAAATATCTTCTTGTTTTTATTCAATCAATTAATTAAACAAACATGTCAATTAGAAAATAGAACAATAAAATGTACAGCGAAAACTAACAACAATCTTGATTTAAAAACGCGGGAATTATGTACAAACATTCACATAAAATTTATAAAATTGGGAGTAAAAACAATTTATACGATTAAAAAAAAAAATTAAAGTCTGGCCACAAGAAGTCGTCGAACGAATACGAGGACTTTTTAAATTAAATATTCACTTATTTGATTTAATGTGATCATCAAAAAAATACATTATTCATAATTTCAAATTTAGTCGTTTTCATATTTCAAAACAAATCTTTTGTAGCTAGTGTATCAAAACAAATGACTTCGCTCCCAACGAATGTTGAATATCGTTTTGAACCCATTTTCATTGCATTCATATTATTCAATATTTTATTAAATTATCACCGACTATATACAAAATTTCACTGTTGAGAGAAAATGACTTTATATTGATATTACTAATATCAATTGATATTATAATTGATATATATTGGCCTCACCGAATTGCAATGTTGTAAATTTATTATAGAGGTGATTTCAGTGAGGGGTAAAATGGAGCCATGGTCCACTATCAAACTCCGATAAATAATGTACATTTTCATTCATTAATAATTGTTTATAATTTATAAATAAAAGGTTACAATTAGATTTTATATTTTTTAGCAAACCATATTATTATGCTACATGTTTCACCGTTTCACTGACGGCATCTTCAGGCTAACACTTAATACAAAACATAAACCACTATACAACACTTAATGGTTAGTGTTAACCTGAAGATGCCGTCAGTGAAACGGTGAAACATGTAGCATAATAATATGGATTGATAAGACATATTATAAAAAGTTAATTACAACCATTTATAAATAAAACAATCCGAATGGCTAAAATGATTTCTATTTATTTATTGTTTCCATGAGCTATAGAATAGGAGGGGGAAAAAAGAGCCTATGTAGGGTACAGCAGAATTTGTAGTAAATATATTTTCGTATATTAGTTTCCTATCTTTTTCAAGCACAATATTATGAATATGCAATACTTTCAGTTGAATAATGTGTGCATAAATTATTAGTAATTAAAAAAAAACATTTTAGGATTTAAATTTCTTTAATTGTGGAAAAAAAAAATTTTCAAGACCAAAACGATCACGTAACAAATATTTGTAAATTGTATATTGTAAATATATTTTTGTTTATTACGAAACGTTTTAAAGCATAATAAGTTACATAATTCATTAAAAATAATCCTTTTGATGTTTCTTTTAATAGTAGGGGTCAATAGGAACCCACACAAAAACGTTTAGTCAAACCTCGTAAAAACATATTATTAATACAAAATTTTCCAAAGTGTCCTGGTAGCTTATTGGTTAAAGGCGTCACTTCTATGATCTAGCGTAGCACCTGAGATCGTGGGATCCCACACAGTACACAAGGTTCATTCCGTGCAGTTTGATTACTTCCAACCTCTGGTATGGCCCACTATAAATGAACGATGGTTGTTTTGATTGTTGAGAACACTAGTGATATTTCTGAACCCAAGTGGTGATTATTTGCATATCCATCCTCTTGGATACGCCACAGAATGGCTAAGGTTTTGTGCTGTTGATTTATTAGCCAGTATTTTTGCACACTCATTCCACCATCCCCAGGAACCCAGAAAAGCGTAACATTGTTGAGGCTCCCTAGGCAGTGATGTGAATCTGAAACGGTCTCAGTCTTTCAATCTCGCCTGTATGTAGATATACACATATCCTCATTTTTGTATCCCACTCTCAAGTCTTGTCGGACATATACCATTAAGGCTGTAAATTCGAACTGAAAGACAGTTTGGTAGATTCTCCTATGTGTAGGAAAAATTCCTGCTTATGTCTGCCTCTTCGGACTCCAGTTCAACCCTGTGTTTTAGAGCCGCCTGTGAAACACTCCAGCTCATGTGTGTTTTATCATTTCGCCGGATGGATATAGGCTATTGGAAATTTCTTTAATTAATATACAGTTTCTCTTGCTTTCTGCTAGTATAAATGGACAGGTTTCATCTGAGCTGTGAGCTGCGCGTGGAAGGGAGGTACAAGTTTGTAGTTCGAGGCCGCGTGGTGATAGAGGCATTGTAGGGGAAACAGTCGGCGCCGACTACTGTCCACGATCCAGCGGTCTTGCAGACATCGTTGTTAGTACCAACACCCAACACAGACTGAGGCGACCGCTTTCCCCACCACCTCACTGCTGCTTAGACCACGCCTAGACCCACTGCGCACCCAAACTCCACAGCTCAGATGAAACCTTTCCATTTATACAACGTTCGAGTAGTATGGGCTGTGATAAAGTTTTGTATAAACGTTAACGTAGCTCGCCGTATGTTAATTTACAAAGACTGGCTTTTTTTTCTTCACATTTATTAATTTATAAAGATCTATTTTTTTTACAATTTAGACAATTAGTATATTGAAAAATGGGAGATATATCAGATTTGCCAAAATTGATATGTCTCATTTCATAAAACAACTGAACAGTGTGAATAGTAATGGTAAGAAATTCCTAGTTTTCCTGCTCAACGAGACTGAATACTTGTGCTGGTCTTCATTCACTTGTGTTTCTCTCACAGCTATTGAAAAATCGCCGGTACCTTTAGTATTGGTTACAATAACGTGATGAACAGTGATCAGTGATTTCATCGCTAGCTAGAACTGAGAAGTGATTCTTGCCATTTTGGCTACTGGGCAGTTCAGTTCTTTCAGATACGACAGCTACAATTTTCCGACTGTGGTTTTGATTATTTAGGTTCAGTTAGTGTCTGTATAGTAGCCTACTTGGTACATCGTGAATTGAATGAATATAGTGATTATGATTATCAACGAGTTCTGTCTCCATTACCTCTAGCAGTGTGATTTACATTAGGCTTTTATTTCTGCTAACGATTTTGAACACGACAACAATCACATTTTACGGATGTCACAATAGTCACTGACTTAAATCACTGTTCTTCGCGCAATACAATCGCGGTGATTTCACCTTCAACTGTAACTTAGTTACAGCGCTATTGAATACGGTTTACTACTACGATTAGACACAATAGTCCATCCTTCAAACGGGTGATATTGCAGCACTTTATTTGAGGCAATTAGTTGTGATTTCAGCACACAGAGGGCGTCTCTTGGTTAAAGGGGCGTGTTTAGTAATGATTAACCTGCTTCGAGTGGCTGGCAAATAAACAGCTTTAAGACTTGAGACTTAGTATTCACAACCAGTTACACTACATTTCTTTGTCTATGTTTATTATAGACAATGACACTGGAACATTGTAAACGATCAAATATTTCTTTCGTGCCTGATGCTGTGTTTACTTCCTTCTGTGGTAATACCAACACTACGGTACATCGAATACAATTATACAACATCACATCAAAATTATTTCATCGATAAAATAGTAATATAAGTCTTGTTAGGTTAACATTTTTGTTTACTTCCTTCTGTGGCAATAGCAACATTACATCATGTACAATAAAACCATAACACATTAAAAGTAAAGTGGTATAATAAGTGTTGTTAGGTTAACACTTGTGTTTACTCTCTTCTGTGGTAGTAGCAACACTACATCAAGTTCAAAAAAGACAATTACACATTAAAAGTAAAGTGGTATAATAAGTCTTGTAAGGTTAACACTTGTGCTTACTTCCTTCTGTGGCAATAGCAACATTACATCGAATACAATAATACAACATCACATCAAAGTTATTTCATCGATAAAATAGTAAAATAAGTCTTGTTAGGTTAGCATTTTTGTTTACTTCCTTCTGTGTCAATAGCAACATTACATCATGTACAATAAAACCATTACACATTAAAAGTAAAGTGGTATAATAAGTGTTGTTAGGTTGACACTTGTGTTTACTCTCTTCTGTGGTAGTAGCAACACTACATCGAATACAATAATACAACATAACATCAAAATTATTTCATCGATAAAATAGTAAAATACGTCTTGTTAGGTTAACATTTTTGTTTACTTCCTTCTGTGGCAATAGCAACTTTACATCATGTACAATAAAACCATTACACATTAAAAGTAAAGTGGTATAATAAGTGTTGTTAGGTTGACACTTGTGTTTACTCTCTTCTGTGGTAGTAGCAACACTACATCGAATACAATAATACAACATAACATCAAAATTATTTCATCGATAAAATAGTAAAATAAGTCTTGTTAGGTGAACATTTTTGTTTACTTCCTTCTGTGGCAATAGCAACACTACATCGAGTACAATAAAACCACTACACATTAAAAATAAAGTAAGTGTCAGAAAAGTAGTATAATCAGATTTGTTAGGGTAAAATTTGTTTTTACATCCTTCTGTGGCAATAGCAACACTACATCAAGTTCAATAAAACCATTACAGATTAAAAGTAAAGTGGTATAGTAAGTGTTGTTAGGTTAAGACTTGTGATTACTTACTTCTGTGGTAAATAGCAACACTACATCGAGTACAATAAACCAATTACAAATTAAAAGTATAGTAAGTATCAGTAAAGTGGTATAATAAGTGTTGTAAGGTTAACATTTGTGTTTACTTCCTTCTGTGGCAATAGCAACACTACATCAAGTTCAATAAAACCATTACACATTATAAGTAGAGTGGTATAGTAAGTGTTGTTAAGTTGAGACTTGTGATTACTTACTTCTGTGGCAATAGCAAGACTACATTGAGTGTAATAACACCACTACACATTAAAAATAAAGTAAGTGTCAGAAAATTAGTATAAACAGATTTGTTAGGGTAACAATTTCTTTGGCAATAGCAACAATAAATAGAGTACAATAAAACCAGTACACATTAAAAGTAATGCAAGTATCAGTAAAGTACTTTATTAATTGTTGTTAGGTTAACACTTGTGTTTACACCTTTTTGGGCAATAGCAACTCTATATCTAGTAGCCTACAATGAAACCATTACACTTTAAAAGAAATAAGTATCTGTAAAGTAGTATAATAAGTTTTGTTAGGTTAACACTTGTGTTTACACCTTTTTGGGCAATAGAAACTCTATATCTAGTACAATGAAACCATTACACTTTATAAGAAATAAATATGAATAAAGTAGTATAATAAGTTAACACTTGTGTTTAATTCCTTCTGTGGGAATAGCAATACTACATCAAGTTCAATAAAACCATAATACAATAAAAATAAAGTGGTATAATAAGTGTTGTTAGGTTAAGATTTGTGTTTACTTCCTTCTATGGCAATAGCAACACTACATCGAGTACAATAAAACCATTACACATTAAAAGTAAAGAAGTATAATAAGTATTGTTAAGTTAAGATTTGTGTTTACTTCCTTCTGTGGCAATAGCAACACTACATCAAGTACAATAAAACCATTACACGTTATTATAAAGTAAGATCAGTAAAGTGGTATAATAAGTGATGACAGGTTAACACTTGTGTTTACTTCCTTCTGCAATAGCAATACTACATCGAGTTTAATAAAATCATTACACATTAAAAATTACGTAAGTATCAGAAGTAGTATAATAAGTGTTCTTACGTTATCTAGTAGCCCCTTACCTAGTAAAATGATAAGAAAATAAGTGGAATGATATTGCGGAACATTTCTATATTCATTTGGATATCTTTACGGTTTTCAATCGTGGATTTAAGGTTATAGAAATATTCCGACGGGAACTACTAGCGGAGGAGAGAAGGGCTCGGGGAGGTCATCCTAGACTAGGGGAATAAAATATAAATTAATAAATCATGTTAAAATGTATCCACTTTTAATGGTGTATTTCGATTTTTTTATTTAAATATACTGAGCTACAGATTTACAAATAGATGCCAAACAATCGAATATACTTCGTGGGTACGCTGTTCATGGTAGGGGAACCCAACTACCACTAAAAACATGACCGAATTAGTTTTGAATGTACACATTTTACTACTTAACTCAAATTCATTTAACTATAAATATTACCACAGTGGATTAACACATTAATATAATTCTTTGGCCTTGGTTTTTCTTCCAGGTGTAGCGAAGTATAATTTGTTCTTCATAGAGAAATTTTAGTCCGCAGTTCATTGTTTGTGGTGTCTGCTGCTTTCATAATGTTATTATGATCTTTGATATTAGTTTTTTAAATTATTATTTCTTGATCCTAAAATTTAAAGTAGTAAATATTTTTAGACAATTATATTTATCGTAAAATAAACTGTTGACACCTCATTTTAATTAGTGATTAGCATCCCGTAACCCATCAATAAACCCGCGTCTGCCGTATCTGAACATTTAATGTATTCACAAACTTCAAATTTCCTGATAAATCTGTTTAGTCACTTCCCATTATTCTAGACCGACGTATGTTCTGTTTAAAACACACGAACAATCAAAATAATTTGATGACCAATCTATGAAATGTGGTGTCGCAGCGGCACGACCACAGTCATTCTAACAACTACCAACCTTACAAAATCCCAATAGCAAGACTGCCATCGTCCATATCCGCACCAGTTAAAAAAATATTTTATTTATTATTTTTAAAACTGTTTGGGTCTCGTGAGATTGAGACTTGTAATATTGGGACTCATATCGTGGTCGTAGTTATAAAGTCAAGGTTTGGAATTCTCAATAAACAGTCTTAATGGTAGGCTATAACATTGTAAGAACATTCAAGTATACATTAATCTATGTTGTTACAAATAAGGAAATGAAAGCATCCCCAAATTGCAAAAAATGGGAACTTAAAAGAAGACTGTCTTATTGATGTAGTCATGTTTATTACTGCTAAACTACTGTGCTGAAAGGGAGAGTTTAGCTGCAACCCTGTGAGCTTGATGACTATATATTAATGTAGTGTAATAAACATGACTGAATTATTAAAACTGTGTTAGTTTTTGTTTACAGTGTATAGTTTTGGAATTCATGTTTTCCTATTGTGAATTTCAGTATGCTGCTTCTTGGACATTTGATCTATGTTACAAAATAGTTAGTTATGTTTATTACTACTAAACTACTGTGCTGAAAGGGAGAGTTTAGCAGTAACCCTATGAGCTTGATGGCTATATATCAATATAATGTAATAAACATGACTGAATTATTAAAATTCTGTTAGTTTTTGTTTACAGTGTTTAGTTTTGGACTTCTTGTTTTCCTATTGTGAATTTTTGTATGCTGCTTCTTGGACATTTGATCTATGTTACAAAATAGTTAGTTATGTTTATTACTGCTAATCTGCTTTGCTGAAAGGGAGAGTTTAGCTGCAACACAGTGAGGATGAGGACTATATATCAATGTAGTGTAATAAACATTACTGAATTATTAAAACTGTGTTAGTTTTTGTTTACAGTGTTTAGTTTTGGAATTCTTCTTTCTATTGCGAATTTCAATATGCTGCTTCTTGGAAATTTGATCTATGTTACAAAATAGTTAGCTATGTTTATTATTGCAAAACTACTGTGCTGAAAGGGGGAGTTAGCAGTAACCTTCTGAGGATGATGATTATGCCAATGTAAAGTAATAAACATGACTGAATTATTAAAACTGTGATAGTTTTTGATTACTGTTTTTCGTTTAGGAATTCTTTTTTTCTTAGAGTAAATTTCACTTCGACGACCCTATGACATTTGATCTATGTTACAAATATAAAGTGGCAGATTCCTCCAAATATTTTTTACGTAATTAGTCCATACGATTTTTAAGGATGGGGCATATCGAGGGCTTTATATTTATGTGATTATCCAAGGTATTATCCACGTTATTTTAGCTATTTTGAACCTTTTGAGGTCGGGTTTGCGGGTTTGCATTGTGTTCTACTTATAAAGGCATTTAAATTCGATGTACAACTCGACCTTTGCTCTCATTTATATTTCCTACTTACTCGTTGTGGGCCGTCCCCTTGGAAAGGTAGCGGTCCACTGAATACACCGTACTAAAATAAGTTTTGGTGTCTATTAACAATATGCAAAGCTTTGTAGCTCTATCCGTTAAAAATTTTAAGTCGTCCCGGGACTTATTTAACACGAGGTAGGTAATGCTTAGTGTTAGTTGAGGACCTAATGGGTGAGTTAATATTGCATTGGTTTACTTTCTACCCTATATCTGGACTAAGTTTCAAATTCTTTTAGTTTGGGCCTAAATTAATGTTAATTTAGTTTTCATTGTCTAAATTTATTTATTATTTAAACTTTAGTAAAATGTTTAATTTAATTTAATTTAATTTTTTTTTAATGTGACCCTATTGTGTAAAACTATGGCCTAACCTTTCAGACATTCTAATATTTGTATACCAACATTTGAATTCTTATTCTTTGTTTTCTTTCGAGGAGCAGACAATTCTATATCTCCTTTTAAGGCATATTACAGACTGACCTTAATTATTTTCTCGTCATTTGATAAATTTCTCTTTAATTTTTATATACACCCAATCATTTTTTTTCCTCTCCGTGCACACTATTGATTAATTCTCTATATCCTTCCCATTCCGTTATATTATCGGCGTGGAAGTGAATTTGTTGATCCAGAACGAACTGGCTCCTAAAAAATTTGTACTATCTCTCTTTTCTTCCTATTTTCGTCTTCCTGTCTGAATGCCCCTCTATCATCCTGTCAGATAAATAGTGGATATGTTCTCTACCCTTTCATTACTTCGCGCAAGCGCCAGGTAATAGGGTGGGTCGTTTCCGCTGGGGGAGGGGGTGACCGTGCAGCATTCCGAGGAAGGAACAGTTACCCAGAGTCATCGAGGTTGGCATTTAGGTTGCATACAAATTAATCTTTGGTCCCGTGTTGACTTGCCAACTCAATCTTGGTTGCAAGGGTAACCGCGATCACCTACCGGATTCCCAACACCACGGCATTGGTATCCCACTGAACAGCTGTCGGAACAGTAACTATGATTAGCAGATCACGCCAAACAAGTGGAAAGTTTTCCAACCGTCCAACCGACCCAGCCGTGTTGTGTAGTGGTCCTTGTTATTAATTTTGGTTTGAATATCCAATTTCCTAAACATGGCTGGTTAAATAATTGGAGTCATGAGATCCAGGGTTTTACCGGAGGCCCAATCCCAAATTCGGACGTGTTATTTGTTAATACAAACGAGACGAAATGACAATGGAACATGTCCAAGTTCAAATCTCTTGTTGGTGTTGTGTGATTGTTTAATTAGTGTTTACCTTTAATTCGATAATGTATTATAAGTTAAATTAATCTCTTTATAGCTGGGTACCTTATGATACATGGGTGGATCTGGGGGTGAGTGTTTTATACCTCAAAATGGGCTTGGATCAAGGCAGTATGTCATACAATGATACTAGATAGAGACTGGGCTAGGCCTAAATGTGACGTTGGCAACACAATTTGGTTAGCAACCGTTACAATATGAGTGTGTGTACGGGTGTGTGTGTAGGGGGTGTGTTTTTATATTTCGCATTTCGTTAGATGACCATTAAGCAAATCGATATGGTATGTAATACTATTTAAAGGAGCTATTATTGGATGTTTGTAAATTTAGTTTTGAAAACGGGTAGAAAGATTTTGTTGAAACGGGTGAATCTACCTTTTTTTTGGATAATATAAAACTATTTAGCTAATCTCCAACAATGGTAAAAATCATTTTGGAAATTAAATAACTATATCTTTAAAAAATTATAAAAGCCGAACTATCATTTCGCTATTGTTGTTATCACACATAATATATGTGCTCTGTGCTCTGTGACTCTGTGCTCATAAGATTTCTTCTATTTTCTGTTTACAATTAAAAAACCATCACGATTAGGCTTCTTTTACTACGCCAAGTGTTAATTACACAAATATTGTTCCATGTGTAAAATACATTTAAACAGAAGCTTCGGGTATTTGATTAGTAAATCACGTGTTATTAAAAGGGCAGTTCTTATATGTTTATATAAATTATATAAATTCATTTTAAAACGGGCCCAATAATTTTACTCAAATGGGGTGAAGTTGGTGTGAGAATAAGCAAGAAAGAAATTTAGCTAAGTCTGTATTTTGGAAAATTCTTTAAAAACTTATAAGTTAATAACTAAAATTAGTAAGCTTGGTTATTAAATAAGGTGTTTTAATAACCAGGCTGGTTTGTATGAACAAATAATAAACAAATTTTACAGGAACTTTTAGAACACGAAAAAAAAATCCTAGACCTATGGTCTCATTTAAAATTTCCTACTTACTCCTTGTGGGCCGTCCCCCTGGAAAGATTTTTATTATATTTAAAATTTTATTATACAACTAAAATAGGTTTTGGTGCCCATTAACAATGTGCAAAGCTTTGTAGCTCTATCTGTAATGGTTAACAAAATATTAAGCTGTCCCTGGACTTATTTAACACGCTGTATATCAATTTTGTATGTATAATTTATCATTAATATATTTTGTGTGTTTTTGTTCGGAAAAAAATAACATTTAGTTTAAAACAGTTCTTACTCTAGTACAAACAGACAAAACCGATTGCTCATCATTGTTTCAATGTTGAATCTTAGTTAATTCACCTATAATCCACCTTACATTACTAATCTTGAAATAATCACTTAGAAATACAATCTTTTGAAACGTAGCACAATATACAAATTTGTATGCCCTCAGCGCTCTTTACCAGATGCAATGTTCGGTATTCCAGATATTGGATGTTTTGCAATAAGTAAAGAAAAACACATAATTGTCTCACAAAATTATAAAATAATTAACGATTATACATAGTTTTAAAGTTACATATAATTATCATTAATTAACCTCGTGTCGAATCCTATCTACACTAAACTATTTCTAAATATATGATTGTAACAGCGTTTAATGGTTATTAGCTGAATGTCAATGGTTCTACGTTATGATAATCGATCAAACAACAATCGACCAAAACAAGATTTAATTGGAGTTTGTCCAACGGGTCGGGGAGCGCTAATGCACTGCTGAACACATATTAAATACCAACAAGCAATTTATAATGCATAGACAATATATTACAGAACAGCTTGTCAGGTTAAACACAGGGTGTGATGTGTAGTTTGCTTTTATAAATAAGCCCGTTCAACACCAGCTCGGATAATTACTATATAACTCAAGCTGATAGCATTCTATTGGCGTATTAATCACTTTATCCATTGACAATTTGATATCTTGCTATGCTTTATACCGAGTCGGTTGCTCCACCTTCTTTTCTTATTTCGAAACCCGGTCCCTGACAACATTCTATAAATAACGAAATTATGTAGATAAGAGTTGTTAATTTTTATAGTTATTTATAATATTAATTTGTTTATTTCGTGGCGTCCTACCGACTTTTAATGATATACAAGGATGACAAAATGTTTTGTTGTTGTTTTGACATGATATTGGATTTGTTTGAGATGGCGTATGATGATTAGCAAGTTAAAAGTTGTCCCGTCGATGGCAAAAAAAACCTAACTTCGGTGCAGGGAATACAAGTTACCTACGCTTCGACCTATATCAAGCCTAGACCTATAAATTACACTGTACTACATTGAAAATATCTCAATAAACTCCAAAACACTTTTGAGGAATCTCAAGTTTACTGAAGAAATTACAATTTGACTCCTTATGTTTTCTTCATGATTGCCACTTGATGAAGGGAAATTTCTTTACCCAGTTATGGTAAATCTCCTTGACAATGAACCAAAACTGGCCAATGTTTAAACACAAATAAAACAACATTGATTTTGAAGCATTGGCCTTGCCAGTTGTTGGTAAACTTTATTGGTACTGAACTTCAACTGGAAAAGCCAATGCTTCACAAAATAACAACATTGATTTTCAATCATTGACCTTGCCAGTCGTAGTAAACCTTCTTGATCCTGAACTACAATTGGCCAATGTTTTACCCAAATAACAACATTGATTTTGAAACATTGGCCTTGCCAGTTGTTAGTAAACCTTCTCGGCACTGAATTTCAACTGGAAAAGCCAATGCTTCACAAAATAACGACATTAATTTTCAATCATTGACCTTGCCAGTCGTAGTAAACCTTCTTGATCCTGAACTACAATTGGCCAATGTTTTACCCAAATAACAACATTGATTTTGAAACATTGGCCTTGCCAGTTGTTAGTAAACCTTCTCGGCACTGAATTTCAACTGGAAAAGCCAATGCTTCACAAAATAACGACATTAATTTTCAATCATTGATCTTGCCAGTCGTAGTAAACCTTCTTGATTCTGAACTACAACTGGCCAATGCTTTACCCAAACAACAACATTGAGTTTCAAGCATTGGCCTTGCCAGTTGTTGGTAAACTTTCTTGGCACTGAACTTCAACTGGAAAAGCCAATGCTTCACAAAATAACGACATTAATTTTCAATCATTGATCTTGCCAGTCGTAGTAAACCTTCTTGATTCTGAACTACAACTGGCCAATGCTTTACCCAAATAACAACATTGAGTTTGAAGCATTGGCCTTGCCAGTTGTTGGTAAACTTTCTTGGCACTGAACTTCAACTGGAAAAGCCAATGCTTAAACACAAATAAAACAACTTTTATTTTGAATCATCGGTCTTGCCAGTTGTTAGTAAACCTTTCTGGCACTGAACTTCAACTGGAAAAGCCAATACTTCACAAAATAACAACATTAATTTTCAATCATTGATCTTGCCAGTCGTAGTAAACCTTCTTGGCCCTGAACTACCACTGGCCAATGCTTTACTCAAATAACAATATTGATCTTGAAACATTGGCCTTGCCATTTGTTAGTAAACCTTCTTGACTCTGTACTACAACTGACCAATGCTTTACCCAAATAACAACATTGATTTTGAATCATTGGCCTTGCCATTTGTTAGTAAACATTCTTGGCTCTGTACTACAACTGACCAATCCTTTACCCAAATAACAACATTGATTTTGAATCATTGACCTTGCCATTTGTTAGTAAACATTCTTGACTCTGTACTACAACTGACCAATGCTTTACCCAAATAACAACATTGATTTTGAATCATTGGCCTTGCCATTTGTTAGTAAACATTCTTGGCTCTGTACTACAATTGAAAAAGCCAATGCTTTACCCAAATAACAAGATTGATCTTGAAGCATTGGCCTTGCCAGTTGTAGTTTAGTACAAAAAAGATTTTTTATACATGTAACAACTGAAGATGATGACTTAGTCATTGAAACGTCATTATGAACTAATAACGTGTTTATTTTTGAAAATTCTCTTTTCTTTCACCTGTTGTTTGAAGATTCTAATAGTGTTGCTCCTTTTAGTGAATGGATTTAGTTTTCTTTTTTTTTAATTTTAAAACATTGCAAACTTTAACTGTATAGTGTTTCAAGTAATGTTATGTATAATCAAGTAATGTTATAAAATCAACAACATAGCATACAATAAACTCTTGAAATATTAAAATGTTAAAACTGCTAATAAAATGAGAATTACCCCTATGGAGCTCACTTACAGTTAGTGCGGGTGTAACAAATCCCTCGATATCTAACTGGAGCAAAACTTTTCTTCATCTAGTCTTCAGTTAGAACCGTCTTTGTCATATTTTCTATCAGACCTCGCTTGGTCAACTCTTGTTCTCTTCCGACTCTGACGCTATTAGTATTCGAGTAGGATAGGTCTCTATTTAATTTCCTCCTTTTTTTTTCAAGGCGAAAATTATCGTGATGTTGTTCGTCTGAAAACAACAACAAAAGGAGACTTGCATACTTTAAATTAGAAAAGAAAGATGCTGCACAACAATCATCACAGTTTGACTATTTATTAATAAAAATAAGTATTTTACTTGAATGATGCTTTTAAAGATAGCACAAGAGTAGTTAAGTACACAAAATGAACGTTTTGTCATTTTACTTTCAAATTATTGTATTAATGAAATTACTGTGCAGTGGGAGTTGTGGCCAAACTCTCAGAGATACAGTAGGAAGTTACTGGTGGCTTGCACTCGACAGTTTACTGACTTCGGGTTTAATACGTTATGGATATTTCACAATAGACAATAATGTGTAATATTCAAACATTATACCATTACGTCGATTTAGCAGGAGAGACTATTCACTTCTGTTGAGAACAAATAATGAATGAGTTCTTTTTAAAGCATCAAATATGTTCACGTAATCTTCATTACAGATAATTTAATGCTAAATCTATGATCGGAAGAACACTAGGATAACCAAAATATCTGTGTGATTATCAAAGATAATTTTTTTTAGTTCAAGTTTTTAGTATTTTGTTGTTTACAAATTTTCTTACATATAGTGGACTGTAGTCCAGGAAGTGATTTTATGCTAAGAAAATGTTTCAATATCAATACGACTGGAGGTATAGAGAGTATTGGTGAAACGGTGACTAGAATAGAATAGTTAGAAAAGCCAAAATGTTTATTTGTTCATAGGAACACTTGGAGGGAATATGGAGATAGCGGAGAGACTATAACAGTTAAAAGAGCCAAAGGATATGGCTCACTACAGAGACTAGGCTTTCCGAGGCATTAAGAGACTAAAATAGAAACAAAAAATAAAGTATTTACTTGATTACAAGAATTGAGCGTTTCGAGACAATAAAGGAACGGTAGAGGGACTAGAAAAGAGACAAGAGCTAAATAATTTACAAGCTACAGGAACTGACCATTTCTAGCCAATACGAAAACGGAAGTGACACAAAGTCCAAAGAGTGTCTACAATGAACACAAAAACTAAAGAACCTTATTGTCTACAGGAACTGAGTGTTTCGAAGCAGTAATAGAACTGCATTAAAACTAGGTAATCACAAGAACCGGCTAATTTTCTCGTATACAAGAACTGACATTAAAGGAAGGTTTTTGAAACATTAAGAGAACGACAGAGATAATAGAAAGGCATAAGAGTAGAAGAGTTTATTTGCACACAACAACTGAGCGTTGTGTGCAACCTTACCCACAGAAACTGAGCATTTGCTAGACATTAAGGGCAAAACAGATGGACTTGAATCAACACAAAAGCCAAAACATTAACTTGCACACAGAAACTGAGCATTTTCTAGGTATTAAGAGCAAAACGGATGGAATAGAATCAACACAAAAGCCAAAACATTAACTTGCATGCAGAAACTGAGCATTTTCTAGGTATTAAGAGCAAAACGGATGGAATAGAATCAACACAAAAGCCAAAACATTAACTTGCACGTAGAAACTGAGCATTTTCTAGATATTAAGAGCAAAACGGATGGAATAGAATCAACACAAAAGCCAAAACATTTACTTGCCTACAGGAACTGAGCATTTTCTAGGTATTAAAGACAAAACAGATGGACTAGAATCAACACAAAAGCCAAAACATTAACTTGCACGCAGAAACTGAGCATTTTCTAGGTATTAAGAGCAAAACGGATGGAATAGGATCAACACAAAAGCCAAAACATTAACTTGCACGCAGGAACTGAGCATTTTCTAGGTATTAAGGGCAAAACGGATGGACTCGAATCAACACAAAAGCCAAAACATTAATTTGCACGCAGAAACTGAGCTTTTCGTAGGACTTAGGTAACTTTAGATGGAATTGAATAAAAACCGTAGCCAAGGAGTTTACTTGTCTGCAGGAACTGAACATTTTCTAGGCATTGAGGGCAAAAAAGATGTACTAGAATCGACACAAAAACCAGAACATTAACTTGCACGCAGAAACTGAGCATTTTCTAGGTATTAAGAGCAAAACGGATGGACTAGAATCAACACAAAAGCCAAAACATTAACTTGCACACAGAAACTGAGCATTTTCTAGGTATTAAGAGCAAAACGGATGGACTAGAATCAACACAAAAGCCAAAACATTAACTTGCACACAGAAACTGAGCATTTTCTAGGTATTAAGAGCAAAACGGATGGACTAGAATCAACACAAAAGCCAAAACATTTACTTGCTCCTACAGAAACTGAGCTTTTCGTAGGACTTAGGTAACTTTAGATGGAATTGAATAAAAACCGTAGCCAAGGAGTTTACTTGTCTGCAGGAACTGAACATTTTGAGGCGTTATGAGAATGGGTAGGGACTAGAATAGATACAAAAGCCAACGTTTACTTGACTACAGGAATTGATATTTGCGGGCATAAAAGGAACGGTACAGGGACTAGAAGAGCCACTAAAACGTTTACTTGGTTACAAGAAGTGTGCATTTCGAGAAAAAAAATGGAACGGCAGAGGGTCTAGAATAGAATTCTGTTTTCTATTGTCTGTAGGCGTTAAGGAACTAGATATAAAAGCCAAAGAGTTTAGGTTCCCTCAGCAAAGCAATCTGAAGTCATTAAAAACTCGGTGAAAGTACTAGAACTAATACAAGAGGAATAGTTTTGATTCCTTCAAGAACTACAAGACATAAAGGGAACTGCGGAGGGAGTAGATCAGATCCTAGTGGCAAGCATTTAGTTTACTATAGGAACTAAGTGTTTGGAGGTATTAAAGAATCAGTGGAGGGTTTAGAAGAGATACGTGAAAGATGTTGCTTATGAGAAAACCTAGTGAATATTTTTTTAGCTATTTAAGTAATATAATATTCACTAAATTGACAACAGTTGAAGATGTTTTGATAAAGAAATAGTACTTTGAAACCTGAATATATACAAATTATTATACAATTGATGTTAAGTCTTCTATCCCCACCTATACCAAATGGAATATATTCTGTTTTCATGAAAATTGAGAATCGATATTCAATGGAATCGTTGCTTGTTTAACAATCTGTAAGTTTATTAAATGATTTGTAATAAGGATAAGCGTTTACTTCTCAACAACTCTCTCCTCCATTATACAAATAGATGTTCTGTTGGCAGTGTACAATTGAAACCATTCAAGTGTACACAATCTATAACATTACCGTCAGCATTCAGCCAATCAAATGTACAAATCAAAATGCACTCCTGACCCTTCATGCAGTTCCTCAACCGCAGTTTCGTGATGCACGTAATTGGCCAATCACTCCCTTGAGCTTTTAATGAAGAAACCACTAGAATTGAGAAACAATTGCTTTCTTTAGAACTATTTCATTGATTGGACAATGTTTAGCTCGATCGTTTCAAAAATATATTTTTTTATTGAGTAGCAATGAGTGAAAATGAAATGAATTAAATGTTTAAAGTTTAGTTTTTAATTGCACAGAAAGGGAGTGTAACACAAGTCAACTGCTAGTGCGATTATTTTGTGACTTCAAACAAAGAATATAGGTTAGGTTAGGTTAGGTTAGGTTACCTCCATATCAAAATTTTCTAAACTGAAAAAAGTAAATTTTAAAATGGCAGCAATTTAAAATAAATTTCCCTACATTTACGAGGTAAATGTACCAACATATGCAAAGGAAATGAGCTTCATAGATTCAATTTAAAATTACACAGTTACTATAATATAAGAACCGATGAAATATTGACGTAAATAGTTAGAAACTAACAGAGAAGGTTTAAAAAGCCTGGGTATGAGGGCGTAGTCATTTTAAAGGATGGCAATGGAGAAAGATCCAAATAGAATTTAATGAATAGTGATTCTAAGAAAAAAGACCAAGAGGTAACCCGAGATTATTATGGATTGGGAGAGAGGTGTAAAGAAAAGAGGAGTTGCTTGGAATATCGTAGTAAGAGAAGAAATATGAAAATAACGGGACAAATGAATGTGGACATCAAGATTCAGGAGTGACTCAAGAGGTGTCACAGAATCCAACTATACTAGGTTAGGTTAGGTTAGGTTGGGGCGTAATAACCAATAATATTAGAAAATATGATATTAAGTAAGGAAAAAGAACAATAATAAATTATATCCTTTAAAAGTTATAGAACCAGTGCCCTGTCCAAGTTTTAAAATCAGTTTACTATTCACTAGTTTACGGTAGTTTGGAATAAGGTATATCATGTTGGGAAGGGACTTAAACTGCTACTTTGGCACCAATAATTTAGTTATTCAAAAGACGAACGTATATCTGCATTAATAGAAATAAAACGCAAACTCAACCTTCTGTACAACCTTTTTTTCTATTTCCAAAGATATTAATTATTTAGAAAAAAAGGGAGAAATGGCGTATAATTAGAATCCGGACTTATGTTTATTGAAACTTTTTTTTATTATTTTCAAATATAGAAATAGCCTCAGGAAATTTGGTACAATTATAAACACTGTATAATCCGGTATTTATGTTTTTTTTTCAGTATTTATAACGGGGGTTTTATTTTTTTATTTTTAGTTATGTATTTCTAGTCTAATAAGATTAACGACATTTTTTTTTTTTTTTTTTTTTTTTCTTTTCTTTTTTTTGGATTTTTCATTTCGTCTTTTGTGTTATTTGATAAGGAACGCGTTTATAGGAATAAATAGTTTTCTATTCTAAAATATGAACTCAAAACAAACCTTAACCTAACCTAATCGGGCATATCAACGTGGACATCAGAAGCATATTATAGACTCCAACCTGCTATAACAAAAACAATCAAATCTCATAATTTTAGAAAAACACAACTAACATTTACATCAATCCCAAATTACAAAGAGAACAATTAGATATAGAATTCTATTAAAAAATTAAACATATGGTATCGTACTGAAAACCAGCCAGTCGTAGAGTAGTCTATAAAACCAATTCGCCCCAGCTATATACAGGGTGTTGGTGAGAGACATATTTCAAACTGATAGATTTCAGAGAACTGGACAACGAAAAATTAACATTTCGTGATTAAAATAAAAAATAATATTTGTCGCCATCCCGAAATAATTACAAATTTTCAGTATTACTCATTTGTTTATCAACGCATTTATTTTAGGAGGTAAATGGGTATAGAAGTGCCGCTCCGCCTTATTAACATTTTTTAAAGAGTATAATCCAATATTTTAATACATTTGCATATTTAAAAAAAATTCTAAGCATACTTCGCTTTTGTCAAACTGTTACTAAACTTAAATCATATTTCAAATCTAGTTTCTAATGATCAAGGTAGTATTTCGTTTTTGCCAATTATTACTTAACAGTAATTTTCTATCACCTCATATTTAGCAGATCATAATTTGAACAAAAACGGTACTGACAATACTGAGTAATTATGTTTTTTTAGCTATAACTGCTAAACCGATTTCCCTCCAACCATCCCAGTTCCAATGTGAGCACGCTAGGATATCAACAAGCGAGTATTCCCTACCACCATCCCAGCTCCATTGTATGAATGCACGGTTCATGCTTGGATATCAAAAAGCGAATATGCCTTGCTACCATCCCCGCTCCAATTTGAGCATCATCGCATCATACTAGGATATCAACAGTCGAGTGTTCTCTTCTATCATCCCAGCTCCATGGTAAGAATGCACGCTTCATGCTAGGATATCAGAAAGTTAGTATGCCTTGCTACCATCCCAACTCCAATTTGAGCATCATGGCATTATACTAGGATATCAACAGGCGAGTATTCCCTTCCACCATCCCAGCTCCATGGTAAGAATGCACGTTTCATACAAGGATATCAGAAAGCGAGTATGTCTTGCTACTATCCCAGATCCAATGTGAACATAGTCGCTTCATGCTTAGATATCAACCAGCGAAAATGTCCTCCTACAATCCCAGTTTCAAAGAAAGCATGTGCGCTTCATACTAGGATATCAACAAGCGAGTATGCCCTGCTACCATCCCAGCTACAATATCATAATGTGCTTTTCATACTGGGATATCCACCAGTGAGTCTTCCCTGCTATCTCTCTCCTCCAATGTGTGAGCATCATCGCATCATACTAGGATATCAATAGGCGAGTATTCCCTGCTACCATCCCAGTTCCATAGTAACAATTCATACTTGGATATCAATAAGCGAATATGCCTTGCTACCATTCCAGCTACAATGTGACCATCATCGCATCATACTAGAATATGAACAAGCGAGTATTTTCTCCTACCATCCCAGCTCCATAGTAAGAAAGCACGCTTCATACTAGGATATCAACAAGGGAGTATTCCCTGCTACCATCCCAGCTCCATAGTAAGAAAGCACGCTTCATACTAGGATATCAACAAGGGAGTATTCCCTGCTACCATCCCAGCTCCATAATAAGAATGCAGGATTCATGCTAGGATATCAAAAAGCGAGTATGCCTTGCTACAATCTCAGCTCCAATATGAGCATCATCGCATCATACTAGGATATCACCCAGCAAGTATTCACTGCTACAATCCCAGCTCTAATGTAAGCATACACGCTTCATGCTGGGATATAAACAAGCGAGTATGTCCTGTTACCATCCCAGCTCCAAATCATAATGTGCTTTTCATACTGGGATATCCACCAGTGAGTCTTCCCTGCTATCTCTCTGCTCCAATGTGAGTATACGGGTTACGTTATGGATATCAACTAAGTAGTATTCCCTGCTACCATCCCAGCTACAACATGAGCTGCACGTTTCATGGTAGGATATCAAGCAGCGAGTATGCTCTGCTTGGATCCCTGTTCCAATGCGAGCATGAACGATTTTCTTTAGGTTATACGCTCTCGAGCTCCAAAATATACCATCCCAGCTCCAAAATGAACACGTGAATTCATGCTAGGATATCAACCAACGAGAATTCCCTGCTACCATCTCAGCTCCAATGTGAGCAAACACGCTTCACGCTAGGATATCAACCAGCGAGTATTCCCTGCTACCATCTCAGCTCCAATTTGACCAAGCACGCTTCACGCTAGGATATCAATAAGTTAGTATTCCCTGCTACCATCCCAACTCCAATGTGAGCATGCACGCCTCACGCTAGGATATCAATAAGCTAGTATTCCCTGCTATCATCCCAACTCCAATGTGAGCATGCACGCCTCACGCTAGGATATCAATAAGCTAGTATTCCCTGCTACCATCCCAGCTCCAATGTGACCAAGCACGCTTCACGCTAGGATATCAACCAGAGAGTATTCTCTGCTACCATCCCAACTCCAATGTGTGCAAGCACGCTTCACGCTAGGATATCAACCAGAGAGTATTCTCTGCTACCATCCCAACTCCAATGTGTGCAAGCACGCTTCACGCTAGGATATCAACCAGCGAGTATTCTCTGCTACCATCTCAGCTCCAATGTGAGCAAACACGCTTCACGCTAGGATATCAACCAGCGAGTATTCCCTGCTACCATCTCAGCTCCAATTTGACCAAGCACGCTTCACGCTAGGATATCAATAAGTTAGTATTCCCTGCTACCATCCCAACTCCAATGTGAGCATGCACGCCTCACGCTAGGATATCAATAAGCTAGTATTCCCTGCTATCATCCCAACTCCAATGTGAGCATGCACGCCTCACGCTAGGATATCAATAAGCTAGTATTCCCTGCTATCATCCCAACTCCAATGTGAGCATGCACGCCTCACGCTAGGATATCAATAAGCTAGTATTCCCTGCTACCATCCCAGCTCCAATGTGACCAAGCACGCTTCACGCTAGGATATCAACCAGCGAGTATTCCCTGCTACCATCCCAGCTCCAATGTGACCAAGCACGCTTCACGCTAGGATATCAACCAGAGAGTATTCTCTGCTACCATCCCAACTCCAATGTGTGCAAGCACGCTTCACGCTAGGATATCAACCAGCGAGTATTCTCTGCTACCATCCCAACTCCAATGTGTGCAAGCACGCTTCACGCTAGGATATCAACGAGCAAGTATTCCCTGCTACCATCCCAGCTCTAATGTGACCAAGCACGCTTCACGCTAGGATTACAACCAGAGAGTATTCTCTGCTACCATCCCAACTCCAATGTGTGCAAGCACGCTTCACGCTAGGATATCAATAAGTTAGTATTCCCTGCTACCATCCCAGCTCCAATGTGTGCAAGCACGCTTCACGCTAGGATATCAACCTGCGAGTTTCCCTGCTACCATCCCAGCTCCAATGTGTGCAAGCACGCTTCACGCTAGGATATCAATAAGTTAGTATTCCCTGCTACCATCCCAGCTCCAATGTGTGCAAGCACGCTTCACGCTAGGATATCAACCTGCGAGTTTCCCTGCTACCATCCCAGCTCCAATGTGTGCAAGCACGCTTCACGCTAGGATATCAATAAGTTAGTATTCCCTGCTACCATCCCAGCTCCAATGTGTGCAAGCACGCTTCACGCTAGGATATCAACCTGCGAGTTTCCCTGCTACCATCCCAGCTCCAATGTGTGCAAGCACGCTTCACGCTAGGATATCAATAAGTTAGTATTCCCTGCTACCATCCCAGCTCCAATGTGTGCAAGCACGCTTCACGCTAGGATATCAACCTGCGAGTTTCCCTGCTACCATCCCAGCTCCAATGTGTGCAAGCACGCTTCACGCTAGTATATCAATAAGTTAGTAGGCCTATTCCCTGCAACCATCCCAGCTCCAAAGTAACCATACGCGCTTAATGCTAGGATATTAGCCAGCGAATATTCCATTTTACCTTTCCGTGCTATTTTAGCTAGGGTGAACGTTTCGAGGTTAAACTAAATGAACTTAAATCTGTGCATGTAAATTTTACCAATCAATTCACCAATACAATGACATCAGTGACAATGAAATTTCACATTAAATAAAAGGTAAATATCTTGGTATTATCCTGGAAGCTAGATTGAAATGTAAAGAGCACAATAAGATAAACCCATAAGAACGTTAAACCCACGCTATTTTAGCTAATTTGAACCTTTTGAGGTTGGGTTTGCGGCATTGTGTTCTACTCATAAATGCCTTTAATTCGATGTACAACTCGACCCATGCTCTCATTAAAGATATCATATTTACTCCTTGTGGGCCGTCCTCCTGGAAAGGTAGCGATCCACTGAATACGTACTAAAATAGGTTTTGGTGTCCATTAACAATGTGCAAAGCTTTGTAGATCTATCTGTAATGGTTATAAAAATATTAAGCCGTCCCGGGACTTATTGAACACGCTGTATTATGGACAAAACATTACATTGGCTGTATGCCAATGGACCATTTCTTTTATGTTTTTGTAAAGCTGTGTAGTGTATTTTTCTGGTATGATATGATTATTGTTTTTATTATTAATTCTTGGTATAAAAAAGTTTACCGTACTTGTACTTTAAATAGTATGTAAAGGAAACAATTATAAACAACGTGTCGGACTTGAATTTATAGTGTTATATACATTAAATCCAATCAAGATATTTTTATATTAATAATAAAATTACGTGTTAAGTTCATGTTAATAAAAACAATAAACATTAATTAAAACTAATGAAAGCTTTAGGCTAAACCTTGTGTGTTTAAACAACATATTGAAACTATTGAACCACCTTTATTTAGATTCCATTTTAATTATCCAGGCCATAAATAACTGAGGCGAAGACGTGTATAATTAAAGGTGATAGTTATCGTGGAGAACAACAAGACCAAAACTCAAATATAATATATTAAAGCGTTTACAAATGGCCTGTTCCTTTCTCAGGGTATAATTAGTTAAACGTTACTCGGGTCTAGAGCTCGAGGTGGGAGCATTCGCTGAAAGAATGAATGAATACATAATGACCTTCTTTTATCGGGTTACAATGTCTCATGGTCTACAGCTCAGCTCGGGATACAATTACTTTGTGAAGTGCTCCGAGTACGTTTTTCGGAAAATGGCCACCAAAAGTTTTGGTATTTTTTACAATGGATGTTTGTATTTTAACCCAAAATTAAGGTTACAAGTGAGGGAAATTAGGCGCGAGAAATGGGTTTGTTATGTTAGGTTAGGCTGAGAATCTAAGATAATTATATAGTTACATAAGAACATGTTATAAACATATTAGGTTAATTCTTGTGTTCTTAGGTAAGTATATAATTAACGTAGAGTATTTAGATTTCTCAACCTAACCTAACCTAACCGGTACTTTTCGGAAAATGCTTACCAAACTTTTTGGTATTTTTTTTACGAGAAAATGTTCAATCTAGCGAACGAGGGAACATTTTTAAATATGAAAACGTGTATATTTTTTCGTTCTTTTGTATAAACCGTCACTCGCGACACTTGTGGACGCGACATTTCTCATTTCATAATAAAAGTCAAATCGGTGCTGTCAATAATATGGCCTGTACTAGATACTAAATATAAAATATGCATTACCTGTACTATGCGTTAGAATGCAATAAAAAGGCGGAAAAGGAAATGGGCCATACAACATATTGACAGTGTACATTGGTTATTTTGAAAAATAAAAAATATTATTTTCTTAATATTTTTAGAATATCCTGCTGGATTATGAAATTTAACTAGATTGTTTTTTTTTTTAGTTTAGGGTTCTTATCTGCTTAATCTTCACCGAGATCTCGCCAATGCCCTCCCAGAACGTCCCCACCACGTGGACCGATGCTGGAAGTCCTCGTCTGTCTCTGTTAAACCCGGCCTTCCATGAGTTTCTGTCCGTAGCTGTCACTTGTAAGGAGGAACTGGGGCGTCTCTACGGACAACTACTAGCTACTCTTCGCAGTGGTATACGGTTGACTGTGTCAGTCCTAGCATATCGTTCGCCGGTGCAGAAGCGCAGAAGGACCGTCCCCCATGCTGCTGCAGGGACTGCGGGCCTGTCGGGCATCCTTCTCTCATGTACGGTGGCTGCAAGCTTTTCTCCGCTAAATACCGCCGACAGAAGAGGACTCCGCCGAGGAGTGATCACCGGGTCCGGATGGACGCCGGCGTTAAGGCAGAACATCCCCCGGTGCTGGTGGAACCACTTGAGAGTAGCATGGAGAACGTAGAACGCTACCTGATGCCGAAGCTTCAACATCCGCTCCTCCTGGTAAAGTCAAAACTAAGAAAAAACGCAACTCGCAGTACCGGGAGGACGAAGGGTTCCCGCCCGAGTTTAGGCGAGTGGAAGGGCGGCGTAGATGAAAGAAGGTGTCTCCGGTGAGGGTCAAAGAGCTGCAGGAAAAATTCCATTCTTCTCTGATCCAAGCTGGTCATGGGCACAGGACATCTTGCATGTTGAGGACTACTCTGAAAACGTACTTCCGGAGCTAATGGAATTACTCATGGCCCCAGAAGTGTTGCCTCCAGAATGTACCATACAACCTCCTAGCTTCAACTCCCAGCATCCTTATCAGTGGATGGGAGGAAAGAAAGAATGAACTCGAGGGCGACCTAAGATATTGGACACGCTGGCGTAACAAAAGGCGTAAGAGGTTCAGACAGCGGCAGAAAAGAAGCTTTCTCCTTAACTAAAAAATACTTTTATTTAATTTTTAAAATTGTCAAAAAATTTTATATTCACTATATACTTATATTTGTAAACAATATTTCAATAAATGATCCCATATCTATTAGGATAATCTTCGATTCAGAAAAACAACTCCTAACCTAAGGTTTAAATTAATTAAATAATATTTCAATTGAAAAATATACGACATAGACTGAGAATTGAATCCAGGACCTTTGGCTTTACGCGCCATTGTTCTACCAACTGACCTATCCTAGTCGCTTCTCAGTACAGGATGTACACTTCTCACTTGACTTTGATTTTTGCTGCAATTTTCGAGTAATCATATTAATTACTTCGTTACAAACGGCATTGAAATTAATATCTACTCAAACTATACCTCCCTATACTATACTGGGAAGCGACTAGGATAGCTCAGTTTGTAGAGCATTGGCGCGTAAAGCCGAAGGTCCTGGGTTCAATTCCTAGTCTAGGTCGTATATTTTTCACTTGAAATATTATTTAGTTATAATACTAGCTGAATAAAATAACGTATACGCTTTAAAAAAAAATTAATAATAATATTGAATCTACAACTATAGTTCCTGACAGGAACTGACTGTCACTAAAATAACAATTACATAAAAATCCTTAACGCAACATCCGGTTGTGGGAGTAGGTCTGCTAGACAGCTTTTCATCGGGTGATGATATGTGGTCAGCACATCGATTTCACGTCACCGTGATTCCAGCTTTCGTGACCAGGATTACAACTAATCGTAATTACAACGCTGGACCAACACCGGAATATTGAGTATAAAATAGAATTACTATTAAATTCTATCGGAGCTTTAAAAATATACAATAATTTCACTTTCAATAGTGGAGAGAATAAACTAGACTATGAAACAATTGTTAAAACATTTGACGATTATATTTTTGCCAGAGAAAAATATAACATATGAAAGACATTTATTTTTTCTAAGGGAGTAGAAAGTGATTATAAAATTGATCATGTAACAGAATTACGAGATTTAAGTGCAACATGTGATTTCGGTTCTCCAACAGACAGTCTAAGGATAGAATTGTTCTAGAGATTAGAGATCGGTGTGTAAAAGATCGTTTGCTAAGAATTAGAGATCTAGATTTGAACAAGGCATTAGACATTTGCAGAACTGCAGAAAGGACAAAGTCACAACTTGCAGAAATGTATCTAAATACAGGAATAGATAAGGAAGATGACGTCAACAACATTCATAGTCAATCCCAACGTTCCAATTCTAGTAAACAAGGTTGGAGTCATGCGCAATTCACCTCAAGCCGGTCCACAAAGAAGAAGAACAACTTGTATGGAGAATTCAGTGATTGTGATAAGTGCGGTTACAACTATGCGAATAATAAATGCTCCGCGTACGGGAAAAGGTGTGCTAAATGTAAAACAAATTAAACATTTTGCTGCAAAATGTAAGTGCTGTTGGTGACAGTAGTGAAGAATTATTTCTCGGAAATATTAACGAAGTATCAACTATTAACAATGATGAATGAATGAGTAACCTAAAAATTGAAAACGTTAAAGTCTCTTTTAAAATGGACACAGGGGCACAGGTAAACCTTCTTAATACAGATGTATTACATAAAATTAAATTTGATGTTAACAACTTAATAGAAACTAAAACCAAATTAATATCATATTCAGGTCAAAGAATATATGTGTTGGGTAAATGTACACTACCTTGCTCGTATAGAGGTTATGTTTATAACATACATTTTTATATTGTTAGAGAAAATAATTCATGTATATTAGGTCTTAAGCCATATAAGCAAATGAATCTATTTCAAAGAGTTAATCAATGCTCAGTACAAATTAATGACAAAAAAGATAGCAAACATAACCAATTTTTAAAACAGTGCTATAGGCTAGTAGGTTTGAGTCTAATCATAATAATGATATTCTGGAATGAATTTAGTAGTGTAACGTCAGGAAAAGGTTGCTTAAAAGAAGAGTATGAAATTAAACTAAAGCCCAATGCGACACCTAGAATACACCCACTTAGAAAAGTGCCAATATTTTTGAAAACGATCTTAAAAGAAAAGTTAGACAAATTAGAAAAATTTAATATTATTGAAAAAGTTGTAAAACCAACAAATTGGGTAAATTCATTAGTATTAGTTAAAAAACCCTAATGGTGAATTACGAATTTGTATGGATCTTAAAGACTTCAATCAAGTAATAAAACGGCAACATTTTCAAATACCATCATTCGATGAAATAGCATGTAAATTAAATGGTGAAAAAATACTTAGTACTCTAGACACAAAGAACGGCTTTTGGCACATTAAGCTTACAGAACGTAGTATTGAATTATGTACTTTTAATACTCCATTTGGGTGTTACAAATTTTTAAGGTTACCATATGGGTTATGTTGGGCAAGTGAAATATTTTCCCAAAGGATGACGCAAATATTTGAAAACATGAATGGTGTGGCTGTATATGTAGGTGATGTCATAATATGGGGAAAAATAAAAAGAACATGATGAAAGGCTTAGAAATGTGCTTAAGTTAGAAAATATAAAACTTAATAAAAATAAATATAAGATTGGTGTAAACGAAATAACATACCTAGGCCATAGAATTAGTGATAAGGGTATATCAATTCATGAAAACAAAACAAAAGCAATTAATCAAATGAAAATACCTAAGGATAAAAAAGCATTAGAGAGATTTTTAGGTATAGTAAATTTTGTAAGCAAATTTATACCCAGCATATCGAATTTAACTGCACCTTTAAGGCCATTCTTAAAGAAAAAAGTTGAATTTACGTGGGCAGAAGTCCATACAAAAGCTTTTAATGAAATCATGCGGATATTGATATTGTTACCATATTGCTTTTTAAACTTGAAAAAAACATATTGCATATTGTTGAAAAAAGTTGAATTTACGTGGGCAGAAGTCCATACAAAAGCTTTTAATGAAATCAAGCAGATATTGATATTATTACCAGTATTGCAATATTTTAATGAAAAAAAGCCTATTGTTTTGTCTGTGGATTCAGCCAAGGATGGGTTAGGGACAGTCATATTACAAAGTAATCTGCATCAAAAGCATTGAATCACACACAACAACAATATGCTCAGATAGAAAAGGAAATGCTTACTTTTTATTTGGATGTGAAAGATTTGATAAGTACTTGAACGGTACAAAATTTATTGTAGAATCTGATCATAAACCATTAGTTAGTATAGTAAAGAAAAATATGAATGTAGTTTCCACTCGCCTTCAGCGATTACTAATAAAATTACAAAAATAAGACTTCGAATTAGTATATAAAAGAGGTAAGGAATTATATATTGCAAATACACTATCCAGAGCTAGTGATGATATAAGCATTAACATTGATGAAGAACTTGAAGCTCATGTAGATTTAGTTTAAAATAATATAAAAATCACTGATATACAGCTAGACAATATTAAAGACCTAAACGAAAAAGAAATAGAAATTAAAACATATAAAAATTATATTTTAAATGGGTGACCTAATCATAAGCCAACTTTACCATTAGATATAAGAAGTTATTGGAATGTAAGAGCCGACCTAACCTTTTATAAAAATGTTATACTTAATGGTACAGCCTTATTGATACCAAAACCTTTAAGGCATGAAATGTTAAAACGTTTACATTTGTCTCATAATGGTGTTATTAAAACACAGCTAAAGGCTAGGAATGTAATATATTGGCCTAACACGAACAGTCAAATCCAAGATTGTGTATCTAAATGCTAAACTTGTAAGGTATTTTCAAAAAAGAACCATTATTACCACACACTATTCCTAAATTACCATGGGAGAAAATCGGAGTAGAGGTTTTTCAGTTGAATGATGTATATTATTTACTTGTTATAGATTATTTTTCAAAATTCCTGAAGTAATTAAAATTTAAAATATTACAAGTGAACTTGTTGTAATTCATTTGAAAGAGATTTTCAGCAGACATGGTATTCCTAAGATTGTTATTTCTGATAATGGTACTCAATTTTCTAGTGAAATATTTTTTAAAAAATAGAATTTTAATCACATAACTACTAGCCCACATTTTCCTCAGTCAAACGGAATGGCAGAACGTGGAGTACAAAGTATTAAAACTATGCTTAATAAACACATACATGACAAGGTAGATCCCTGTTTATCAATACTAGAATATCGTAATACGCCAGTATCAAACACAATACCATCTCCTGCTGAAATACTCTATCAAAGAAAACTAAGTGACATAATACCATGTAGTGACATATGCCTCAAACCTATAATAACGAAAAATGTAAGAAATAAATTACTTGATAGACAAATAAATCAGAAAATATGCTTTGATGGAAAATCATATACATTGCCAGATTTAACAACACATATGAATAATTACGTAATTAAGCATTACAACCAATGGGTAAAAGCAAAATTATTTAAAAAAAGTTATCGACCAAGATCATATATTGTGCTATATAAAAACAAAATATAAGAAAGAAATAGGTGACACATAAAACCATTAAACAATGAAAACCTCCTGTATGATAAATATAATAATGGTCATTATAAATCTAAAACACAATATTTAAATTATTATACACCTATTCAGAATCCTCCACTAGAAGTGGATGTAACAAACCCAAATATGGAATTGCAGTATTTTTGCAGAAAATACTGCAATTCTAAATCTGTATAAAACTAGGTATGGCAGAATTGTTAAACCACCTGACAAATTTAATATATCATAGTAATGGAAATATGTTTTGAAGAAATTATAAGTATAGTTAATAATTTATATTTATTCTTTAAGAAAGGAGGATACTATAATATGTTATATTTTATTTTTAATTTATGTTATAAATAGTTATGTTTATGTTTTTTATTTTATTTTAAAACGAAAGGGATGTAATATATTTGTTTAAATAGACCTATGTAGACATAGGCCGATAAGCTGCACTGTAAAGGTTCCTGGTACAAGGGGCAATTATTAAAAGAATGTCGAACCTCAAGCATGGTTTATGATTTAGTAACCTTCACATCACAGTAGTTAATCCCGTAAACAGGAAACATACTTGCTTTAGATGTAACAATCATCAATTGCTCTAGTCTTGCCTGTAAATGAACATTCAAACTGCCATAGACTTCATTTCATTTACCTATTAATTGCAATTTTAAGCAATCTTTGAACAGCTGTCATTTCCGGCTCGGTTGTCCGTTTGAGTTCGGATTTGCGGCATTATACTCTACTAATAAAGACCTTTAATTTGATGTACATATCAACCTATGATTACATTTAAGATTTCCTTTTGACTCCTTGAGGACCGTCCCCCATTGGAGATAAAGAGCCTATGAGCAGTCTAAAGAATAGTTTTTTTAAAGCCAGATATTGATTTGTAAAGTTTTCATTTCATAACCTCCACCACGTAAACGTTATTCAACTGTTTTCAACATACCTGACGTTGTAGCTAATATGAAGTTTAAACCCACGCTATTTTAGCGAGGGTGTAACTTTTGGGGTCGGGTTTGCGGCATTGTGTTCTATTCATAAAGGCCTTTAATTCGGTGTACAACTCGGCCTATGCTTTCTTAAGATTTCCTACTTACTCCTTTACTACTTACTGTGTACCGTCCCGCTGGAAATTTATTAGTTCACTGACTACGCACTAAAATATATTTTGCCATCCATTAGCAATGTGCAAATATTTGTAGCTCTCTGTAATGGTTAAAAAATTTTAAGCCGTCCCGGGACTTATTTAACACACAGTATATAGACGTATTATGTGTTTGTACATGTTAATAATTTTTGTATAGTCTATAATTTAATATAACAAGATATACATAATTATAAAGAAGTGGTACTATATTATTATGTTTTTACCCTTGTAACAATGTTTTTATTTCATTTTTGTCCCCATATATATGTAAGCTAGTGTTTACTCCAACACAGGTTAGCCTCTCACAAAGATTTGCTCATCTTTCTTGCAAAGCACTTTCTACGTTGCTATCTTGAGTTATCGGACTCACTCTATCTCGCCAAGTATCTTCAAAACACTTCCCCAGCAGCGGTTCCTCCTTTGATCCAAAAGACCCCGTCTCCTTTTCTCCAAGACCTTACATACCTCTCTCTTATTTGTGACGTTTATTGTACTTGCAAGGTTAGCAAATCATAATTACAACTTTTGCACTTGTTACTTGTACAACAGTTGGTCTCCTTTTTGACTTTAATATAACTTTATGATATTTTTATTTATATATATTCTAACATTTTTTCTTTCCTAATATTTGTTTATTGATTAAATCAAATTATTTAGTGCAGGAAAATCGAGATTGGCCTAACTATAAAACGTTTTAAATTGTTTTTACTTTATTTGTGTGTGTAAATATTTATATGTAAGTTGTTTCCCCTATTTGTTTTAAAATTTAGGAATTTTGTTATTAGTTAGTATGCTACACAATTGAATACTTATAGGTCAATTAATATCTTTAACCTGTAGTACTAAAATGTATACAAAGCCATTTAGAGATCTACCAGATCACCAGTTTGGTTTCAGAAACCAGTACTCAACCATAGACCAGGTCCATAGAGTTAAGACCTATTACCTCTTAACTCTATTACCTCTTAACTCTCTATTATTGAGAGGCGATTCGAGGAAAAGAAGTTTTCTTGTTCAGCCTTTCTGGGTATTCAACAGGCTTTCGATAAGGTGGGTGGGGTGAGGCGCTTCTTTACGAGCTTAGCAGAGTGGTACCGGATAACTTATGCCGATTATTTCAATCATACCAAACTGACAGGAAATTTACAGTGATGACCGAAGAATCTGAGTCAATGAAAGCAGGAGTTCCGCAAGGTAGCGTTCTAGGACCAATACTTTACCTGTTTTACACATAGGATATTCCAATTACAAATAAAGACACGAGAGCTTTATTTGCTGATGAAACCGTGGATATTTGCTGTGAGTAAATCACAGGCTGAAGCAACAGGAAGCCTTGAGCAGGCAATAAATCAAATAACGCAGGGAACAGAAGATTGGAAAATCAAATTTTCATTGCAGCACATAGATCCAAGTTTGGAGTTTATCTTAATAACAGATTATTTCTACAGAGTAAATCTGCTAAATATCTTGGAAGATCCATGTATCAAAAACATATCAAATCAAACAAAAACTGCGCGATCTGTATTGGTTGATGGGACGAAAATCGCAATTGGCCTTGTACCATAAAAGATTATTGTATATTTCAATAATCAGACATATTTGGACATATGGTGCTGAACTATGGGGATGTACGAAACCTTCAAATCAAATCAGCGAATAGAAAATCGTATTATTCGTACAAATTACAAATGCAAGATGGTACCAACTAAACCTGAAAAGTGTGAATGAGGTAATTCAAGACTGCGCGTCTCGACATGAAAAGAGACTTCATCGACATGTGAACGTGGAAGCTATCCAACTTTTAGACGTGGAATTTGACAAAAGACGACTTAAACTGCTGGACTTAGTTAACTAGTTCTCATACATGTTATTTTTATTAAAAGTATTACTTATTTAATCTTTGGATTAAGATTGTAATAAACAATATATTTTTTTTAAAATTTGCATTTGCCTAAGGCTGGATAGAATAAATAAATTTAAATTACAATGGAAACCTTACTAGATCCCTTCACACCTTTCTATTGTTTGAAATCACACGTATTTTCTCATAATATTATAAAGGAACAAACTCGCTCAATCGATTTACATTTACTTCGAACTATGGATCAAAGTTTTTTTTTCTATAAGGAGTATTTTTTGCCCAATAAGCTTCGAAACTGCTTCTTATTAATTTTATGTCTCCTAACAAAGACAGAAATGGAAGTATTATTTTGAACAAAATACTGAAGATTAAATACTTACTCTTATAAAAGAAACACCCAGACGGGAAATAAGACATAAGCTGATTGTAATGAATGAAATTTATAGCTTTGTCCAATTGAGTCTGGAGGTTGGGCGAGTAAAGAGATCGCTTATCTTCGGTAGTGTTGACATAACAACACATAACTTCTTGACTCAGTTTTAACAATACGTAATTATTTAAAATATATTACCGAAGCAATGGTATTCGAAAGGCGTTAAAAATTCTGTTCTTATATAAACAGACAACATAAGCGATTCCATATGCTAGCTTCTTCTTCTTCTTCTTCTCCATTCCCTTTTTTATTTGGGAAACGCCTTCCAAACGCCTCGAGGATTTTACAAATGCACCCATCCGCTCTTCCTCCACAGTTATTGCCTGTTATTTTTATCAACACAGTTAATTATTGTTCTGTTGAATACTTATTTAAATACAACGAACATCTTGTTTGTATACGATCAAGATTCCATCTCCGAATACAATAAATCAAACTATTTAACATATGCAGAGTCGAAGAAGTGACATATCCTTACGCTGCGGGCAAAATTATGTGCTCCGAACAAATGAGATACCATTCGAATAGGAACAAGGGTTAGGATGAAATTAAAACATGTTTTTACTAGACCGTATGAAAATCATTCGCTAGTATAATTTATTTTGTTAATTTGTCTTTTGTATCGTGTCACTAGATTTGATTAGAATTGTAATTTTGTCGTAAGTTTTCGTACGTGAATCCCAGTACGTAATAAATTACAGGGTCGTATCTTACATATAATATGTAGTAAGAAACAATTGATTTAAAAATAACATGTTTTGTAAAACATCATCAGTGTTACCTTTTTGCTAGTTACAACGAAGTTTGGTATATTTTATTATTTAAGCTCCCTTCTTATGTTAACCTAAACTAACTTGGAATAAATAATTCACTTAATTCAGCGTAGAGTACAGGGCGTTTACAATTTGAGCAATCAAAAATATCATATAAATCACTACAGCACATTCAGCACAGTGAATATACAAAAGAAAGTTCACCAAAAACCACAATAAAACATTAACACAAACACTGTATGTATAGTTATGTTTATTCTAACTTATGTACATTTCAATAGCACTGCTATTGTCTTCAGAGGTACAATACACCCTCAAAATGAAAGAAAATTCACCCAAAACCACAATAAAACACTAAAAACACAAAGACTTTATAGTTATGTTTATTCTAACTTATGTACATTTCAATAGCACTACTATCATATTCAGAGGTACAATACACACTGAAAATGAAAGAAATTTCACACAAAACCACAATAAAACACTAACAACAGAAAGACTTTATAGTTATGTATACATTTCAATAGCATTGTTAACATCTTCAGAGGTAAAATACATAGTGAAAATGAAAGAAATTTCACAAAAAACAACAATAAAACACTAACAACACAATGACTTTATAGTTATGTTTATTCTACTTTATGGACATTTCAATAGCACTGCTGACATCTTCAGAGGTACAATACACACTCAAAATAAATGAAAATTCCACAAAACCACAATAAAACACTAACAACACAAAGACTGTATAGTTATAATTATTCTACCTTATGTACATCTCAATAGCACTGCTAACATCTTCAGAGGTACAATACACAGTGAAAATGAAAGAAATTTCACCAAAAACCACAATAAAACACTAACAACACAAAGACTGTATAGTTATAATTATTCTACCTTATGTACATTTCAATAGCACTGCTAACATCTTCAGAGGTACAATACACAGTGAAAATGAAAGAAATTTCACCAAAAACCACAATAAAACACTAACAACACAAGGACTTACTTATGTTTATTCTACTTTATGAACATTTCAATAGCACTGCTATTATCTTCAGAGGTACAATACTCACTCAAAATGAATGAAAATCCCACAAAATCACAATAAAACACTAACAACACAAAGACTGTATAATTAGTTTATTCTACCTTATGTACATTTCAATAGCACTGCTATCATCTTCAGAGGTACAAAACACACTCAAAATGAAAGAAAATTCTCCCAAAACCACAATAAAACACTAACACAAACACTGTATTTAAAGTTATGTTTATTCTACATTATGTACATTTCAATAACACTGCTATCATCTTCAGAGGTACAAAACACACTCAAAATGAAAGAAAATTCTCCCAAAACCACAATAAAACACTAACACAAACACTGTATGTATAGTTATGTTTATTCTACCTTATGTACATTTCAATAGCACTGCTATCATCTTCAGAGGTACAAAACACACTCAAAATGAAAGAAAATTCTCCCAAAACCACAATAAAACATTAACACAAACACTGTAGCCTATGTATAGTTATGTTTATTCTACATTATGTACATTTCAATAGCACTGCTATCATCTTCGGTTATAGTAGGGAGAAATTAGTCCGAAAAGGTATATGAAGTGACGTAGCTGGGAAGTTGATTTTTTTTTTTTTTTTTTTTTTTTACATACAACTGACGGAAAAAACTAACAAAATCGGACTTAAGCTTCACTAGAAAAGTGCATTTTAGATGCATGTTGAGGCATAACTACACTATTTTCTAAATATCTTCGCCTCATAGGTCGTAGAAAAAAAATGAAATTACTAAAATGAAAAATGAAAGAAGGGACTATCGAAATGGTAGGGTATGACTATAGTAAGAAGTACTCTTAATTACTGCATTTTGATTGGTTAATACATGAATTTTGGATTACGATTTTTTTCATTAATAATGCAACAAATGGGGTAAGAATCATTAGATCTTCACGAAAATTTGACAAATTATGTGTGTTTACACTATAAATCCGTGATCAAATTTACACAAAACAATTTTCAAAAAAATTAAAAGCATTGTAATTTAATGATAAGTGGTCGTAGAGTTTTTTTTTTTAATTGTCAGTTTCTTTACCTACTTTCTAGTGCATATCCTTGAATTTATTTTTAACAAGGTAAAGTGCCCCTATTTTTTAATAAACAAAATTTGTCATTTCCCCCCTGTAAATAGGGGCCGGATCTAGACAACGATGTCACCCATTTATGAAATTTCAACATTTATTTGAAAATGTGTTTATGACAATTTGTTTATCTGATTGAAGATGACATTTAAACAAATATTTTACATAAATCTGGTTAGGTTAAAAAATAAATCAAATTTTTTATTGTATTAAAAAAAGACACTTTACCATGATAAACAAATTATTACATATGTTCGCTAGAAAATAGATAAAAAACTGACAATTAAAAAAAAAAGAAAAAGTTTACTCTACGACCACTTCTCATTAAATTACAATGCTTTAAATTTTTTCAGAAAATGGCCAACTGTGGTCGTAAAAAACATTTATTTAGCAAATTTGACCACCGATCTTTAGTGTAATTATACATATTTTGTTAAATTTGTGTGAAGATCTGATGATTTTTACCCCATTTGTTGCATTACCCCATTAGTGAAAAAAAAAAAAAAAAAAAAAAAAAATCTTAAATTCAGAAGTTTGAATATTTTGAGGTTATGAAGTACTCTTATTGTAACTATACCCTACCATTTCGATAGTCTCTTCATTTCCGAGTATTTTATTTATTATTATTATTTTTTTTTATTTCTACGACCCATAGAGTCGGAGATAAAAAAGAGAGTGTAGCGATGCACTCAAAATACATCAAGATACACTCTTATGCAGTATGCAGTTTTCTATCGAAGCTCCACTCCGATTTTGGTATTTTTTTCGGTTTCCCACTCAGTTGAATGTAAAAAAAAAAAAAAAAAAAAAAAAAAAAGTGGGCGCCATGACAGAGTTTACTCTCCAGGACAGTAGAAAACCATTTTAAAAAATATATAAAAAAATACAGAAATGGAGTCCAAGTTTCAACTAAAAAATTTGACAATGAAAACACTTGATTTTATAAACTGGTCGACATTGTATTTCGTCAAGCATTCCGAAAATGATTGGAGATAAAAACTGCCTTTCTTATTACTAAATGCAGACACTTCATAGATAGAATAAAACGCGAACACAAGATCTCACAAAAATAACGTTTACTTGATCAAACGTGTTTCAGCGATAAAGTCGCCATCCTCAGTGATACATGAGCTACAATAACTACCTAAACGAAGAGGATGGCAACTTTGTCATTGAAACGCGTTTGATCAAGTAAACGTAAGATCTTGTGTTCGAGTTTTATTCTATCAAATATTATCTCACAAGTCAAGCTCAATATTTATTTATAACCTAACTTAATAATATCATTCACACAAAAATATTTATAAAATGTACAGTCAGAAAACTTTCTTTGTGCAACTGAAAATACTCTGACACTTCATCTTCAAATGAGTGGGAACGTAACAACATGAGAGTTCATTGAAAGTGTTGCGAAATCAACATTTAGGTTGAAAAGAAGTTCCTTTCCCAGCAACTGAAGATCACAGATCTACAAAATATTGTACAATATATCGCAGATGAACTTCGGTACTTTCAAGAAGATCATCTGCCCATGTGATGAAAATTTATAAAATTAAAATCATATGGATTTATGATAATAATGTTCAAGGTTTATGTGTTTAGTTATTTTTGTAAATTCTTAATAAAAATGTTTATAGGATGATTTTTTTTTTTTTTTACACCTCATTTTCACGCCGTTGAGTTTAAAAAACGATATTTCGACTTATTTTTTTTAATTGTATTTTATTCAAATTACGAAACAATTTGTTTTACTCAATTCCATCATAAGTATCTCATTCCTAATTTATCAGTAGCCTACATACTTTTGTCGTAATACAACGTATTTGGCGAAGAATGTTTTTTTTCCAATTTCCCACTAATGCGTATTGGAACGTGTCAATTCCAATTCCCCAATTCAATTCCATCCCATGATTAAAGAATTCGTATTACATGGAAGAAATTTGCTGTCATTGTGAGGTTTATGGGGGAGGCCGTGGTAGTCATTATGGTAAATAGAAGGAGAGAATTTAATAGTATCCATGTGTTATGTTAAGACATTTATTTTTAACACAACTTTCGTACTATTTTTATTAAAAGTGTAAGCTAGAGATGAACTAGGCTATATTTCCGGTTATGACAGGATATGAAGGAATACCAGGAAATGAAGAAGGATGCAGAGGCTGATTTTGTTGGGCCCGAATCATTCTTTGGGGTTCCTAAAACATATCTTCATAATATCATGGAAACCTGGGAACAGGATCAAGTATTGGACTACTTACCATGGTCTTAGACAAGTCAAAACGTTTATAGTTTACTCTAAAACAAAGGCTAAAGAAAATTACTCAGTAGAAGGTAGTAGGAGTCTCAGTAGAAGGTAGCTTAGGCTCATTATTGGCCTACTGTCTAGTGAATTATCATCTGAAACACATGGGAAAGGCAGAAGTGGATTCGTGCCGCTTCTGTCTAATACATTAAGAGACAGGCGAACACTAGTTGTGTGAGTGTGAATCCCTAATCTACATACTTCACCTCAGCATTCCTTTCCCCACTACTGCAGAGGTAACGATAATGTCACCCAGAACCATTTGTAGATTCTTAGGAAGGTTAAATCTTGGCTGGGATTAAAACATAATTAGTAGGTTAGTCACAAAAGATCCATTTGAGTCGCAGTGACAAGATGCTGTATAGCCTCAGAACCAAATTCACTAACTACCTAGGCTATATTTCACCAGGCGCAATGATTCATCTTATTATTTAGCGTTTTAATAAGTATATTTTCCTAAATTTTTTAACAAAATTTACGTATTATTTTTTGAAAATTCACCATTTTGATTTTTTGAGGTTATATAACACACATGGTTTTATATTGTATAGTTTTTTGAATCGCAACACCCCCCCCCCCCATCGATCAAACTAGTAAAACAGAAGCTATTTAAAAAACCTCATGTTTGTAAAAAAAGTTAACCGTTTGGGGCCCATACTGCCTAACTGTTGTTTTTGTTAGGGTACTACATAAATTCTTCAGTGTAGGTAAAACAATTATCGCCGCTTCCAAACTAATTCTTTCTTGTTTATAATTTTTGTAATATTACTCCACGAAGACTTTTCACTCAAATGTGGGCTCTGTCCTCACCCCCTCTTCCTCCCACATCGACATGCCTCTTCTTAGTTTCGTCCCTTTTGTAATAGGCTATTTAAGATTTATTTGAAATTGCTTATGGCTTAGCACTGAAATTACGTGCATTTTAATTTTCTATTGAGGACGGGATATAAGTAGACTATTATTAAACCATTAAACACACGTAATGGCCCATCTAATCTAATTTACAGAATACAATATTAATATTTTGTTCAGCTATGAAACTTCGTATGGTTCGTAATGTTTCGCAGATTGTTTTAACGCTAAACGTGAATTTAAATATTAACAACAACGATAAAACTCAATTATTGTAAACTATTTAACTATAATAACGCTCCGGTACAAAATGAACCATCCTCAAATTCCATCTCTTGTTCTTAGAGTCACTAGAATCAACAAGTGGAGGTCTGACCTTTCGCAAGCATTTTCAATGACTCGTTTCAGGGTATAATTTTACCTGGCTCGCTAAGCCATGTCCCAGCCTCTTCTAGTAATAATTGAATAGCAAATAGATCGATAGAGTATAGTGAATCGATTAAATCGGCAAGTTGCAATCGTTAATCCCTGTGATCATGTGGCCTAGTTGTTCTCTGGTAATACTACAATCACGACCGTCATTAGCCTCAACAACGCATACTTGCACTACAATTATCTTTTATTTAGTCACAACTTCAAGTTAAACGCTGATTAAAGTGCAAGTACTGAGTTCACAAATTGTTATTGCCATTAAAATTACCACTAAAGTACACACCAATATACAAGTCAAGTGTAATGACTTGCATAAACAATCATAAACTTAAATACAAAATCTAAACATCACAATAAGTTACCGCTTTAAATGCCACATTAAATTAACCTAAAATATGGTATATTATTTTCTCTTTCTGGTTCAATTTCTTTATCTAAACTTCATTAAGATTTTCCCACTTTTCTTAAAAGAAAAAAAGTCTCTATATATTTATTACGATTTTGTCTCTTATTTTGATCAAACAGGTGCCTTCCCGAAATATTTCAAGGGTTCAGTAATAACGAGCCTGAACTATTCTACGTATTTAGGTTCAACAATGAGAAGCGAAACCGGAGTGGTAAGGGATAACCACTTACCCACAAGTATTATAATGAAGCCTTCCACTGGAATAGGCGAGCTAACTAAGCAATGGAAGATCCCTTATTTTGTGTATATACGAATTTAATTTAATAAACTGTTTAAATTATACTAACAGGACAGATAAAAATATTAGATATGAAACAGTACAAGGGACGAGCAGAATACAAATATCTTTGCGCGCATGCGTGGTAGACTGACGATGAATCAGCTCCGCAGTGTCACTCCTACAATTTTTTTCACACTTCTTATGTCTACCGCTTCACGACTAATCTTTTCATCTATACATATTTTCCTTACTTACATCTACAGCTTCATGACCAATATTTTCATCTATACATATTTTCCCCCATTTAATTATGTCTACCACTTCATCACTAATATTTTCATCTATACATCTTTTTCCCACTTACTTACGTATACCGTTTCATGACTAATATTTTCATCAAACATCTTTTAACCACTTACTTACGTCTTCCGCTTCATGACTAATATTTCTACACATCTAATCTTTTCATCTATACATATTTTCCCACTTACTTACATCTACCGCTTCATGACCAATATTTTCATCTATACATCTTTTTCCCAGTTACTTACGTCTACCGCTTCATAACTAATCGTTTAATCTATACATATTTTTCCCACTTACTTACATCTACCGCTTCATGACCAATATTTTCATCTATATATATTGTTCCCGCTTACTTACGTCTACCGCTTCATGACTAATCTTTTCATCTATACATATTTTCCCCACTTACGTCTACCGCTTCATGACCAATATTTTCATCTATATATATTGTTCCCGCTTACTTACGTCTACCGCTTCATGACTAATCTTTTCATCTATACATATTTTCCCACTTACTTACATCTACCGCTTCATGACCAATATTTTCATCTATATATATTGTTCCCGCTTACTTACGTCTACCGCTTCATGACTAATCTTTTCATCTATACATATTTTCCCCACTTACGTCTACCGCTTCATGACCAATATTTTCATCTATACATATTTTCCCCATTTACTTACGTCTACCACTTCATCACTAATATTTTCATCTATACATCTTTTTCCCACTTACTTACGTCTACCACTTCATCACTAATATTTTCATCTATACATATTTTTCCCACTTACTTACATCTACCGCTTCATGACCAATATTTTCATCTATACATATTTTTTCCACTTACTTACGTATACAGCTTCATCACTAATATTTTCATCTATACATATTGTTCCCACTTACTTACGTCTACCGCTTCATGACTAATCTTTTCATCTATACATCTTTTTCCCACTTACTTACGCCTACTGCTTCATGACTAATATTTTCATCTACATATTGTCCCCACTTACTTACGTCTATCGCTTCGTGCCTAATATTTTCATCAATATATATTTTGCCCACTAACTTACGTATACAGCTTCATGACTAATATTTTCATCTATATATTGTCCCCACTTACTTACGTCTACCGCTTCATGGCTAACATTTTCATCTATACATATTTTCCCCACTTACTTACGTCTACCGTTTCGTCACTAATATTTTCACATATACATCTTTTTCCCAGTTACTTACGTCTACCGCTTCAACAGTAATATATTCATCTATACACTAGAATCGCGTTGGTTGTAGAGACAGTAGTGATTATATTACTTGTTATATCGTGGTAGCTGTGGTAACTGTTATCGTGAATTTTCAATAGCATGTGAATTAAGAACTGTGAAATTGATTTTTCACTGTTCTAAACCACCTGTTAATGCATCAATGAAATAGAACATGACTGTGATTAGCTAGATGTATATATATATTGTTAGCATATGTTTTAGATACTAGTATGTTTAAAAATATTTATGTTACTAATTGATTGAAATTAAATCTGCTAATTTTTCACAGGAACAACTTGTTTGTTTGGTTATAAACTAAAACGACGAAAACCAATGGAAATTCCAAATCAAAGTTATACTGGCAACACAATACTTACGTTGAAAATGGAAAGTAAGAGAACATTTCATTTTCCTTTCTTAAATTTAGAAATTTGCTAATAAATGTTTTAATTTTGGCTACAGTGAACAATTAAAATTTGTGAAGTCAATTTTAATGTAAAATTAGGTAAATAAGCATTTAAAATATTAACATTTTAAAAGATGGGATTTGTTTGCAAATATTACACATAATATGTGTATATTATTTATATTTCACTATACTTCAGGTATAAAAAATTCCAAATATAGGTTACATTTACTTTCCTACTTGCAACGGCTTGTCCTAATTGCAGAAAAAAACAATAACTACAATTCCAACAACTCTGCTTTAATTATAATAAGTAATTGAAGGGGGAAAAAAAAACTTCCAAATCTGTTAATGCTTACGCAGGTTGCATTGTTCTATCATATTTTGTATTAACGCAAACATCGAAAGGTAGCATGTTTCAGCCTAAAAAATATGATGTTACAGCTCACTCGATACAGCCTAAAAAATTATGAAATTTGAAAGATAAAATGTGTTAAGTATGTAATGGATAAGAAACGGAAGAGAGGAACTGTTTTCACATTTCACAGTTGGTCATTTCTAAAATTTATAAGTAGGTAACACTTATTGGTTCATTCATTTATACGTAGGTTTATTCATTTTAAAAGCATGTTTTCCCTTTACAAGGTAGCAAGGTAAAATGGACTCAATAGCAAAAAAGATCATGGAAATTAAAATCACGTCATGTGCACATATAAAGTGTTTCTACTTAAATCTTCTTAAAAGCATGTTTTCCCAATACAAGGTAGCAAGGTAAAATGGACTCATTAGCAAAAAAGATCATGGAAATTAAATTCACGTCATGTGCACAGATAAAGCGGCTCTACTTAAATTATCTTAAAAGCGTGTTTTCCCCTTACAGGGTACCGAGGTAAAATGGACTCATCAACAAAAAGAGCATGACACTGCAGTAGTGACTATGTGAGTATCTAAAATTTGTATTAAAAATACACCATATTTCCCACGATTTTTATTACCAATGGAGATTGAGAAAGTGACCTCATCGATCTCGCTAAATAAGTTACATCTGTGTAAGGACCACAGCAATTATTATGAATTGACCATTTGTATATCTACAGGGTCAAACGGAATTAATAACATTGAAACGTATATTGTATTAAACTCCTTCGTCAGTTAAGTTTTCGTTACTGCGATGTGTTAATCCTCTCGTAATAATACTTTAAAACAATGATTAAAATTTTAAATATGAGTATTATATACAGTGTGTTAAATAAGTCCCGGGACGACTTAATATTTTTTTAACATTACAGTTAGAGCTACAAAGCATTCCACATTGTTAATGAACATCAAAACCTATTTTAGTACGTATTCAGTGGACTGGAACGGCCACAGTAAGTAGGAAATCATTAATGAAAGCAAAGATCGAGTTGTACATCGAAATAAAGGCCTATATGAGTAGAATACAATCCCGCAAACTTATCTCAAAAGATTCACCTTAGCTTAAATTTGCAATTATTAAGTAAATGTAATGAAGTACATGGCAGTTTGATTATTCATTCACTAATACCCACTATCAGTCAAAAACAATTTATTCTTTTAGACCTTACATGGTTAATCCATTTTCCTTGTTTGATTTAATATGACTTTTAAACCCATCATATTTTAGCTAGGGTGAACCTTTTGAGGTCGGGTTTGTGGCATTGTGTTCTACTCATAAATGCCTTTAATTCGATGTACAACTCGACCTATGCTCTCATTTAAGATTTCCTACTTAGCCTACTACTTATGGACCGTCCTCCTGGAAAGGTCCATTGAATTCGTACTAAGTAAATCATGAGCACAAGTAATTTACTACAAACAAATTCTACTGCAAACCTAAGCTAACCAAACTCTTTCTTTATGTTAAATGATTTTAGTTGTTGTTACTCAGCATTGAATAGGAGCTGATATAAATTTGCTTATGTTTTGTAAATCATTTCTCCCCAAGATCACTTGATCAAAGTTATTTGATTAGAGATTTTACTTCATCCAACTTGACAATAATTATTCTACTACTTACAACATCTACACTGTTCTAGAAGTTTCGTTTCTTCTTTCACTCTTTATGCCTGTTGTTATCCAGTCTTAAAACAAATACAATTTTTAAATCATCAGCGTGATTTTAATTGTACTAGCTTATTCTCTCTAAAATCTTTGACTAATTTGAAAAATAATCAAATATATTGTGACTTGAAATTTATTGTAATTCCATGGAAATTTTATAAGAACTAATTCAACTTTGATTCCTCGACTTTTTTGGATAGGTTCTTCATAGAATCATCTTGTTTTCATTATATTATGTCCTCATTAAATCTTTAGAATGTGATACACATTCTTGAGTTTTCCCATTTCTCTACCCTATCACCTTAAAATGGGGATACATTTTTCAACACTTATAAAAGAGTAACTGACATATTTTTGTTCTTTGTTCTTTTTATAGCATAATTTTGTATTTATTTATAAAATAATAACTAAATTTCACGTCCTAACCTAACCTAACCTAACCTTCCTCTCCTATCCACTTAAAATGGGGATACATTTTTTAAAAGTTATGAAAAAGATAGAGTTACTGACAGATTTTTGTTCTTTGTTCTTTTTTATAGCATAATTTTGTATTTAATTTATAAATAATAACTAAATTTAATGAATATTATTTTAAATAACAAAAGGGTTAATAATGATTAATAAAATTTGTTATAGTAAATCTGCAGAAATTAAGTTACACAGTTATAATTCTTGTAAAGAATACCATAAATTCATTGGTAAGTCATTAAATGATCGTAAAACTAATTACAATTTATTAAATCAGCTTTGTATATTCTTGCATTTTGTACATATACTGTTTATATGTTTTTAAAGTTTGTACTTCGTAAACAATTTCTCCTCGTGTTTTTCATCATTTATTGTAAACGTATACTTCCATCCTCCTAAAAGTATCATGAACATAACTCTGAAAACCATTTCTAACAATTACATCTCTTCTCTTTACTTGTATTGGTCACGCTTTATATGTATCAGAATACAAATGAGAATTTTCACATTTACAGAATTGGCGACATGCCATTAATGACATAAAACTCTTTGAAAAGCATTAGTAATTTTACCGATATTTGAGCTGAAAACTTGAGTTTTAAAGATCCTAAATTGCAGAGATCAGAAACTCAAGCGTTTTACAATTGCTTTAAGGAAATTGAATTCTGAAAGTTTTAAAGACAAGAGAGCCTTAGATAATACTGCCTCTAAATCTAAATTAGTTAAATAAGTCTATATAATTCAACTTCAAATTTCACTGATATCAAGTGTATTTAAATTTCGTTTGATTATATAGACAGAACTTTAGGTAAAGAGAGGACTTTTAATTGATAATTAATTAGAATTAATTAATTTAGATTGGAATCATTACTTCTATTATAAAATTGACAACTTAAAATTTGTTTACCATTCCATCGGAATCTAAATCGTATCGAAAAATTACAATATCTACAAATATCTAGTGATTATTAATTTACATTTCTTTTAAGTTATGATAACAAAGTAGAGACGAGTTTCTACATTTATAATGGAATAAGTTAGTCCTTGCTGTAGACAGTAAAACTATATAATTCCAATGTATAATCACTTCTGATATCCAGTGTAATTAAAATACTTTATTTAGGTTCAATTACTATAATAGGGAGACGGTTTTCTACATTTATAATGGACTAAGTTAGTCCTTGCTGTAGAGAGTAAAACTATATACAGGGTAATTCCAATGTATAATCACTTCTGATATCCAGTGTAATTAAAATACTTTATTTAGGTTCAATTACTATAATAAGTAGACGGTTTTCTACATTTATAATTTATAAGTTAGTCCTTGCTGTAGAGAGTAAAACTATATAATTCCAATGTATAATCACTTCTGATATCCAGTGTAATTAAAATACTTTATTTAGGTTCAATTACTATAATAAGTAGGAGAGTTTCTACATTTATAATGGAATAAGTTAGTCCTTGCTGTAGACAGTAAAACTATATAAATCCAATGTATATCTTCTGATATACAGTGCACTTTAAATACTTTATTTAGGTTCAATTGCTATAATAAGTAGGAGAGTTTCTACATTTATAATGGAATAAGTTAGTCCTTGCTGTAGAGAGTAAAACTACATTAATCCAATGTATAATATCTTCTGATATCCAGTGCACTTAAAATACTTTATTTAAGTTCAATTGCTATAATAAGTAGGCGAGTTTCTACATTTATAATGGAATAAGTTAGTCCTTGCTGTAGAGAGTAAAACTATATAATTCCAATCTATAATCTCTTATGATATCCAATGTATTTAAAATTCTTTATTTAGGTTCAATTTCTATAGTAAGAATACGGGTTTCTACATTTATAATGGAATAAGTTAGTCCTTGCTGTAGAGAGTAAAACTATATAAATCCAATCTATAATCTCTTATGATATCCAATGTAATTACAATACTTTATTTAGGTTCAATTGCTATAGTTAGTAGATGGGTTTTTACATTTAGAATGGACTAAGTTAGTCCTAGCTGTAGACAGTAAAACTATATAACTCCAATATATAATCTCTTCTAATATCAAGTGTAATTAAAATATATTATTTACATTCAATTGCTATAGTAAGTAGACGGGTTTCTAAATATAGAATGGAATAAGTTAGTTCTCGCTGTAAACTAACCCTATACTCTTGTATAGGCTATCTATATAATTCCAATCTATAATCTCTTCTGATATCCAATGTAATTACAATACTTTATTTAGGTTCAATTGCTTTAGTAAATAGACGGTTTTCTACATTTATAATCGGATAAATGAGTACTTGCTGTAGAGAGTAAATCTATATAAATTCAATATTTAATTTCTCCTTATATCCAGTGTATTTGCAATTCATTTAATTTGGATTTAGATTGTAAATAGAGATGAGTTATATATTTAGAATGGTTTTTATGAACACTTGCAGTAGGTAGTAAAATATATAATTCCCACTACATGTCTTTAGATATAAAATGTATTTAATACTGATTTTGTTTAGATTCCGATGGTAGGTAGGGTTTCTAAATTTAGAATGCAATAAGTGAGTCCTTGCTGTGGAGTCCTCCATATAATTTGTCTTATTATCCACTGTATTTAAAATAAATTTCTTACTCGTAGATTCATATGTAGATTGGAAATTAATTGTTTACTTTATGAGCTCCAAAAAGATTTCTTTTCAAATGAAGTGAAAATATGTAACTACAGCGTATAATCCGTTTTAATGTGCCATGAATTTAAAATGAATTTGTCACATGTACATTAAAATGATACATAGATATGAAGAATATCTAATAATTATTTATTTTGTAATAGAGTAAAATTTTATAAATCCAATGTTCTGTCTTATTAACCACTGTATTTAAATTTAATTTGGGGATTTGAATGCTGTGTCAAAATAAAGCTTTTACATATTAACTTTTCGTTATATGTATTTAAATTATATAATTCAAAGGTATAGCCTAATATCCAGTCTATTTAATCTTGATATGCTTTTACTTTAGAAACCCTAAAAATGTTTCTTTTACTATAAATTAAAATTATATATCTTCAAATTATAATCTGTCTTAATACCAGGTATATACCAATTAATTTTTAACATATAGATTCAGACGCTCAGTAGCAATGTAGCTTTTACTTTATAAACTCTAAAAATGTAAAATTTCGTAGAGATTAAAATTGTATACTTGCATACTATAATCTGTTTTGCTATAGATTCTATTCAATCTTGAAATGAAGCTTTTGCTTTATAAACTCTAAAAATGTAAAATTTCGTAGAGATTAAAATTGTATAATTGCATACTATAATCTGTTTTGCTATAGATTCTATTCAATCTTGAAATGAAGCTTTTGCTTTATAAACTCTAAAAATGTAAAATTTCGTAGAGATTAAAATTGTATAATTGCATACTATAATCTGTTTTGCTATAGATTCTATTCAATCTTGAAATGAAGCTTTTGCTTTATAAACTCTAAAAATGTAAAATTTCGTAGAGATTAAAATTGTATAATTGCATACTATAATCTGTTTTGCTATAGATTCTATTCAATCTTGAAATGAAGCTTTTGCTTTATAAACTCTAAAAATGTAAAATTTCGTAGAGATTAAAATTGTATAATTGCAAACTATAATCTGTTTTGCTATAGATTCTATTTAATCTTGAAATGAAGCTTTTGCTTTATAAACTCTAAAAATGTAAAATTTTGTAGAGATTAAAATTGTATAATTGCAAACTATAATCTGTTTTGCTATAGATTCTATTTAATCTTGAAATGAAGCTTTAACTTTATAAACTCTAAAAATGTAAAATTTTGTAGAGATTAAAATTGTATAATTGCAAACTATAATATGTTTTGCTATAGATTCTATTTAATCTTGAAATGAACCTTTTGCTTTATAAACTCCAAAAATGTAAAATTTTGTAGAGATTAAAATTGTATAATTCCAAACTATAATCTGTTTTGCTATAGATTCTATTTAATCTTGAAATGAAGCTTTTGCTTTATAAACTCCAAAAATGTAAAATTTCGTAGAGATTAAAATTGTATAATTGCAAACTATAATCTGTTTTGCTATAGATTCTATTTAATCTTGAAATGAAGCTTTTGCTTTATAAACTCTAAAAATGTAAAATTTCGTAGAGATTAAAATTGTATAATTGCAAACTATAATCTGTTTTGCTGTAGATTCTATTTAATCTTGAAATGAAGCTTTTGCTTTATAAACTCTAAAAATGTAACATTTCATGATGATTAAAATTGTATAATTCCAAACTATAATCTGTTTTGCTATAGATTCTATTTAATCTTGAAATGAAGCTTTTACTTTAGATTCTACAAGTCATAATATGTTTAGAAAATTAATCCAGCTCATCGTATTTGTTTGTTAACATTTTCCTATAATGATTCTGTTCAGCAAAACTGCAAAGTGTTACTCATTTTATGTATTTTTTTCAGGAATCCATGATGACCATATGTAACTTTCACGGATTATATATTTTTCAACTCTCTCTCTCTCTCTCTCTCTCTCTCTCTCTCTCTCTCTCTCTCTCTCTCTCTCTCTCTCTCTCTCCTGTTGATAATTCCGCACCTTCGATATGCCCCCCCTCCTATCCTCCTGAAAATGAGGTCTGGTGTCTATTCCATTAGATTATACTGGGAGGGGTGGGGGATATATATAAAAAAAATATGCAGACAATTAAATTATCCAATTGATATACAGGTATCACAATAAATAGTACATAATGTTTTGTTCACTTACATTTATAAGATAAACCTATTTACAATAATTACGTAATAACGTCTGTCACAACATACAGTTACATTACACCAGGTTGTACAATTTACAAAAACAGAACAACCAATATTTTAAAAAGTTTGCAGCTTACAATTCACTTTACAAACGACTAGTATGGGTACATTTACAAAGAGATGTTATCAAATGAAAATATTTACAAATATTGTAAAATTCTCTACACCTCTCTCACTTTTCACACTGGTTCACTCCTGGCCTTTAGTTAATTGAACGTTATACATATATGTAAATTAAAATACATGATTTATTATACCTTATGATGATATATTTGGACATTTTGTCATCATTTGTCTCTATACAAATTAATACATGTTATAAAGTGATACACTTAAAACGTACATAACACCTGGAAACCAATACTGGCTTTGCCTAGAAATACACCAAACTAAACACTGGCTTTGATCTACTTTGTTTAATACTATTTAAGAATTCATTTCAAGTAAAATCTCAAGGTGCTCAGTTTACCTGGGAACAGCTTACTTAACCAACTAACCAAAAAATAATAAATAAGGATGATGAATGAGTGAAAATTTGAAGGGATTATTTCAAAGTTACTGTACCTCTGATTCTAATACTGAAAGATTTATTTTAAATAAAGGATGACTCAAAAATAGAGGCTTATTTTGGTCAGCATCTAATAAAATGTAGATAATAAATCTTATGTACAAGCGACATAAATATACAAAAAAAGTACCTGCATGATATTAGGTTTAGCAGTTCCATGCTGCCACACAACAAAGCCCGTGTTATTATTTTGTAAGACAAATTTTTGTTATACAAATATTGTTCAATTTAAAATTTAGCTCAGTTGAGTGTATTTGTATTTACATTTTTTTTTTTTTGTTCGTTTCTGTGTTAACGTTTTTTTTAACATTAAAAGTTTCAACATAGCCTACGCCCAAATGAAAATATGAAACTAATAACATAAGAAAAGAACCCAAGGTCAAATCTAGGAATAATGAGGTAAGATACCCCTATGCCAAACACCCCTTCAGTTTAGTTGACCAGCGTAAGTCCTCAGTTCAACTTGGCGGTGTGCCATTTATTGACTTGATAATGTTTGTATATAGTCTTAGTTGTTATGACAGCTTTGGTTTCCAGTCTTAAGTTATTAGTTTTAGGCGTGACTATATTTACCCTTTTCATGTTCGATACGTTCCTAGGTTTTATTCACTTGATAATGAAAGTTAATTCAAACTCTAGAAGCATCGTGTATTAATTGTGTGTGACAAATGATAACAACTGTTCCAATAATTAGTTATAGGCTCTCTGTGAATGTTTATAACAAGTCATTTCAGGTGAAAACTTGTTAAGTTGATTATCAGATGTTAAATAACATTTCCGCTAATTTCTAATGGTTTTTACAATCTATAATAAGGCTTTAATTACAGCGTGTTAAATAAGTCCCGGGACGGCTTAATATTGTTTTAACCATTACAGATAGAGTTGCAAAGCTTTGTACATTGTTAATGGTCACCAAAACCTATTTTAGTACGTATTCAGTGGACCGTTACCTTTCCAGGGGGGCGGCTCACAAGGAGTAAGTAGGAAATCTAAAATGAGAGCATAGGTTGAGTTCTACATCGAATTAAAGGCCTTAATGAGTAGAACACAACCGCAAGCCCGACCTCAAAGGTTCACCCTAGATAAAATAGTGTGGTTTTAAAGTTCGTATTAAATGAAACAAAGAAAATGGATAACCATTATAGGCCTAAAAGAAAAAGTTGTTTGTGACTGATAGTAGGTATTCCCGCAAACAGGAAACATACTTGCTTTAGGTAGTTGTTATTAGTGGCATTCTACTCGTTAGTGAAGACAGACCATAACAGTTTTTCGCTTCATTTGTTTTGAGTTGAAAAATTACTCCTTGAGGGCCGTCCCCCATTGGAGGTTAGTGAGCAGTCTAAAAAAATAGTTTTGTCAGCCAGATATTGATCTGCAAAGTTTTCATTTCATAAGTTCTACCTAGTAAACATTATTAAGCCGTATGCAACATACCTCACGTTGTTGCAATATAAACTCTAAACCCACGCTATTTTAGCTAGGATGAACCTTACGAGGTCGGGTTTGTGGCATTGTATAAAGGTATTTAATTCGATGTACAACTCAACCTATGCTCTTATTTAAGATTTCATACTTACTCCTTGTAGGCCGTCACCCTGAAAAGGTAGCGGTCCACTGAATACGTACTAAAATAGATTTTGGTGTCCATTAACAACGTGCAAAGCTTTATAAGCTCTATCTGTAATGGTTAAACAATATGAAGTAGTCCCGGGACTTATCTAACAAGCTGTATTTACGAATACTATTCAATTCCATTGTAGTTTACGATATTGGTGAAATCATTTTTATTCTATAGTTAAGTTTAATTTTTTATGGTATTTTTTAAAATATTACTTAGAAAATTTAATCGATTTATAATTAAATATGAAAGTAAAATAATTGTAAAATTTATAAGTTCTACGTCTTGTAGATTATAAACCATTTGAAATTGGTTTTGTTAATTGTATGATCAAGGAAAAATCAAATAGATTGAACAAACTGAATACTTATTACATAATTAATTCTATTTCCTTTGGTAACCATAATTATGCTGAAGTAATACTTCAAATAAACTGTGACGGTATTATGATTGTCAACTATGATGTTGCCTTTTTGTATAAATAATCCACAATGAAGGTAAATATTAACTCACATGTAAAATTTCACAAATCAACATATATTGTAACAGCGGTTTCCTAATTAAGCATCTTCAGACATCTATGAACTACAATTTACAAAATAAAATTTAAGTACTATAATCTATACTAATAAGTGGGGGAGGGGTGGAATGCAAGGAATGGGGACTAAATCAGGATTACCTAAAACGATAAGTGACGTGGCAGGATGTGTGACAATGGGTTTTGCCATTGGAGATGGGTTAAACACTTGTTCATTGAGGTTGTTCAAAATTTTCTAAATAATTTAATCCTCTACTTTTTTGTTCAATATGCAAAACGTTGACATCTTCAGTGGGATCAAAACTATGACCACAATCTAATAAAATTATATAGAAATCAACAGATCTGTTCTCAATTGTCATGCTTCCAACCTCAATGAACAAGTGTTTAACCCATCTCCATTTTAAAAACCAATCGCTACACATCCTGTCTTGTCATTTACCTTCTCAGATAGTCCTGATTCAGTCACCTTCCTTGCATTCAATCCCCCATTTTGTTAGTATCGATGTTGGTACTTAAGTTGGATTTTGTAAATTTAAGTTTATAGTTGTCTGAAAAGATGCTTAATTGCGAAACAGCTGTCACAATGATTTGTGAAATTTTACATGCGAGTTATTATTTATCCTAATGTGGAATTTCACCAAGTACCGAATGTGTTTACACTTAATATAATGCACAATGATTTTATCTTTTAGCGTGTGTGCACACTCATATCTGCAGACACTGGAGTAGTCCAATAAACGAGGGTAAACCTAGAAATACGTTGAACCTGCAGAGATTTTAGTTCAGGGGTCGTTCGATTCGTAATTGAATCGGGATTAATAACCTATTGAGAAAGTCTGCTGTTTGATAAAAGAATGAACAAACAACTAATTCTTGTAAGTAGTAATTTAGCCACGAAACTGGGTTCTAATAGATTTTTAGGGTCGCTGATTTTAAAGTTCATGAATTATAACTTACGCAATGGTTGCTTAAATCCTTCATCAACTTTAGTTCTAAATGTGGTATATTTCTTATGTTTCTATACATGTCTATATTATAATTTTTTTTTAAATGTTAATAAAATTCAAAACAATATTATAAATTATTAAAATTAATTAATACAAAATTGAATTAGTAAATACCCTTTTATAGACGGTGATATCTTTAAATCCATCCAGTCAAGTTATGAAGTTTATTTCAACCCGCCATATTGAATCAGTTATTTTTAGTACTTTAGAATTTTGACTCAAATTAAAAATCAGCTAACCCTACAACCCAGTTTTCGTTCCTAAATTTTAAATGTTTAAAATTTGTTCAATTAGTAAAAATTGTTTATAGCAATTGCTTAAACAAATACCACACTTTGGTATTGATTTAATTATCTTTAAAATATAAACTGAGTTAATTTGTTGGATATTATAATTGTGTTCAAATAAAAAAAATAAAAAATCTTTGTATTTGCTCTTGTTTAGTATAGATTTTCAGTATATTATCTTTGGTTATTCTGATTTAACACTAAAATGTCTGTCTATGTTGCTCAAAAGAAAGTAATTAGTTTTTCTCATTTTAAAACAAATTTCGAGGGATCTCTGCGACTTTTTAAACAGATTGCATTACTTCCTTTATATTTGCACAGTATTGAAAATGTTCTATATTAGATCCTATAGTATCACCCTAGCTAAAATAGCGTGGGTTTATAATTCATATTAGCTACAACGTCAGGTATGTTGAAAACAGCTTAATAATGTTTACTAGGTAGAGGTTATGAAATGAAAACTTTGCAAATCAATATCTGGCTTAAAAACTATATTTTAGAATGCTCACTGGCTCTTTACCTGCAATGGGGGACGGCCCTCAAGGAGTCAAAAGGGTATCTTAAATAAATGTAAGCATAGGTTGATATGTACATCGAATTAAAGGTCTTTATTAGTAAAGTACAATGCCGCAAATAACAACTATCTAAAGCAAGTATGTTTCCTATTTGCGGGATACCCACTATTAGTCACAAACAACTTTCTCTTTTAGGCTTATCATGGCTAATCCATTTTATTGGTTTGATTTAATATGAACTTCAAACCCATGCTATTTTAGCTTGGGTGAACCATTTGAGGTCGGGTTTGCGGCATTGTGTTCTACTCATAAAGCCCTTTAATTCGCTATACAACTCGACCTATTTAAGATTTCCTACTTACTCCTTGTGGGCCGTCCCCCTGGAAAGGTAGCGGTCCACTGAATACATACTAAAGTAGGTTTTGATGTCCATTAACAATGTGCAAAACTTTGTAACTCTATCTGTAATGGTTAAAAAAATATTAAGCCTTCCCAGGACTTATTTAACACGCTGTATATGGACGTATTATGTGTTTGTACATGTTTATACAATTTTATATTCAAGATATTAATAATTATAAAGAAGGCTAGTGGTTACTCCAACATAGGTTCGCCTTTGGAGTAATCTAAATTCCTTTACATATTGTTTCTATCATGTAGTATGAGACTTTTTTATTGGAACTAATTGAAGAATTTTATTTTGTTTTATTATTGTTTAAATATTATTTTATTTCCATGTGTCTCAAAAAATACATAGGCCTACAAAGTGTCCCAAAAGTCCCGGACCGGTTCAATCACTTGAAAAGCAAAGACGATAGAAACAAGATATTTTATATGTGCCTTCTGGTGATAAAAAAAACTACTTTTTGGCAAATAAAACATTTTTATCTGTCCCCCAAAAATGGCAATTTCGGAGGGTGACTCAATAATCTTAAATAGAAACCCCATCCAATGACCCCTCATATTAAAGGGCTCATTTCATAAAATACAACTGCATTAACTAGAGGTCGATATCTTTCTCCTATTTAAAATAGCCGCCGTTTAAATATTTGAAACGGCTATTTTACTTTATTTATTTCATTCACAATTAATTAGAAGGCGAGAAAATGGGATCAAAATGTATTTAAAAAATGAATGTTGTATAATTATTGTAATATAATTTTGAAAAAAAAACAAATTAAAAAAAAAAAAAACAGGTGAATTAATTAGTTGTCCCGTAAAAATTGTGTAAATTTATTAAAATTACACCAACTAACTTTTGTAAACCTGGTAATAGGAATTCAAACATTTTAAATATTAAATAATAGTAATTATGATTACAACCAACTGTCACAAATGTTTTTAATACATTTTGATATCGTATTCGTCATGTAATTATGAATTAAATAAATAAAGTAAAATAGCCGTTTCAAATATTTGAAGGGCAGCCATTTTAGTTAGAAGTAAGATATCGACATCTAATTTGCGCAGTTGCATTCTACCCTTTAATATGTGGGATCACTCGATGGGGTTTTTCTATTTAAGATTATTGAGTGCCCCCCCCCCCCAAATCGCCGTTTTTGGGGGAGAGATAAAAATGTCTTATTTGCCAAGAAGTAATTTATTTTATAACTAGAAGGCGCTTTTTTTTGGTTTTCAAATTATTAAACCGGTTACTTTTGGGACAGACTGTATAATTATTTTTGTTTAAAGAATAAAACAACGTAAATGTTAAATGGACCTTTAAGGTAAACCACGTTTATTTAAAATCGGTGCAGGTTTCACGTATTCCAAGGTGAAAAATCCAGTTTACTGAACTAGAGGCCATCAATTAATTGAGAATACAGGAACGAAATAATGGTTTATATTTTTTGGCATCAAATAATTATGCAACAACGTCAACGTAATTTGTTTTCGTATTTTAATTAAATTACATAAAAGCTATAATACACGATGGCCAGGAATTCATTTTCTTGAATCCGTAAAGACAACTCCAGCTTAGATACCTACGCTATTAATAAAGTTCATTTTTTTATTTTTTAGAGTTTGTGTTTCGTTTTCAGGTCAGTAGAGTCTAGAGTATATTTTAACTATATCTCGAAGTGTTTTCATGATACACTTTTATATTGTCTAATGGTTAAATTCAACACTTTAACACTTTAAGTTTCGGAACCGGAAGAACCTCCATCGTTACTTTCCCTGATATGTCTTTGCAGTGTGTGCTGGAATTGTTGACCGGACGAATTCACTTGTTGATGAGCGGTTTCTTGTTTCCACTTGTTGACGTGATGAGAGTTTTTGTTTGCCGCCGCTGCCTGCTGTTGAGCTTTGGCTTCTTCTTCTTGCTGCATTCTTTTGTGTTTCGTTCTTCTATTTTGGAACCAAACTTTAACCTGAAAACCAGTAATAGATTAATATTTGTACATAATATCGTCTCATCAAATATTTCAGGAAAACAATTAAGTTTTATCTCATTTATTGTCGGGAATTGTCATTCACATCATAATATGTTGTAAAAGCTGGACCTGCGGCTCCGCCCCCGAAAACTGCACGATAGGAATTATTTAGTTTTGTAAACTCATTACAGGATATTATAGAATCTATGCTTAATTTGTCAGGAATTGTCATTGATTCTCTTCATATGTTGTAAAAGCTGGACCTGCGGCTCCGCCCCCGAAAACTAAACGATAGGAATTATTTAGTTTTATAAACTCATTACAGGATATTATAGAATCTATGCTTAATTTGTCAGGAATTGTCATTGATTCTCTTCATATGTTGTAAAAGCTGGACCTGCGGCTCCGCCCCCGAAAACTGCACGATAGGAATTATTTAGTTTTGTAAACTCATTACAGGATATTATAGAATCTATGCTTAATTTGTCAGGAATTGTCATTGATTCTCTTCATATGTTGTAAAAGCTGGACTTGCAGCTCCGCCCCCGAAAACTGCACGATAGGAATTATTTAGTTTTGTAAACTCATTACAGGATATTATAGAATCTATGCTTAATTTGTCAGGAATTGTCATTGATTCTCTTCATATGTTGTAAAAGCTGGACCTGCGGCTCCGCCCCCGAAAACTGCACGATAGGAATTATTTAGTTTTGTAAACTCATTACAGGATATTATAGAATCTATGCTTAATTTGTCAGGAATTGTCATTGATTCTCTTCATATGTTGTAAAAGCTGAACCTGCGGCTCCGCCCCCGAAAACTAAACGATAGGAATTATTTAGTTTTATAAACTCATTACAGGATATTATAGAATCTATGCTTAATTTGTCAGGAATTGTCATTGATTCTCTTCATATGTTGTAAAAGCTGGACCTGCGGCTCCGCCCCCGAAAACTGCACGATAGGAATTATTTAGTTTTGTAAACTCATTACAGGATATTATAGAATCTATGCTTAATTTGTCAGGAATTGTCATTGATTCTCTTCATATGTTGTAAAAGCTGGACTTGCAGCTCCGCCCCCGAAAACTGCACGATAGGAATTATTTAGTTTTGTAAACTCATTACAGGATATTATAGAATCTATGCTTAATTTGTCAGGAATTGTCATTGATTCTCTTCATATGTTGTAAAAGCTGGACCTGCGGCTCCGCCCCCGAAAACTGCACGATAGGAATTATTTAGTTTTGTAAACTCATTACAGGATATTATAGAATCTATGCTTAATTTGTCAGGAATTGTCATTGATTCTCTTCATATGTTGTAAAAGCTGAACCTGCGGCTCCGCCCCCGAAAACTAAACGATAGGAATTATTTAGTTTTATAAACTCATTACAGGATATTATAGAATCTATGCTTAATTTGTCAGGAATTGTCATTGATTCTCTTCATATGTTGTAAAAGCTGGACCTGCGGCTCCGCCCCCGAAAACTGCACGATAGGAATTATTTAGTTTTGTAAACTCATTACAGGATATTATAGAATCTATGCTTAATTTGTCAGGAATTGTCATTGATTCTTTCATATGTTGTAAAAGCTGGACTTGCAGCTCCGCCCCCGAAAACTGCACGATAGGAATTATTTAGTTTTGTAAACTCATTACAGGATATTATAGAATCTATGCTTAATTTGTCAGGAATTGTCATTGATTCTCTTCATATGTTGTAAAAGCTGGACCTGCAGCTTCGCCCCCGAAAACTGCACGATAGGCATAATTAATTCTTTTAAACTCATAACAGCGAAAAATCAATGTTGTATTTGTCAGGAATTGTCATTGATTCTCTTCATATGTTGTAAAAGTTGAACCTGCGGCTCCGCCCCCGAAAACTGCACCATAGGCATAATTAATTCTTTTAAACTCATAACAGCGAAGAATCAATGTTGTATTTGTCAGGAATTGTCATTGATTCTCTTCATATGTTGTAAAAGCTGGACTTGCGGCTCCGCCCCCGAAAACTGCACCATAGGCATAATTAATTCTTTTAAACTCATAACAGCGAAGAATCGATGTTGTATTTGTCAGGAATTGTCATTGATTCTCTTCATATGTTGTAAAAGCTGGACTTGCGGCTCCGCCCCCGAAAACTGCACCATAGGCACAATTAATTCTTTTAAACTCATAACAGCGAAAAATCAATGTTGTATTTGTCAGGAATTGTCATTGATTCTCTTCATATGTTGTAAAAGCTGGACTTGCGGCTCCGCCCCCGAAAACTGCACCATAGGCACAATTAATTCTTTTAAACTCATAACAGCGAAAAATCAATGTTGTATTTGTCAGGAATTGTCATTGATTCTCTTCATATGTTGTAAAAGCTGGACTTGCGGCTCCGCCCCCGAAAACTGCACGATAGGAATTATTTAGTTTTGTAAACTCATTACAGGATATTGTAGAATCTATGCTGAATTTGTCAGGAATTGTCATTGATTCTCTTCATATGTTGTAAAAGCTGAACCTGCGGCTCCGCCCCCGAAAACTGCACGATAGGAATTATTTAGTTTTGTAAACTCATTACAGGATATTGTAGAATCTATGCTTAATTTGTCAGGAATTGTCATTGATTCTCTTCATATGTTGTAAAAGCTGAACCTGCGGCTCCGCCCCCGAAAACTGCACGATAGGCATAATTAATTCTTTTAAACTCATAACAGCGAAGAATCAATGTTGTATTTGTGAGGAATTGTCATTGATTCTCTTCATATGTTGTAAAAACTGGACCTGCAGCTTGAATGGACTTCATCTACCGTTCGCTTCATACATACGAGCAATCTTATGGATATCTTATGTTTTTTATTCGGTGTGTTAAAATTTAGTTGGCTTATATGATTTGAAAACTGTATTTTTCCTCTTTTAATATGAATTTCTAAAACAGAGCCAACAAAGCGAAATATTTTATTCCCCCTACCAACGTAACGGCCTCAGTAGCTCGGCGCATCATTAGATCACAGCTCAGACTATATCTCACTTACGGCGAGATTCCAATAAAATGGTTCATAATATTTAAGAAACATTTTAATCATGGACCAAATTTGTTATTGATAAAATATGTTGCTAAATGTCAAAAATATACGGGAGAATGTGGATTTCCTCTAAATCACTTGCAAAAAATTGGTTGAACTTGGGAACCAGGCACAGATTTGAAAAACAAATAACAGATCCGATTAACGTTAATCATATCATTTTTTACGGCTTGCTGGGTGTGCTAAACAAACATGGCAATACAGATGGGCGCCAATTCAGGAATTTTATTTTTTATTTCATCTGACATGCTATGTTTTCCAGATTTTGCGTATTCCGGGTTTCGTAATTTAACAAATATGTAATTCTTTTTTATATAATGTGAACGTAAATTTTGGTAGGCCGAATGTGTTTTCAAGTGATTTATTTGTTTGTTTTTTGTATGTTATTTGATTTTTATATGGTAATTTTAAGATCAATTTTGTCTGTTTATTGATTTCATTTGGTGTGAAATGTATCTTATACTGTACTAAGAAATACTTTAAGAGTTGGAAAATAAAATTACTATCCAACCAAGCAGGCGGTCTTAGCGACCATGTTTCAAAATGTAGATAATTATAAGAAATTAATAAATTGATATGGAAACACAAAGTAGCATGTTATGGGGAATTATTATGTTGTATTTTGCCCAATATTGTGCTATTTTGTTGTGAAATAAAGTATTTCTTCTTCTTCTTCTTCTTCTTCTTCTTCTTTCTTCTTCTTCTTCTTCTTCTTCTTCTTCTTCTTCTTCTTCTTCTTCTTCTTCTTCTTCTTCTTCTTCTTCTTCTCCTCCTCCTCCTCCTCCTCCTCCTCCTCCTCCTCCTCCTCCTCCTCCTCCTCCTCCTCCTTCTTCTTAAGCATCTTCTTCATCTTCTTCTTCTTCATATTCCACTCACTGACAAAACAAAGGCCCTACATTGTCACTGGACATTTTAAAAAATGCTCAAAATATGTCAAATTACCTGTATTTCATATTTTTCTGCAGTCAAAATAGTTGTAACTTAGGAGTAGGTTCGTCGAATCAAACAAATGTCCAAATTCAATTCATCATCTACCAACTAACGAAACATACCCTGTTGAAAATTTTGATAAAATTAGTAAAATATGCCGAAAATTCTAGTTTTCGTATTACCACTGCAGACAAATATTGTTATAACATGGGAACTACTGGATCAATTTGAAACAAAAATAAAGATTAAAACCTGTCCCGCTATAGTACCTACATCGGAAAGAAAACTGCGTGAAAATTGGATTAGCGGTTCTCGAATTATATATAGGCCCAAACCCATAAAGAGACATAGGCTACATTAGGCTATACCGCGTATAAATAAGTCCCGGAACGGCTTACTAATATGATAACCATTACAGATAGAGAGCTACAAAGCTTTGTACATTGTTAATGGACAACAAAACCTATTTTATTACGTATTCAGTGGATCGCTACCTTTCCAGGGTGACGGCCCACAAGGAGTAAGTAGGAAATCTTAAATAAGAGCATAGGTCGAGTTGTATATCGAATTAAATACCTTTATGAGTAGAACATAATACCGCAAACCCGACCTCAAAAGGTTCACCCTAGCTAAAATAGCGTGAGTTTAAAGTTCACGCCTCATGGTTGTGAGAGGAACCATGAGAGGAAACATGAGGAACCATTAGAGGAACCACGAGGAACCATAAGAGGAACCATAAGGAACCATTAAAGGAACCATGAGGAACCATCTAAATGAAAACACCGAGATAAAACAACTTTTGGACAATGGAGACTTGGTTCGTCGGTGAATAATTACGTTTTGAAGTTTTTGGGACCACAAAGTGTTCCTAATCTTAGAGATAAAACACTTGATAGACTAAGCCATAAATTAAATAAAAAAATATTTAAATAATAATATCCATAAAATCTTTGGTAAACTTCATATGTGCAATTTATTCTCTAAGTTTTCCTTTTTAATTTCCATTTTGATTTACAGCAACGCCTACTATTTTTAATAGCATGAATCTCGACCCTATAAAGTAATAAAAATCTGCCAATATGCACATATTAATTTTATTCAACACACTAAGACCTACACTTTGAGCAAAAGTAAAAAACATATGGCTGATATTAACTCCAATTCTCTGACGACTAGCTCCACAGAGTACCACATAAAATTAGTGAATACATGTCTCATATTTGGAAATATAATTATTTTGAATTCAATTACAGCGAATTGAGTCGTGTTTGTATTTTAAAAGTAAATGAGCGTCTCCGAACTTCCTTTTAAATACAATTTAATAATATTATGGAATGATAAAAGTTTACGTTTAGTTTCCGGAACAAACTTGTCAATTAAACTCCTAATCCTTAACTTCAGAATCTATTAAATCGTTAAACCTGTTATAGAAGACAGTTTCCGTTGGTGGTTTTAGTTTTAACTGCTTTCCGATTGGTACAAGCTCGTTGCCATGGATATGCCACTCCCTTCTTGCTTTGCCCTCTAGTGTATTTACCCAGTCATTTACTAATGTAAGCAAAGGAGGGGAAGCGAGAAGGGAAGCTATTAATCTCTAGAGCATTGCATTTTGCTATACTGTATGTGCAATGAAAAGTACGCTCACGAATTAACACATCTATTAATCAGCTGGTTATTAATCTATAGAGTCAATTGTACGTTCTGTGCAATGTGTACGGATTGCTGAGGTGTGTAAGTTCACGATTTAACACATCTATTAAGCAATCAACTATTAATATCTAGAGACCATTGTGTGCTCTGTGCAGTGTGTCCTGGGATTGCTGTGAAGCGTACGCTCACGATTTAACACATCTATTAAGCAATCAACTATTAATATCTAGAGACCATTGTGTGCTCTGTGCAGTGTGTCCTGGGATTGCTGTGAAGCGTACGCTCACGATTTAACACATCTATTAAGCAATCAACTATTAATATCTAGAGACCATTGTGTGCTCTGTGCAGTGTGTCCTGGGATTGCTGTGAAGCGTACGCTCACGATTTATCACATCTATTAAGCAATCAACTATTAATATCTAGAGACCATTGTGTGCTCTGTGCAGTGTGTCCTGGGATTGCTGTGAAGCGTACGCTCACGATTTAACACATCTATTAAGCAATCAACTATTAATATCTAGAGACCATTGTGTGCTCTGTGCAGTGTGTCCTGGGATTGCTGTGAAGCGTACGCTCACGATTTAACACATCTATTAAGCAATCAACTATTAATATCTAGAGACCATTGTGTGCTCTGTGCAGTGTGTCCTGGGATTGCTGTGAAGCGTACGCTCACGATTTAACACATCAATTAAGCAATCAACTATTAATATCTAGAGAACATTGTGTGCTCTGTGCAGTGTGTCCTGGGATTGCTGTGAAGCGTACGCTCACGAATTAACACATCTATTAATCAGCTGGTTATTAATCTATAGAGTCAATTGTACGTTCTGTGCAATGTGTACGGATTGCTGAGGTGTGTAAGTTCACGATTTAACACATCTATTAAGCAATCAACTATTAATATCTAGAGACCATTGTGTGCTCTGTGCAGTGTGTCCTGGGATTGCTGTGAAGCGTACGCTCACGATTTAACACATCTATTAAGCAATCAACTATTAATATCTAGAGACCATTGTGTGCTCTGTGCAGTGTGTCCTGGGATTGCTGTGAAGCGTACGCTCACGATTTAACACATCTATTAAGCAATCAACTATTAATATCTAGAGACCATTGTGTGCTCTGTGCAGTGTGTCCTGGGATTGCTGTGAAGCGTACGCTCACGATTTATCACATCTATTAAGCAATCAACTATTAATATCTAGAGACCATTGTGTGCTCTGTGCAGTGTGTCCTGGGATTGCTGTGAAGCGTACGCTCACGATTTAACACATCTATTAAGCAATCAACTATTAATATCTAGAGACCATTGTGTGCTCTGTGCAGTGTGTCCTGGGATTGCTGTGAAGCGTACGCTCACGATTTAACACATCTATTAAGCAATCAACTATTAATATCTAGAGACCATTGTGTGCTCTGTGCAGTGTGTCCTGGGATTGCTGTGAAGCGTACGCTCACGATTTAACACATCTATTAAGCAATCAACTATTAATATCTAGAGAACATTGTGTGCTCTGTGCAGTGTGTCCTGGGATTGCTGTGAAGCGTACGCTCACGATTTAACACATCTATTAAGCAATCAACTATTAATATCTAGAGACCATTGTGTGCTCTGTGCAGTGTGTCCTGGGATTGCTGTGAAGCGTACGCTCACGATTTAACACATCTATTAAGCAATCAACTATTATTATCTAGAGACCATTGTGTGCTCTGTGCAGTGTGTCCTGGGATTGCTGTGAAGCGTACGCTCACGATTTAACACATCTATTAAGCAATCAACTATTAATATCTAGAGACCATTGTGTGCTCTGTGCAGTGTGTCCTGGGATTGCTGTGAAGCGTACGCTCACGATTTAACACATCTATTAAGCAATCAACTAATAATATCTAGAGACCATTGTGTGCTCTGTGCAGTGTGTCCTGGGATTGCTGTGAAGCGTACGATTACTATTTGACACATCTATTAAGCAATCAACTAATAATATCTAGAGACCATTGTGTGCTCTGTGCAGTGTGTCCTGGGATTGCTGTGAAGCGTACGATTACTATTTGACACATCTATTAAGCAATCAACTAATAATATCTAGGGACCATTGTGTGCTCTGTGCAGTGTGTCCTGGGATTGCTGTGAAGCGTACGATTACTATTTGACACATGTATTAAGCAATCAACTATTAATATCTAGAGACCATTGTGTGCTCTGTGCAGTGTGTCCTGGGATTGCTGTGAAGCGTACGATTACTATTTGACACATGTATTAAGCAATCAACTGTTATTCTCTAGAGACGATTGTGTGGTTTGTGCAGTGTGTAGACTACTAATTGTAAAAAGAGTACTATTCAACACTTCCATTTAAACAACCCTCTGTTAGTCTCTAGAGACTATTGTCGTTATGTGCACTGGTATGGCCTGTAGGGAAATGGAATATTACTAATGAACTGTCCTATTGATCAGAAGGTGATTAGTCTCTAGAGACAATTGTCGATGTAGCGTATAGGGACAAGGATATAATAGATTGAACTGTTCCATTAATCTGCCGGCGATTACTATCTCGACACCATTGTTGCTGTTGTGGACTGTGTATAGCTTGTGAAGAGGAGGGATGATTAATCAACTGAACAGTTCTATTAATCAGCCGTTGATATTCTTTAATCACCATTGTCACTAAGTGCACTGTGTATGGCTTGTAAAGAGGAGGGAAGATTAATCTACTGAACAGTTCTATTAATCAGCCTGGGATATTCTCTAATCACCATTGTCACTAAGTGCACTGTGTATGGCTTGTAAAGAGGTGGGAAGATTAATCAACTGAACAGTTCTATTAATCAGCCTGGGATTAAAGAGTAGGGAAGATTAATCTACTGAACAGTTCTATTAATCAGCCGGGGATTAATCACTAATCACCATTGTCACTAAGTGCACTGTGTATGGCTTGTGAAGAGGAGGGATGATTAATTCGTGTATGGCTTGTGAAGAGGATGGATGATTAATTCGTGTATGGCTTGTGAAGAGGAGGGATGATTAATCTACTGAACAGTTCTATTAATCAGCCGGGGATTAGTCTCTAATCACCATTGTGACTAAGTGCACTGTGTATGGCTTGTAAAGAGGAGGAAAGATTAATCTACTGAACAGTTCTATTAATCAGCCGGGGATTAGTCTCTAATCACCATTGTCACTAAGTGCACAATGTATGGCTTGTAAAGAGGTGGGAAGATTAATCAACTGAACAGTTCTATTAATCAGCCGGGGATTAGTCTCTAATCACCATTGTCACTAAGTGCACAATGTATGGCTTGTAAAGAGGTGGGAAGATTAATCAACTGAACAGTTCTATTAATCAGCCGGGGATTAGTCTCTAATCACCATTGTCACTAAGTGCACTGTGTATGGCTTGTAAAGAGGAGGAAAGATTAATCTACTGAACAGTTCTATTAATCAGCCGGGGATTAATCACTAATCACCATTGTCACTAAGTGCACTGTGTATGGCTTGTAAAGAGGAGGAAAGATTAATCTACTGAACAGTTCTATTAATCAGCCGGGGATTAGTCTCTAATCGCCATTGTGACTAAGTGCACTGTGTATGGCTTGTGAAGAGGAGGAGAGATTAATCTATAGAACAGTTCTATTAATCAGCCTGGGATTAGTCTCTAATCACCATTGTCACTAAGTGCACTGTGTATGGCTTGTAAAGAGGAGGGATGATTAATCTACTGAACAGTTCTATTAATCAGCCGGGGATTAGTCTCTAATCACCATTGTGACTAAGTGCACTGTGTATGGCTTGTAAAGAGGAGGGAACATTAGTGTTATACAAAATTCTATTAATCAGCGAGCTATTAGCCTCTAGAGATCATTGGTACTATATAGACTGTGTAGGGAAATGAGAAGGGAGAATTACTATTGAACTGTTCTATTATTCAACCGGCTATTAATCTTTAGAGATAATTTTCGGTGTTTGACTGTACGGCGTGTAAGGAGAATGAAAGATTACTATTGAAATGTTTTATTAATCAACCTACTGTTAGACTGTACTGTTCTGCTTGTCTGTTTTCTGACACTAAAGCCAGTAAAGGGATTACTATAACTGATTTTTCCAGTCAGAGTTAAAATTAATTTCACTGGTCAACAATATTTCATCAACATTTTTGGGAAGGTAATTAAATAATATTTTTTCTTCTTTGTTCCTTGGGGACTACGTGTAAGCGGATTTTCATCAAAATCATTTGATACTATTTACAGATAAAAATATATTTAGTTTTGTTTAAAAACTGTTGATTGAATATAACGACTTTCTCCGGAAAAATCTCGAACCTAAATAAAAATCTTCAGAATAAATATGATTAAATCAGTTCGGCCGTTTGAATTATTGATATTAAATTTTTTTTTTAAATCCAGAGAAACCAATAATTATTAAAATTTAATATATAAGATATAATTTTTTAGTTCACTATAGTAATTCTTTACCAACGTAAAAGTAGTAAAATCTTAAATTATTGCCTTTTTATCCAAAATTTACGCGAAGACAAAATGATATTTATTTGTATTGCACTTTTTGATAATTTGGCCAAAATATTATTGTTCTTTTACACCGCGTAAGCTTAATAAAAAAATAACTTATGTGTAGCTAAATTTATATAAAAAATCAAATATATATATATGTGAAAACCCACTGACTGATCACGAAATCTCTGGATCCAAGAAGCCTAGAGCTATGAATGTTTTAACATGGTTTGGGGTAAGTCTGTAGACGCGTACTAAGTAAGTCTGTAGACGCGTACTTGGTTTTGAAAATGTTCCACTCCAAGGGTGTATTTACCACTAAGGTATATCTCTGGATCCAAGAAGCCTAGAGCTACTAATTTTTTAACATCGTTTGGGGTAGGTCTGTAGACGCGTACTAAGGAAGGGTTTTGAAAATATTCTACTCCAAGGGTGTTTTTAACCCTAAATCATATATCTGGATCCAAGAAGCCTAGAGCTATGAATTTTTTAACATGGTTTGTGGTAGGTCTGTAGACGCGTACTAAGGAAGGGTTTTGAAAATATTCTACTCCAAGGGTGTTTTTAACCCTAAATTATATATCTGAATCCAAGAAGCCTAGAGCTAAGAATTTTTTAACATGGTTTGGGGTAGGTCTGTAGACGCGTAGGGCTACTAAGGAAGGATTTTGAAAATATTCTACTCCAAGGGTGTTTTTAACCCTAAATCAAATCTCTGGATCCAAGAAGCCTAGAGCTATGAATTTTGTAACATGGTTTGGGGTGGGTCAGTAAACGGGTACTAAGAAAGGGTTTTGAGAATTTTCCACTATAAGGGTGCTTTTTACCCCTAAAATTTATCATATCTTTGTTGTTTATGTGTCGATTTAGATCCAAATTGGGGTGTTGCTGTATTTGGGCATAATTTATTTACATAGCACCACCATTAGGGTTGTGATAAAAAAAATTTCTATATAAAACTATTTCAGGTGAAACTGGTGATATCAGCTAGTCTTAGATAAGCCCGTAGTAAATTAAGGCAGGCTTAACAACCTTTCCATCCACGAGGAAGAGTATATTCGATTCTCCTCCTACGTATTCTGATATTATTAGCTTCATAACAATGAAATAAAATTGATAGCTGGGGGATAGAAGGGTGTAGAGCGGAACTTGGGAATCTGGAAGGCAAACTACAACACAATAAAAGCGATTGTTGTATCCCGGAACAGGAAGTGCCAAGGAATCAGAAGGGGGTGGTTGCTGTAGTATACAGTGAGAGGGGTGAAAAATGGCATTCTTTTGAAATTATTTCTTAAAAGGAAAGAGAAAATATATTTCATAATTGAGGTAGGTTTCATATTTATTTATGAACTATGGGTACTTTTTTGGAAAATACCCACCAAATTTTATTGTACATGATTCTTTTTGTATTGTTAAAAAAACACTTTTACAATTGAAATTATGCAAGAGAAATGCAAATTTATCTTTTATCACATTTCAAAAATTAGGTAGGGACATTTGAGATTTGCAAATTTTTCAATTATTTTTTGATTATATCTCTATTTTCATGTTATTTCGATGAACATAATAATTCCTTACTTGAAGGTTAGTCTTTAATAATTCCTTACTTGAAGTATATTACCACAAAATATAATATTCCCATCTACTCAGTATCGGTTTCTCAAAAATAAATGGTTTAACTTTTTTTTCAGACTATTTTTAGATTTTTAATTATAATAGTAAGTTATTCGTGTTCTTAGGTAAGTATATAATTAACGTAGAGTATATAGATTTCTCAACATAACCTAACCTAACCTAACAAACCCATTTCTCGCGCCTAATTTCACTTGTAACTTTGATTTTGGGTCAAAATACAAACATCCATTGTAAAAAATACCAAAAGTTTTGATGGGTATTTACGAAAAGTACCTATTTTACTCATAAAGGCCTTTAATTCGCTATACAACTCGACCTATGCTCTCGACCTATTTAAGATTTCCTACTTACTCCTTGTGGGCCGTCCCCCTGGAAAGGTAACGGTCCACTGAATACATACTAAAGTAGGTTTTGATGTCCATTAACAATGTGCAAAGCTTTGTAGCTCTATCTGTAATGGTTAAAAAAATATTAAGCCGTCCCGGGACTTATTTAACACACTGTATATGAACGACTGTATTTTATTAGTATACCTAAAGAACCCAGACCTAAAAGGGCGATGCCTAACACAAGCTGAATTTGATGTTGGCTAAATTTGACCACAAGTCAGAACTCGCCACGGCCGCTGCGATGGGTGACCTAAATGAACGCGAGTAGCGCAAGCGAATATGACCAGGTAGGGATGTTGCCCCCCACAAAATCACTAAGGTGATCTTATACTTGAGGTGGTCGAAGAATATTTTCTAATCCAAAAACTAAAGGAAGAAAATACAAAAGAAAATTTGTGAAAGAAACTAAAAATATAACAAATTACTAACACACATAAGAAGGAAATAAATATTAGTGAAGTTTCTATATTATTACGCAACATATTAATAATGTGTATAAGTGAAAAAATACCGCATATATTGCCAATTTTACCTTCCACTTTCCACCATTTTTTATTAAATGATAAAATCGGAAATGCTTTTTGATCGAAGTTTTATATCTTTAAAACGAAGTATCACTTTGTCATTAACATTGTAATGTTGATTCCAACACGATGAAACAAAGGTGACGCTCAAATATTAACATCCTTACAAAATATGCTCATTTAGACAAAAAAATAAAGGTGTCGGTTTTAAAACTCTATATACTTAGGCTATGTTTTTAAAATTATTATTTTATTTTATTATTTCTTTTTTTGCCGTATGACGCCTATTACACCTAAGATTTCACCCTCAGCCTGAGATATTAACAAGAATCCTGGCCCAGATTTCTCTTCTACCAAAGAATAAAATCTGACTGGGGGGGGGGGGGGGTCGTACAATAAATTTTGGTAGCTCTGCCCTACTACTTACGTAGGACATTTGAGCGATTTTTGTAACGCGCTGTCTTCGTTTGGCTATACGGTATTAGTATCCCAAACTAGTCGATGGAGCGTCGCTTAACAGCTTACGCAGGTTCGAATCCGGTTGATGTCGTTCCATTTGTCCGTGGGTTACCTACTCCCCCGTGTTTATTAATTGAGGTATATAGTTAAGACGTTAAGAAAAAATAAAATAAAAACAATAAAATCTCGAAGAGTAATCGTCAGAAGTTTCTAAGCCAAGTTGAGGTTAAAGATAAACAATACGGGATGTGTCCCATTAAAATCCCTGACTGGAAAATAGTGATCGGTGACGAAAAACCTCGAGATAGACCCTTTAAACCACTCGGCCCTTTAAAAAAACAACATCTGTTTCTAAATGCGCCAACTAACCATATAATGATCACTTCTATACTCCCGATACCCTACTACAAGTGGTTACAAGATCGCTCCTCATTGGCTAACGCTCCCTCGGGAGAAACGATTCATTCCCCGTAAATGCGAACTAAATCCTGCGCATGTCACTTAATCGGAGCCAAGTAAACCTCCTCTTAATCGTGTAGCGTGAAGCAATCATAAACCCGGATTGTTTTTGATAGTTAATAGCTTAACAACAATTAACCACTAAAATAAATGTTTTCATAAATGATCTATGTTTATATTGCATTCATTTTATGTTAATTCTAACTGTGTGTGTGTGTGCGCGCGTGTGTGCGTGCGTGCATTCATGTTTGCGGTTCTGCGGTTTTGCGATTATGCGATTATGCGGTTCTGCGGTTCTACGGTTCTGCGGTTCTGCGGTTCTGCGATTCTGCGGTTTTCTTTTTTGAGAGCATTTTCTTTCCCGTTACGAAATACAACTTTCCACAGTAACTCATTTTGCGCACCTTAAAAATCTACATACAACGATGCCCAAAAGATATGAGAGCTACTATTGGTTAAATCAAATTTGTTTACAAGCATAACCTCAATATTTGAGAAAAATCAGCAATAAAATAGCAAACATTTTAGATTTAGTCAAATTTTGCAATTAAGTTTTAGTATAATTTGAATATGCTACTCAAAACCAATGGTTGACAGTTTCAAAATGGAAGTTAGTTTTTTTTATCATGCATCTAATAGAACATTTTTTGGAGCTTAGTGGTCTGTATTAATATCAAGATTTTAGACTTAATGAAGCATCTGCACAAAACATTCGCGTCTTTGTTTGATCAAGTCAGTTATGTGCTGATTATTATTACAAATAAGTACTGCCAATGAGAACCTCTATCTTTATAAAGTACTCTATATTTTCTATAATAAAACTGGTAATTTGTATATTAATATACGTTCCAAGTAAATTGTGATTATTATTACAAATAAGTTCTACCAATGAGATACCTCTATCTTTATAAAGTACTCTATATTTTCTATAATAAAACAGGTAATTTGTATATTAATATACATTCCATGTAAATTGTGATTATTATTACAAATAAGTTCTACCAATGAGATACCTCTATCTTTATAAAGTACTCTATATTTTCTATAATAAAACTGGTAATTTGTATATTAATATACATTCCATTTAAATTGTGATTATTATTACAAATAAGTTCTACCAATGAGATACCTCTATCTTTATAAAGTACTCTATATTTTCTATAATAAAACTGGTAATTTGTATATTAATATACATTCCATGTAAATTGTGATTATTATTACAAATAAGTTCTGCCAATGAGACACCTCTATCTTTATAAAGTACTCTATATTTCCTATAATAAAACTGGTAATTTGTATATTAATATACATTCCATGTAAATTGTGATTATTACTACAAATAAGTTCTGCCAATGAGATACCTCTATCTTTATAAAGTACTCTATATTTTCTATAATAAAACTGGTAATTTGTATATTAATATACATTCCATGAAAATTGTGATTATTATTACTTTAGGTACATTTCATGTTTATAGATATGACCTACGTAACTAACAGATAAATAAAACTAAATAACGAAATCCTTTATTTGTAGAATAACTTTTTAATTGAAAGAGTGAAGTCAAAGGTGCAACACACGAGCCGCAGTGTACGACGGTACTTTTATGAAATGATGCGACAATGCAGACCACCGCCATTTCTCTTGAAAAACACACCCTTGGGATTGAAAAATAATATTGACACAAGCTGCGGGGTGATCTGTACAATTTCACAAGGGATCAACTTTTATATTATACATAAGGTTTCTGAGGGTTGGGTAGGCCTTTACACTACGATCTTAACTATAAATTTCTGCAAAATGCTTACGGAGAACCCATTAGATTTACGTGTATGATAATATTGTGAAAGGAAACTCTGACGTGGAAATATATATGACAAGCTGTAGACGGATTGATGTAAGCGGGTCGAGGGTTGCTTTCTTTACACCTACATTTTGCTTTATTTATTTTTATTTGTTCGTTAAATTTAATAAGAAAGACTATGTGTTTGTATGTGTTATTATTAAAAAGGAGGACTAGTTCACGAGGTCGCGGTGCAAACTCTGACGATTCCATAATAGTCTGCAATTTCTTTGAAAAAGGAGTAATTTTATTGTTGTTCTTAACCCACTAAGTATAATTCTGCTTATAATTCAGTATATATTTTTCAAGCACAATCTTTTTAACAATTTATAATTATTACCTCATTTGTTCATAGCGGTGTGTAAATAAGATCATTAGAACCTCTGTTAGAAATTCAAAAATTTAAACAGCTTTACTTATTGACACCTGACATATTGGAGCGATGTACACAAAAGTCCATTTATAAAAGTGTATTAAAACCTCTGTAAAGTATAAATAATCTAAACAACCTTAAAGAAAATAGAAAATTTGAAATGGATAGTTTATACGAACATGGAAAGTCCATAACACTCGCATGTTGGAAGAGTTTATAAAGAGTCCATTAGAACCTCTGTCAGAAATGCATACATTTAAACAGCTGTATTTCAAACAGAAGATTTGAAACGGATAATTGTTAACACCAACATGTTGGAACTGTTTATAAAAGTGTATTAAACACACTCTTCAAAAATTTAAACAGCTTTACTTCAAACAGAAGATTTGGAACGGATAGTTATTAACACCAGCATTTTGGAACTGTTTATAAAAGTCCATTAGAACCTTTGTCAGAAATTAAAAAAATAATAAACAGCTTTACGTCAAACAGAAGAATTGGAACGGATAGTTGTTAACACCAGAATTTTGGAACTGTTTATAAAAGTCCATTAGAACCTTTGTCAGAAATTTTTAAAAAATAAACAGCTTTACGTCAAACAGAAGATTTGGAATGGATAGTTGTTAACACCAGAATTTTGGAACTGTTTAAAAAAGTTCATTAGAACCTTTGTCAGAAATTAAAAATAAATAAAAAGCTTTACCCTAAACAGAAGATTTGGAACGGATAGTTGTTAACACCAGAATTTTGGAACTGTTTATAAAAGTCCATTAGAACCTTTGTCAGAATTTTTTTTAAAATAAACAGCTTTACGTCAAACAGAAGATTTGGAACGGATAGTTATTAACACCAGCATTTTGGAACTGTTTATAAAAGTCCATTAGAACCTTTGTCAGAAATTAAAAAAATAAACAGTTTTACGTCAAACAGATAATTTGGAACGGATAGTTGTTAACACCAGTTTGGAACTGTTTATAAAAGTCCATTAGAACCTATGTCAGAAATTTTAAAAAAATAAACAGCTTTACGTCAAACAGAAGATTTGGAACGGATAGTTGTTAACACCAGAATTTTGGAACTGTTTAAAAAAGTCCATTAGAACCTTTGTCAGAAATTAAAAATAAATAAAAAGCTTTACGTTAAACAGAAGATTTGGAACGGATAGTTGTTAACACCAGAATTTTGGAACTGTTTATAAAAGTCCATTAGAACCTTTGTCAGAAATTTAAAAAAATAAACAGCTTTACGTCAAACAGAAGATTTGGAACGGATAGCTGTTGTTAACACCAGAATTTTGGAACTGTTTATAAAAGTCCATTAGAACCTTTGTCAGAAATTTTTTAAAAATAAACAGCTTTACGTCAAACAGAAGATTTGGAACGGATAGTTGTTAACACCAGAATTTTGGAACTGTTTATAAAAGTCCATTAGAACCTTTGTCAGAAATTTAAAAAAATAAACAGCTTTACGTCAAACAGAAGATTTGGAACGGATAGTTGTTAACACCAGAATTTTGGAACTGTTTATAAAAGTCCATTAGAACCTTTGTCAGAAATTTTTAAAAAATAAACAGCTTTACGTCAAACAGAAGATTTGGAATGGATAGTTGTTAACACCAGAATTTTGGAACTGTTTAAAAAAGTTCATTAGAACCTTTGTCAGAAATTAAAAATAAATAAAAAGCTTTACCTTAAACAGAAGATTTGGAACGGATAGTTGTTAACACCAGAATTTTGGAACTGTTTATAAAAGTCCATTAGAACCTTTGTCAGAATTTTTTTTAAAATAAACAGCTTTACGTCAAACAGAAGATTTGGAACGGATAGTTGTTAACACCAGAATTTTGGAACTGTTTATAAAAGTCCATTAGAACCTTTGTCAGAAATTAAAAAAATAAACAGTTTTACGTCAAACAGATAATTTGGAACGGATAGTTGTTAACACCAGTTTGGAACTGTTTATAAAAGTCCATTAGAACCTATGTCAGAAATTTTAAAAAAATAAACAGCTTTACGTCAAACAGAAGATTTGGAACGGATAGTTGTTAACACCAGAATTTTGGAACTGTTTAAAAAAGTCCATTAGAACCTTTGTCAGAAATTAAAAATAAATAAAAAGCTTTATGTTAAACAGAAGATTTGGAACGGATAGTTGTTAACACCAGAATTTTGGAACTGTTTATAAAAGTCCATTAGAACCTTTGTCAGAAATTTTAAAAATAAACAGCTTTACGTCAAACAGAAGATTTGGAACGGATAGTTGTTAACACCAGAATTTTGGAACTGTTTATAAAAGTTCATTAGAACCTTTGTTAGAAATTTAAAAAATAAACAACTTTACGTCAAACAGAAGATTTGGAAAGGATAGTTGTTGACACCAGCATGTTGGAACTGTTTATAAAAGGGTATTAAAACCTCTATCTTTACAGTTTATTTTGTTTTCAAAATTTTTTGTGTTAATTTCATTACTTTTTGGTTTAAGTTTTATTTTATGCTGGAAGCATTGTACATTGTTTTTTTTTTATATTAGAGCGACCCTATTGTTTTGTTTGTAATTCCTTATATTTGTTTTTTATAATCCGATAGGGACTCTTTTTTGTTAATACCACAAAGGGATTAGATATAACTCATCGTTATTGTTGAAGTCTTGATCATGACTTCTCTAAGATGCCCAGCAGTTAATTGTTGTCGTGCACTGAACGTTTAAATTGCAGTTGCAACTGTTCACTAGAGCGACAGACGGACAGTTGAAATCACTCCGCCTCGCATCATTTAATCGGACACAAATACAATGTTAGCTTAATTGCACGGAAACCAACAATGAGATAATGTAATAAACTAGAAACCATCTTAAACTATTCCCCTAAAAGTTATCATTTATGTAGGTTTGTTCTGCAGACAGTAAGTGGGATTATGTTCAATAAAAGTAATCGGATAATTAATTAACGTGCCACGTTCTCTTAGGAACGTTGTCATAAGTTATCTGAGCGAAAGGAAAGTCATTTTCGAAGGAGACCGATAGATTATCAGAGAGGAAATGTCATGCAGAGCTCCACAGTGGTCCCGTCTTTCCTTTCTGGAAGTGCCACTGTTGAAACTGTGTTAAAAAATCACATTCGTGGATTACGCTATCACTACAGTAGAAGCGGAGCATAAAAGACTTTTAGGTTATGTTAGGTTAGGTTAGGCTATGGGTTGACTTTTAGGGAGATCTTCAAAAAGGAGAGCTTTACGAAGACCACGACGCCATTAAAAATGGCGTTAGTGTCTCAACGGATCTACCTTGGAGTACAAATAGACATAACTTGGATATTGGACCACACGTCGAAAAGATGGCCTTTTAAAGCTTCGGAAACGGATGTAAGCTTGCTAGATTCATGCCAAACGTAGGAGGAAAAAAAAATAATAAAATAGGATTGTTGGCGATTGTCATACAATAAAAATTATCATATGCTGCACAACAATTGGAAGGAACGTGAACACAAAAAAACTGCTATCTGTCCAAAGATCGTCAGCTGAGGATAATATTGCCTTGGTTCTCGTCGATACGCCTCACATATATCTTTTGGCACTGGAAAGTAAAGAAACACACCATAAGCTCATGGAAATACAGGTTAAACCATAGAGTTGGAGAATATTGCAGTGCAAGATGAGAGGAAAAGCTAAAGTGAGTTCTTATTCAGATGTGACAGAAATCATAGGACTGAGAGGAAACAGGCATATATACGCGTAGAATCATCAAATACCTTTAGAGGTTATGGGAGATAGAGTTCTACTTAACTCAAGCCTTCATCAGACATGCAATAGCTCCATAGGTGTAAAAAAAGTTAAAACAAATTCATGTTCAAGGAGTACTTTAGGGATATTCATTAAACATAATTGTTACTATTAAAACAGCTTTTGTTTCTTGTTTTGTGGTTTGGGAATTATTTGTTTTCCTTATCATAAATACAATCATTCGTAATAAGTAAAAAGCAAGAATAGCGTAATCATGAATATGAATGAGAAATGTAATCTATTATTTGCATAGACTTCGTAAAACTTTACAGACTGATGACAAATTTCGACCTTTTTATTTTATTCGTAGACAATATTTAATTAATTGTAATGAAACAATATGAAAAAAAAGTCCCACACAATCTTGAAATTGTTTAATTTAAAACCAAAATAGAATACCCAATAGAAACTTATAAACAACCAAAAAAGACCATAATATACATTGTGAAGATAATCTTTTAATGATGAATTAGGTGTAGCTTAATCTCAAGTGAGTGGCAGAAGACCTCAGACATGGGAGCCAGTTTACACCCAAAACAAATATTGAATTTTATAAAGAGTATGTCTGTAGGCTGAAAACTACAGAGTATAGCAGTGACTTTACACCCAAAACAAAAACTGAATTTTATAAAGAGTATGTCTGTAGGCTGAAAACTACAGAGTATAGCAGTGACGTTAGACCCAAAACAAAAACTGAATTTTATAAAGAGTAGGCCTATGCCTGTAGGCTGAAAACTACAGAGTATAGCAGTGACGTTAGACCCAAAACAAAAACTGAATTTTATAAAGAGTATATCTGTAGGCTGAAAACTACAGAGTATAGCAGTGACTTTACACCCAAAACAAAAACTGAATTTTATAAAGAGTATGTCCGTAGGCTGAAAACTACAGAGTATAACAGTGACTTTACACCCAAAACAAAAACTTAATTTTATAAAGAGTATGTCCGTAGGCTGAAGACTACAGAGTATAGCAGTGACTTTACACCCAAAACAAAAACTGAATTTTATAAAGAGTATGTCCGTAGGCTGAAAACTACAGAGTATAGCAGTGACTTTACACCCAAAACAAAAACTGAATTTTATAAAGAGTATGTCCGTAGGCTGAAAACTACAGAGTATAGCAGTTACTTTACACCTAAAACAAAAACTGAATTTTTTAAAGAGTATGTCCGTAGACTGAAGACTAAAGAGTATAGCAGTTACTTTACACCCAAAACAAAAACTGAATTTTATAAAGAGTATGTCTGTAGACTGAAAACTAGAGTATAGCAGTGACTTTACACCCAAAACAAAAACTGAATTTTATAAAGAGTATGTCTGTAGGCTGAAAACTACAGAGTATAGCAGTGACTTTACACCCAAAACAAAAACTTAATTTTGTAAAGAGTATGTCCGTAGACTGAAGACTACAGAGTATAGCAGTGACTTTACACCCCAAAAAAATGTATTTTATAAAAAGTATATCCGTTGGCTGAAGACTAGAGTGTATAACAGCGACTTTACACCCAAAACAAAAACTCTTTTGTATAAGAAGAATGTCCGTATGCTGAAGACTACAGATTACAGCAGTGAGCTTACACCCAAAACAAATACTGAATTTTATAAAATGTATGGATGAACGACTACAGAGAATGAGAGCCAATTTACACTCAAAAGAACTCAGGATCAAATGCTATAGAAATAATAGCCCTTGACTGAAAACTACAGAGAATGGGAGCGAGTATACACCCAAAAGAAGTAATGAATTTTATAAAGAGTCTGGCAGCGAGTAAGTAAATCCAAGTTTGAATTCTATAGAAAATGAGAGCGAGTTTCCACTCAAAATAATACTAAATTTTATAAAAATAAGGCCGTAGGCTGAACACCTTAGAGAAGGGGAGCTAGTTGACACTCAAAATAAAGCCATAAAATTAACTTTATAAAACGTGAGGCAGCGCGCTGATGATTACAAAGAATTGGGGAGAAGTTTCCTCTCAAAACACCTCAAGACTGAAATGTATAGAAAGGCTGAAGAAGAATAAGATTCGGAGTGAGTTTACATCCAAAACAAATTAAAAGAACTGATATTTATAACAACTAACTTGTGCTGTTAATGAAGATCTGAAAAGATAAAGTGAATAACAGCTAAAAACGTTTGCATGCTAGTTGTACAATAGAATTACGACAAACTGTTGTTTAAGTTGGTATTGTTGTTTACTCAATATATGGTCTGTAGAGTTATATTTACTTAGTCTTAACTTTATTTACAACACATTAAGAACAAACAGCCATTATGAATACTAGAAACGCCATACTTTAAAACGTCCAACACCGCGATCTACTGTTATTGTTATTCATAGATCACATCTGCTGGTTTTACAACAAAGCTGGTACACCCTTTCTATAACGCCGCTCTATTGGTGCAAATTTGTCGGCGATTGTTATGGTGATAAGCCTAATTTCATCCCCTGTTTGGAGCTATGGACGCTGACAAGCCTGTAATAAATTGATGCGAATGTACTGTGTTCCAATCCCTTTCGATAATGGAGTCATAGTTTTTTTTTATTTTCCTTTGAGGAGATACTGTTTAAACGATCATTTGCTGCGAATCGCTTTAAAAGAAGGGGAGAAAGAGGGTATTCTATATGAGCACAATAAAAGCAACTTTTTTTTTTTTTAATGGCTGCATATTCTCCAACTGTAATCTCCCCTTCCTATTCCCCTCTTCCCCTCTGTGCTTCTTACCGATCTATTTCTTTTGTGAATGATGGTATTAATGACAATTCATAGAGTCCGAAATTCATTGTTAAATACTGTGCATTTTAAAATAGATTAAACATTAATTTGATACGTAGCAAATAAAGTATTTGGAATTACAATGATTAACCCTATATAGCCTAAATTCCGCCACGTGACTTCTATCTCGGTATTACAACTAACGGGTTTAAGAACATCTGTTCCATCTTCAGATTTTCACTCACTTGAGATTGTTAATACATTAAAATTCAACAATCACGAACAAAACAATACATTTCACATCGCTGCTCAAAAGTTAGATTTCCAAATAATTTTGAACAATCACAATCAGGAAAAGAAAAAAAAACAAGATCACTGGTCAACTAATGTGAATAGGCATACTCAGAAGTCAATACAACTACATCCTAACACTAGAAACTGGAAACAGCATTAAATCTGGATCATAAACTGGTCAACTAACGTGATTAGGGAAACTCAGAAGTCAACAAAACTACATCCTAACACTAGAAACTGGAAACAATATTGAATCTGGATCATAAACTGGTCAACTAACGTTATTAGGAAAACTCAGAAGTCAACGAGAATACATCCTAACACTAGAAACTGGAAACAGCATTGAATCTGGATCATAAACTGGTCAACTAACGTGATTAGGAAAACTCAGAAGTCAACGAGACTACATCCTAACACTAGAAACTGGAAACAGCATTGAATCTGGATCATAAACTGGTCAACTAACGTGATTAGGAAAACTCAGAAGTCAACGAGACTACATCCTAACACTAGAAACTGGAAACAGCATTGAATCTGGATCATAAACTGGTCAACTAACGTGATTAGGAAAACTCAGAAGTCAACAAAACTACATCCTAACACTAGAAACTGGAAACAGCATTGAATCTGGATCATAAACTGGTCAACTAACGTGATTAGGAAAACTCAGAAGTCAACAAAACTACATCCTAACACTAGAAACTGTAAACAGCATTGAATCTGGATCATAAACTGGTCAACTAACGTGATTAGGAAAACTCAGAAGTCAACAAAACAACACCCTAACACTAGAAACTGGAAACAGCATTGAATCTGGATCATAAACTGGTAAACTAACGTGATTAGGAAAACTCAGAAGTCAACAAAACAACACCCTAACACTAGAAACTGTAAACAGCATTGAATCTGGATCATAAACTGGTCAACTAACGTGATTAGGAAAACTCAGAAGTCAACAAAACAACACCCTAACACTAGAAACTGGAAACAGCATTGAATCTGGATCATAAACTGGTAAACTAACGTGATTAGGAAAACTCAGAAGTCAACAAACAACACACTAACACTAGAAACTGGAAACAGCATTGAATCTGGATCATAAACTGGTCAACTAACGTGATTAGGGAAACTCAGAAGTCAACAAAACTACATCCTAACACTAGAAACTGGAAACAATATTGAATCTGGATCATAAACTGGTAAACTAACGTGATTAGGAAAACTCAGAAGTCAACGAGACTACATCCTAACACTAGAAACTGGAAACAGCATTGAATCTGGATCATAAACTGGTCAACTAACGTGATTAGGAAAACTCAGAAGTCAACGAGACTACATCCTAACACTAGAAACTGGAAACAGCATTGAATCTGGATCATAAACTGGTCAACTAACGTGATTAGGAAAACTCAGAAGTCAACAAAACTACATCCTAACACTAGAAACTGGAAACAGCATTGAATCTGGATCATAAACTGGTCAACTAACGTGATTAGGAAAACTCAGAAGTCAACAAAACTACATCCTAACACTAGAAACTGTAAACAGCATTGAATCTGGATCATAAACTGGTCAACTAACGTGATTAGGAAAACTCAGAAGTCAACAAAACAACACCCTAACACTAGAAACTGGAAACAGCATTGAATCTGGATCATAAACTGGTAAACTAACGTGATTAGGAAAACTCAGAAGTCAACAAAACAACACCCTAACACTAGAAACTGTAAACAGCATTGAATCTGGATCATAAACTGGTCAACTAACGTGATTAGGAAAACTCAGAAGTCAACAAAACAACACCCTAACACTAGAAACTGGAAACAGCATTGAATCTGGATCATAAACTGGTAAACTAACGTGATTAGGAAAACTCAGAAGTCAACAAACAACACACTAACACTAGAAACTGGAAACAGCATTGAATCTGGATCATAAACTGGTCAACTAACGTGATTAGGGAAACTCAGAAGTCAACAAAACTACATCCTAACACTAGAAACTGGAAACAATATTGAATCTGGATCATAAACTGGTAAACTAACGTGATTAGGAAAACTCAGAAGTCAACGAGACTACATCCTAACACTAGAAACTGGAAACAGCATTGAATCTGGATCATAAACTGGTCAACTAACGTGATTAGGAAAACTCAGAAGTCAACGAGACTACATCCTAACACTAGAAACTGGAAACAGCATTGAATCTGGATCATAAACTGGTCAACTAACGTGATTAGGAAAACTCAGAAGTCAACGAGACTACATCCTAACACTAGAAACTGGAAACAGCATTGAATCTGGATCATAAACTGGTAAACTAACGTGATTAGGAAAACTCAGAAGTCAACAAAACTACATCCTAACACTAGAAACTGGAAACAGCATTGAATCTGGATCATAAACTGGTAAACTAACGTGATTAGGAAAACTCAGAAGTCAACAAAACTACATCCTAACACTAGAAACTGTAAACAGCATTGAATCTGGATCATAAACTGGTCAACTAACGTGATTAGGAAAACTCAGAAGTCAACGAAACTACATCCTAACACTAAAAACTGGAAACAGCATTGAATCTGGATCATAAACTGGTCAACTAACGTGATTAGGAAAACTCAGAAGTCAACAAAACTACACACTAACACTAGAAACTGGAAACAATATTGAATCTGGATCATAAACTGGTCAACTAACGTGATTAGGAAAACTGAGAAGTCAACAAAACTACACACTAACACTAGAAACTGGAAACAGCATTGAATCTGGATCATAAACTGGTAAACTAACGTGATTAGGAAAACTCAGAAGTCAACAAAACTACATCCTAACACTAGAAACTGGAAACAGCATTGCTGGATCATAAACTGGTCAACTAACGTGATTAGGAAAACTCAGAAGTCAACAAAACTACATCCTAACACTAGAAACTGTAAACAGCATTGAATCTGGATCATAAACTGGTCAACTAACGTGATTAGGAAAACTCAGAAGTCAACAAAACTACACACTAACACTAGAAACTGGAAACAGCATTGAATCTGGATCATAAACTGGTAAACTAACGTGATTAGGAAAACTCAGAAGTCAACAAAACAACACCCTAACACTAGAAACTGTAAACAGCATTGAATCTGGATCATAAACTGGTAAACTAACGTGATTAGTAAAACTCAGAAGTCAACGAAACTACACCCTAACACTAGAAACTGGAAACAGCATTGAATCTGGATCATAAACTGGTAAACTAACGTGATTAGTAAAACTCAGAAGTCAACGAAACTACACCCTAACACTAGAAACTGGAAACATCATTGAATCTGGATCATAAACTGGTCAACTAACGTGATTAGGAAAACTCAGAAGTCAACGAAACTACATCCTAACACTAGAAACTGGAAACATCATTGAATCTGGATCATAAACTGGTCAACTAACGTGATTACGGAACCCATGGTCAACAAAACTGCACACTAACACTAGAAAATGTTTGTCACTTAAAAAATATATGTTGTGGATGAAAAATTTAAGAAAAAGAGTAAAATATGTGGGAAATCCTGATTTTCGATTTACCTGTGCAAACAAATATTGCTATAATTTTGGAACCAATGGATCAATTTGAATAATACCTTTTAATGTCGGGTTTGCGGCATTGTGTTTTACTCATAAATGCCTTTAAATTCGATGTAGGCTACAACTCGACCTATACTCTCATTTAAGATTTCCTACTTACTTCTTGTGGGCCGTCCTCCTAGAAAGGTAGCGGTCCACTGAATACGTACTAAAATATGTTTTCGTGCCCATTAACAATGTGCAAAGCTTTGTAGCTCTATCTGTAGTCTAATGGTTAAAACAATATTAAGCCGTCCCTGGACTTATATAACACGCTGTATATCCGTGTAGTGAATCTGTACCACGTCTGAAGATGCCTTCTATTAAGTCGAAACAGCTGTAGCAATAAATAAGAAATTGAACTAGTTTTGACAAGGTATGTAAACCAATTAAAATTAGTAGTAAGTAAAGCAATATGGAAATAATTAAGATATTAATTAGAGATTTATTCACTAAAAAGGAGATCATACAAACAGAATATTTTTTTACCCAATATAATAGTAAAGCCGAATGATTCCCAAAATAATAAAAGCTATGTTTTTCACTTGATATATTTCATCAATGTAATTATTTTTCATGTCATAATTAAGAACAAAATCCCTACCAAACGACTTATACAAATTATAAATTTCCAACTGAAATCGAAAAAAAAAATTGATTACGATTTTATACATTTCTTGGCTAACGCACATGTTGAAGCCATTATAAAACCCGTTATTTTCAAAGAGGAAAATTGATTATTTACCTGTGTCTCTGTAAGGCTAAGTGATTGAGCTAGTTGTTTTCTTTCCGCGCCCACTACGTAATGGTTCTTTTCGAACGCATGTTCCAACTTCAGTAACTGACTAGGACTAAAGGCAGTTCGAATTCTTTTCGGTTTTCTAAATGGTTGAAGTAAGAATCCAGGAATATCAGGACCTGAAAATGTACGAACAACAAATAAAACTATGGTTTCAACGTCATTTTTTAAACATTATTAATTCACAGAACATATCAATTATAAACAAAAATAATCGAGATTATTTTTAAAATAAAGTACAGGGTGATTTTAAAGTATGGAAACAGCTTTATAATGCATAACTGAGAGGTACTTGGAGGCAGAAACAAATGGGGATCTACATAGTTTAAAAAATTATACCCTTTTGTGAGATTTAAATTTATATCCGCCATATTAAATCTAACTTTATTTTTTTTTTAATAGGAAAGTGGACATGTGATACATGATTTTCGTGTAAAATTTGACGAGGAAAACGTTACTGAAAGCAATTTTTCGATAAATGCCTTCGTTTTGAGTTATAACCATTCAAAGTTGCAATGACGGAAAAATCGCGTTAGCAATAAAACGGGGTAAAATGCGCGGTCGAAACTTTTCTATTATATTTTTTCCTGTAGAATACACCCAATAACGAACTTTTTAACCAGTGTAATGATAATAATAATCATAACCAATAATTAACAACACAACTACAAATTAAATGTCAACTGATATTATTCACTTTAAATATTATAAAATTTAAATATTTTCGATCATACATTGCTAATACAATAAATTTTCAAAGCATACCATTCTGAAATAAATGTTCAAATTGCTTCCACTCTACAGATTGTCAAAACAGTAATATCCGTTTATGAAAGTAGGCCTAGTTTAAATCAGCTGTTTGCATTACGTTACAACAATGCAGCTTAATAACTCTTCATTTCGCCTGTAAAATTATGTTGCAATGGTTCAACTTAGTTTTCTGGTTCGTTATTGGATTACTACAGGAAGAACGCAATAGAAGGGTTTGGAAGGCGAATTTTACCTAATTTTATTGCTAACGCGATTTTCCGTCATTGCAACTTTGAATGCTTATAACTTTAAAACGAAGGTATTTGTCCGAAAACGGCTTTCACCGTAGATTTTCTTGTAAACATTTACGTGAAAATCATGTATCACATGTCCCTCTTCCTATTAAACGAATAAAGTTTGATTCAATATGGCGGATCCAAGATGGCGGACAAAAATTGAAACCTAAAAAAAGTATAAGTTTTTTAACTACGTAGATCCGCGTTTCTTACTGCCACCAAGTACCTCTCAGTTATGCAATATAAAGCTGTTTCCATACTTAAAAATCGCTCTGTATATTGCATTCACAAAAATGTGAAAGAACTGTATCAACTTTTCTCTCTTTAGCATTGCAAAGTACTTTTAAAGAGCAACTCATTAATTATCAAATTTTCTTTCTTTTGCATTAAAAATTACTTTTAAAAAGCTACTAATTAATTAAAAGACTTGTGTCGACTCTTTTCTCTTTTACATTCCAAAGTACTTTTAAAAAGCAACTCAATAATTGTAGAGTTTTCTTTTTTTGCATTGCAAAGTACTTTTAAAAAGCTACTTATTAATTAAAAGACTTGTGTCGACTCTTTTCTCTTTTACATTCCAAAGTACTTTTAAAAAGCAACTCAATAACTGTAGAGTTTTCTTTTTTTTGCATTGCAAAGTACTTTTAAAAAGCTACTTATTAATTAAAAGACTTGTGTCGACTCTTTTCTCTTTTACATTCCAAAGTACTTTTAAAAAGCAACTCAATAACTGTAGAATTTTCTTTTTTTGCATTGCAAAGTACTTTTAAAAAGCTACTCATTAATTAAAAGACTTGTGTCGGCTTTTCTCTCTTTTGCATTGCAAAATACATTTAAAAAGCTACTAATTAATGTACAAGGATGGTCTGTACGAAATTTGCCTATTTGGCAGGCTTGGAATTTAACCATTTAGCCTTATTATACACTGTTGGTAATTTCTATTCTACTAAATTTTGGAGCCTCCACGTTGATTAAACTCGAAACCTCTCTGGTAAGCTAGAACGCTAACCATGGACAACCGGAAGCTCTAATAGTTACTACTTGGTTACTGCTAAATCTATTATAAAACTGGATATTGGACTGCAAAATAATAAAATACTTTCATGGAAAGGAAAAATTTAATTTAAATTGATACAATGAATTTTAATATTTTTTTTTTACATTATCAGAATACAAATTATTTTTAAATGTTTCCATTACAAACAGGAAAAGACAAAATCTTAAGTTAGTAAGGGGGAAAAAATGTATAAATACGAAAGTATTTCGATTTCAACTTTGTATTTATACAGTACTTTGCTTCTAGTTTCTCATTTCTAAATTTGCTCCGTATTCATTCCTTCTAACCTCCAGCAAATTAAGGCAATTATCTCAGCGAACCAATTAGCGATGCGTACACCTCTAGCTAACAATGACCGAACTCCGGGCACCGGGGAGTGATAAAGTATATGTAATTATTCTGACAACTTGTTCAAAGTACAATCACAGAAGTCTGAGACCAGGGACTAGTTGTCAATGTTACTTCTTCGTTGTTTTGATTCAGCTCCTAGTCAATCACCAAACTAATGTTAATATCTTCCTATGAAGAGAACCGCATTTATGTCAAGGGTGTGATCGAGTGCCGGCTGTTTCCTTCTTACTTTCTGGCTTTTTCTTCTTCAGTTTCCCCCCCCCTCTTGAATGGGTTCTAATACAATCATGTTGCAGTTTCCTTCGGAATGGCAATGAATGTATTGACGACATAAACCAAGTGAGAAATCGTTCTAATTAAACAATTTTGATATAAATTATTTATAAGCCAAAGGTCCTAGGTTCGATTCCCGATCTAGGTCGTATATTTTTCACTTGAAATAATTATTTAATCAATAATTATTTATAAGTTATTCATATTTACATGTATACATAATATAAAATAAATTACTTATATATAGTTACTATACTTTTTTAAGTAATGTGTGTATAATAATATGTAAAAATTTGAAAAAAAAATAATGATACAAATTTGTTACTTGATTATTGCTGGGATTACCTCCCGCCCCCCCCCCCCCAAATCGCATAATTTTACCTCTATTTGTAGCACCAATAAAGAAGAGAAAAATCTTTCTTTTTTTTTTTAATTTTAGAATTTCCAATAGAGACTTTATTATTAAAGAATATCGGAGTTGATGAATAACAAAAGAAATTATCTTGTGCAGTAAATGAGACGGGAAAAGGACAAAACCTCAGAATACTTGGGTTAATTTTGTTTCCATTCGTAACTGAATCTATATTAAGTTAAATTCCTAATAAGTCTATGAAGTTTTCACACCCAAAATCCTAAAGTTCCAGCCGTTTTTTTTCACCTATTATAAAATATTTAATGTAAATACCCTTTTATAGACAGTAATCTTTTTAAATCCATCTAACTTTAACGTATTGTAATGTTAATTAGTCAATAATTAACAAGTGATAATACCTTGTTTAGTTTCAATCAGCTACACTGAACATGGAACAAAACCTCAGAAAACTTGCATTAATTTTAATTCCATTCGTAATTGAATGTAGCCTATATTAAGTTAAACTAGTGCGAAAATGTGTTATTTGTTTAGACAAATAAAAAAAAATCAATTCTTGAAAATAGGGATTAGCAACGAAACTGGTTTTTATGGGAGTTTCGAAGTCGCTGATTTTTGAATTCGTGAAATGATAAATTTAATAAATTATTCAGTGGCAATAGTTGTATAAATTCCTCACCTACTTTAACTTTTAATGACGTAGAAAGTGAGGAATATATCTTATATTTGTTTATATTATTTATAAAATTCAATAAACAAATATATAATTCCTAATCCATCTTTGAAGTTTTCATAGCTAAAATCTAAAGTTCCTACCATTTTTTCCACCTATTATAAAATATTTTATTTAAATACCCTTTTATAGACAGTAATCCTTTTAAATCCATCTACTTTTAACGTATTCTTAAGTTAAAAACCTCAATTAATCAATAATTAATAAATCAGAATCAGAATATTTTGTTTAGTTTCAATCAGCTATACCGAATCCGTCATTTAGTATTTTATATTTTTGTTTTCAAAACCCAGTTTTCGTGACTAAATTCTCATGTCCATGAAATTCGTAGCCCTAGTTATAAAAAAAAGGTCTTACACACTGTTATAACTTTAATAGTCTATATACTGAGCTGTGCAAGTTTCGCGTATTCTGAATTGAAAAGCCTCTTTTACTAATTAAAAGTTGCTGTTTGGAATTATTACGTCCAATACCCTACACTCTTAAATTTGTCCAATGATCACGAGCCCGATGCTCGTGCAATTTTAAGTTCAATTTCATTTGGTTAGTGTCTGAACATATGATTTATGCGACAGCCGTTCAACCATAAACTTTGTGATGCAAGAATACATTGTGTATTTTATTGGAGTCGACAGGATAGGTCCGTGTACATTGTCTGCTATAAATATTACAAAATATTAACATTATCTTATATATTGTTAAAGCAAGGATCGACTCGTTAGCTAGCTATATAGATTAGTGCTATAGAATATTTAAAATTGCATATGTTTACTTTAATGTTCCTAGATTATTTTTATTATTATCTATAATTTTTATTATATGTAGAACCATAGGAACATTAGTTTATCGTGGTTTTAAACTGTTCTTAGATTCTCTATAAACAACGAATTCAATTAAGAACTCGCATACCTAGGTTTCGTTTTAGGTTTTAATCTCATAAGAATTATGTTCAACATTAACTTCAATTACTTCCATAGTCTTTATAAGAAAATTATAAATGTTACGCCCTTTTAAGCACTATCGTCTACGGAACCAGTTATTTACGTTTTGTGAAATTCATAAAACATCGTGGGTTGCCATAATTATTTTGCATTACGAAATTCATTTACAGCTTTTATATTTGATAACAATTTATAGAAAATTACCTCAACATGTCCCAGAGGAATGTGTATTATTACAAAATTACCTCGGAATGACCTAAAGGAATATGTATTCTTACAAAATTACCACAAATTGACCTAAAAAATGCGTATTCTTACAAAATTACCTCGGAATACCCTAAACAAATGTGTATGCTTACAAAATTACCTCAGAATGCCCTAAAAAATGTGTATTATTACAAAATTACCTCAGATTGCAATGAATAAATGTGTTTTCTTACAAAATTACCTCAGAATTCCCTAAAAAAAATGTGTATTCTTACAAAATTACCACAGAATGACCTAAAGAAATTTGCATTCTTACAAAATTACCTCAGAATGCCATAAATAAATGTGTATTATTGCATAATTACCACAGAATGACCTAAAGAAATTTGCATTCTTACAAAATTACCTCAGAATTCCCTAAAAAAAATGTGTATTCTTACAAAATTGCCACAGAATGACCTAAAGAAATTTGCATTCTTACAAAGTTACCTCAGAATGCCATAAATAAATATGTATTCTTTCAAAATTACCACAGAATGACCTAAAGAAATTTGCATTCTTACAAAATTACCTCATAATGCCATAAATAAATGTGTATTATTACAAAATTACCACATAATGACTTAAAGAAATTTGCATTCTTACTAAATTACCTCAGAATGCCATAAATAAATGTGTATTATTACAAAATTACCTTAGAATGCCCTAAAGAAATGTACATTCTTACAAAATTACCTCATAATGCCCTAAAGAAATGTACTTTCTTACAAAATTACCTCAGAATGCCCTAAAGAAATGTACATTCTTACAAAATTACCTCAGAATGCCATAAATAAATGTGTAGTATTACAAAATTACCTCGGAATACACAAAAGAAATTTGAATTCTTACTAAATTACCTCAGAATGCCATAAATAAATGTGTATTATTACATAATTACCTCAGAATTCCCTAAAGAAATGTGTATTCTTACAAAATTACCTCAGAATTCCCTAAAAAATGTGTATTCTTACAAAATTACATCGGAATACCCTAAAGAAATGTGTATTCTTACAAAATTACCTCATAATGCCCTAAAGAAATGTACTTTCTTACAAAATTACCTCAGAATGCCCTAAAGAAATGCACATTCTTACAAAATTACCTCATAATGCCCTAAAGAAATGTACTTTCTTACAAAATTACCTCGGAATGTCCTAAAGACATTTGCATTCTTACAAAATTACCCATTTAAAAGAATCGATTGTATATTAGAGGATTGTATTAGTTTTAACACTACAATTTTCGGTTAGATTTCCCTAAATACCAGACAGTTTTTCGTATTTTATATAAAGTGTTGCATACGTTACAGGAAAAATAAATTGTTAGGGAAAGTTGACTCTGCCTAGAAAGAGTAAACTCTTCCTAAAAGTATTAGTAAAAGTTGATTGAAAATAAACAGATCAACTTATCGTAGGAAGAGTTAACAATGCCTGCTGTGGTTTAGTAAAAGTTGATAACCAGATCTAATGAAGGGAATGACAGGTCTGGGAAGGTCGCTATATATATATTTTGTAGTAAAACATAATATGTTACAGGAAATCAAAATTCATCACTTTTCGCTTTTTCAACTTTTCCTGAAAAGACCAGTAAGAGTCGACTTTACATAGGCAGAGTCAACTCTAACTGGAGAATCTACTTTTACTTACTGGAGAATGATGCAGAATGTTACTTATGTAACATATATACGCATCATAATTAAATAAATAATAAGTTGACACGAAAAAAATTATTTTAACCTTAGTAAAGCGAAATGTTTACTTTGACACAACCAAAGATATCTAAATTCAATTCCATTATATACAAAAGAAACACAATTTTATACGGAAAAAGAAAATATATAGGTTATATAATTTATTTACGGAATTAAACAAAATATTACGTATTTACAGACCTTAACCAGGAGACAAAAACGCCCATTACTGTCAGATCATTTTAATGTTTCGAAATTGCCAATATAACTACTTCAAGATGGTGGAAATTTTACATTTATAACATAAATTCGCTAATATGTACGCTAAAATAGATAAAAAATAAACCATATTGCATCAAAACAACGATTTGAACCTTCACTCACACGCAATATCCACAGTAATATAAATCAGCTGTACAAAAACAATGACTGCTTTTATGTAGGTTTACCAACTTTGAAAAATAAATTTCCGGCAAGTCGTGAATCACATAAAATCTTAATTCTTTAACAATACAAATAATAGCCGAATCTGGTTAAAATTGAGGAAATTGAACGGTAGCAGATTGAATAAAATCCTACTTGGCAGTTAGGGAAGGTTTTGAGGTCAAAATTAGACGTTGGCAGTTAAGGAAGTGTTTTGATGTCAAAAATAGACTTTGGCAGTTAAGGAAGTGTTTTGATGTCAAAAAATAGACGCAGGTAGTTAAGGAAGGGTTTTAATCTCAAATAATAGACGTTGACAGTTAAGGAAGGGTTTTGATGTTAAAAAATAGACGTTGACAGTTAAGGAAGGGTTTTGATGTCAATAAATAGACGTTGGGAGTTAAGGAAGGGTTTTGGTGTTAAAAAATAGACGTTGACAGTTAAGGAAGGGTTTTGATGTCAAAAATAAACGTTGGCAGTTAAGGAAAGGTTTTTGTGTAAAAAAATAGACGTTGACAGTTAAGGAAGGGTTTTGATGTCATTAAATAGACGTTTGGAGTTAAGTAAGGGTTTTGATGCCAAAAAATAGACGTTGGCAGTTAAGGTGGGGTTTTTTTTGTGAAAAATAAACGTTGGCAGTTTATAATTACAACGTTTAAACAAACTCTCAAACCCCTCGTCGGAAGGGGTTTGATGTCAAAAATAGACGTTGGCAGTTAAGGAAGGGTTTTGATGTCAGAAATAGACGTTGGCAGTTTCGAAAGCATAAATTATAACGCCGAGTTTTAGGCCTTTGATAAGGCAAGTTTTCAATTTCATTCATCTTTAAAACAGTTATTGTGTGAAAAATGTTAAAAAATTTACTATTTTCAGAATTTAATTATCAATCAAAATTAATTAGTTTTAATAACATCAGGTAAAGTATTGCGTAAAAGTATATAGCTTGCGGAATTACTATATTGTGTACAGAATTACCTGCAAATAAATGAGAGAACATTAACAGAATGAACAAGGCCTTCTGGACTGTCTAATATAGAAAGGGGATGCTCGGCAAAAATAGAATATGAACAGTTGGGTAAACTACTTCATTACTTCAGCGAAGTTTTGGGTATTCTATTGAAAGAAAACGATACATTTTTTCGTATATAAACGTCTAGAGCCCAATTTTGAAAATACGCGATCCCCAACCACGTCAGCGCTCTGTGTAGATGGCTATCTTTTATTTCGGATTTTACAGTATTTATTAATGTGCAAATGGTACCGCCATATTTAATTTCGGTTAAGCTAAATATTTTCCATAAGTAAATAAACACTTTACAATCAAAATTTAAGTAATTAAATGTAAGAGATTTGAATTAGCATATCCTACAATTAAATTCTCCCGCCGCATTTTCTCCTCTTCCATATTAAACGCTCCAAGCTCGCACCTGGCTGTCATTTTTTTTTTCGATTACGGAAGGCAATTTACATAAACATGCCTTGATTTCTCGAACCAAGACTTCAATATTGTATTAATCATTGAGAAGTTCCGATGCGGCTGTGCCTCCAGATTTGGTCTGAAGGCTATTAAGATCCCACGTAGTCTTCAACGCTCATTGTACATCACTGGCTAACAAGACAGCACAGAGCACAGATACTGGACCAATTGGAATCTTAGCAGAAACACTTATCCCTACCGTTCTATATTTGGATCAAATGTCGGTTTAGTATGTCAAAACGATTCAGCAACAATTTAGTAATCTCACCCCAACAAATAGTCTACTTTAATGTTCAGCCAGTTAGGTACAAAATATATTGAACCACGGCTTCTAACATAAGGTGTTATAATTACAGTACAAGGCCTAACACTTAAAGTGCCAGTTGTTTTCATACTTGGCCTTTGAACCCTGGCTTCCGACATCGGACATTAGAATTACGGTACTAACTAGTACTAATAGTTAAATCACTGAGCCTGTTACTTTATCTGTGCCAATCTGTGACATACGGATATCACACGATGCTCAAAGGAGATCCTTCGATTGCTTTTGAACATTCAGCTCCTAACTTGCAACGCAATGGCCTGGAACCAACCCGGACATGAATTGTGTTTTTACGTAGTGTCTGCCAAATTGATCATGGTCAGTGAAGATGGGGACTGGTGCGTCGAAACATCACTCCAGGAATCCGTAATGTGTTAAATTGATAAAATGAAGACCCAGAACCGTTCGACTAGGATTTACCTGTGTATAGTAATAATTTCCAGTTATTATTTTCGTTAATAATTTTAGTTAATTTCAGTTTTTAGTTAATAATTTCAGTTAATAATTTTGAAGCTAGTTCCCCGTGTGTCGGTTGTTTAGACATTGTTTTGGGGGAGATTCATTAAGGACAGAGTGTTAGGATTAACGCCTTTCTAATCAAAATGGGGTGTTCAAAAAGGTTAACCGCATGGCCAACCCAAATAAAAATCTATAACTCTGTAATTGTTCACTGGTAGAGTACTTATTACCCTTGAACCCTGAATTCCACCACAGGATGTAAGAATTAACGGTGTCGCGAAAAAAAGCCCACAGTGAAAAGAGCGCTCAACTGGAATTTAGCGAAAAAGCGCACAGCCCGCTAGGTTAACGTTTAACGAGGATGAGACAAGGAACCCTTGATGAAACAAAGTTTGACAGGCGAAAAAACGCACGACACCGAGAATCCCCGCCTCGGTGTTGATTAGAAAGATTTGACTTAACCAACAAATCAATTCTTACTGTTTACATAAAACTTACGAGTAGTGGAACCAATATTTAAGCAGTTCGATAATCAGCTATGAGAAATTGGTTTCCATCATAGGATATTTAAGATACTGTAGCCTACAAGCCCTAACTATAAGGTACCTGTTGTAACGTCCGAACCTAACCAAACCTAACAGTTAGTAAATCTATTGTATAGATAATCAGCGTGAGAAACTGTTTCCATTATAAGATATTTAAGTTACTGTAGCCTACAAGCACTAACTATAAGGTACCTGTTGTAACAACCTAACCCAACCTAACCTAATCGAACCTATCCTAACCAAACCTAACTTAACCTAACTTCACTAACCTAACCTAACCTATTGTCCTGTTACTCTGATATATAGAGCAGAGTAGTTTCTATAAAGTTGAAAAATGAGGCCACAAAGTTACCAAACATGATCCCAATAAACTTCTAAACATAAAAATAAGTAGGCTTTGATTATGACACATAACATTTCATATCTTTTATGAAACAGTGTAACATTTTGTTTTATTAATGTAAAAGGAACATTTTTTCCCTCCTGTTTTTAATGTTATCGTATCATATGAAATACACATATACTCTTGTATTTTTCACCTGTACACCAAACTAAGAATGTCATAAAAAGTTTCTCACACCAAATTGTTTTAAATTCGTAACTGATAATGTAAATACTCTATAAATACCCCCTAAAGCGCGATAAATATGTTTCATTTAACTAAGCTATAGAATTTAAAATTGTACTGAATTTTATAAAAACAAAAACACAAATGATATCTTAATGGTATGGAAAAATGGTAATAAAATAAGTGATATGTGTAAAAGGTAAACCTTTTATATAACAATGAAATGTGGGTAGGTGAAATCTAAAAAGAAAACTGAAGGCACAAGTGACAATATAGACTTTCTGGTTTATAGATTTTTGAGTGACGTGTTAATATATATATACTTAAAAACCTGAAACGAATACAAAGTACACAATAACACCCTTCAGAGGGACAGGCCTCCCAGGTTTTGACGTTTCTTTATACATTGTTAGCTTCACAACACCACTGGTGTATTTCACACCTTTTCAGCTGACATTAAAACAATTTTTTGTAGAAGAAGGGAGGGTGTATTATTAAACTTTTAAAATGTTACACACTGTCCTATCTTCTATTTTTATACAGGGTGTTTGAAAAGTCTGGAAACAGCTTAATATCTGAAAATATATGAGTCCAATGAGAAATAAATAAATTCAGATATTCACAGACGTAAGAGAAGAACTTTTTTGTGAGTTTGAAATTTTTCTCCGACATCTTGGATCCGCCATTTTGAAATGAACTCCATTTTTTTTAATGGGAAGGTAGTCGTGTGATACATTACTTTAATGTAAAATTTGACGAAAAAAACGATGGTCAAATCCTTTTTTAAGTTATCGTCAGTCAAAGGAGCGAAAACGCAAAATCGTGGGTCAAAATAATCAAAGAGAAAATTATTTCAAAAAAGTGATTTCACTTGATACAAGTTATTTTCTTCTTCTTAGTCATTTTTATTTTTTTAATAACTGTTTTGAATTTAAATTAATTTTAAAAAAAATAAAAAATCATCTTATTTATTGAAATTTGTTTTTCAGTGTGAGGTTGCATATTTTTGTAAAGTTATTTCATTGCTCTAATCATGTTAATTAACAAGGTTGACAATTAATGGCAATTAGATCTTTTTAATCACATTTAAAAAGGAAACTTTTTAAAGAATTATATTAATATCCGATGCGTTTTTCTTTGATTCATTTGACCCACGATTTTGCGTTTTCGCTCTTTTGACTGGCGAATACCTAAAAACGGATTTAACCATCGTTTTTCCCGTCAAATTTTACATTAAAATCATGTATCACACGACTATCTTCCCATTAAAAAAAAAGTTCATTTCAATATGGCGGACATTAATTTCAAACTCACCAAAAAGTGGTTTTTCTACGGCTGTGAATAACCGCATTTATTTCTATCTCATAAGACTCGTACATTTTGAGATATTACGCCTTTTCCAGACTTTTCAAACACCCTGTATATTTCTCTCTCTCTATCTGTAGATCTCTCTGCTTAAATCCGCCCTGTTAACAAAACAACGGAACAGCTGTTGATTCTAGGCGTATAAGTATTTTACCATTCCTGTTCGAATGGCCTAAAGCTAATTGTACGTCAGCAATGATCAAAATACTTAATGGACCCCGAGTCCATTTCAATCAGGTAACGGAACTGCAACAGCTCTTGTATTCCGGTTTTAAAGTTATTTCATAATGGTGGATTTTCATATTATTACGGGTTAGTCGGACGTTTGTCATCATGTTTACAAAAACTATTAACAAACGTTTTGAGAGCATAAGTCAAGTGATAAATCTGGAAAATTAAAATAATTTGTAAAATGTTGTCAATGTTTAAGTTATTCACATATAAATTATAAACCGTCGGAAATGATACAATTCAACTCCTTCTACCTGGAAAACCGCCGGAAATAACGTTGAAACGGCTAACAAATTTCAGCAAACACAAAATTACGGTATACGATGTAAAATACAATAACCACGTAAATCCCTATTATACACAGTTATTTCTTTTAAAACTTAATGAATTAAGATAGCGTAATATAAATTCCATACTTTAAACTCCGTACATTGGAGTGTCGAATTACAATGGTTCAAACATTACTGCTAAAAGCACAAGAAATGAATTAAAATAGCGTATGTTAAATTCCATACTTTAAACTGGAGTGTCGACCTTACAATTGTTCAAACATTACTGCTAAAAGCACAAGAAATGAATTAAGATGGCTTATGTTAAACTCCCTACTTTAAACTGGAGTGTCGACTTACAACGGTACAAACATTACTGCTAAAAGCACAAGAATTGAATTAAGATATCGTATGATAAATTCCATACTTTAAACCGGAGTGTCGACCTTACAATTGTTCAAACATTACTGCTAAAAGCACAAGAAATGAATTAAGATAGCGTATGTTAAATTCCATACTTTAAACTGGAGTGTCGACTTACAATGGTTCAAACATTACTGCTAAAAGCACAAGAAATGAATTAAGATAGCGTATGTTAAATTCCATACTTTAAACTGGAGTGTCGACCTTACAATGGTTCAAACATTACTGCTAAAAGCACAAGAAATGAATTAAGATAGCGTATGTTAAATTCCATACTTTAAACTGGAGTGTCGACTTACAATGGTTCAAACATTACTGCTAAAAGCACAAGAAATGAATTAAGATAGCGTATGTTAAATTCCCTATTTTAAACTGGAGTGTCGACCTTACAATGGTTCAAACATTACTGCTAAAAGCACAAGAAAGAGGTCAACAATGCTCATCATTCTTAAGCATAGAGTGGTTATGTACAACAAATCTTTTACCATAACGGAGTGTCATTTATAGAACTCGTTAGAGTGTCTTTAAATCCATTAAGAGCCTTGCCTAATTTTGTAAGTCTCTCAAAGCTTACATCACAGACTGATTATTGCTAAGGTGCGATGGAATTATTTTTGTTATAAATATTGAATGCATAGTGATGAGCGTGATTGTAAATTGTTCTTTTTAAGATCAGTATGTGTGTACTGTAAATATTTTCCTCAACATTTAGCTACTTTATTTTGATTTCATCTATCGATGTGTTAATATTGTAATTAACACTGATTTTAAATTTAATTTCATGTATTTATTTCACTTTTAAATTTGTATTATTGCTGTATATGGGTTAAGTGAAAGAGAGGTCTTAATCTTCCTTAAAATAAAGAGAATCTCTCTCTTTCTCAAAGAGTTGTGATATGTTTATACAATCGGTTTTATTAAATATGCACTTAATGGTTTAATGGCCCTTCAAACATTAACACAATTAATGTCTCTTTCTCGTCATATTTTTAACTATGTTGCATTAGGTTCTATTAAATCCACGCTTAATGGTTTAATGATACTGAAAGTAATAAAAATCTATTTTGTTATATTCAGAGAGTTCTTGTTATATTTATAAATTTGTTACATTCAGCTTGATTAAATACGCATTTGACTTAACGTTAGTTAGTTTTTAACGTAAGTATAAAAAAGTTGCTCATTATCATTGTAGACATTAATGTACAATGAATAGTTTACAATTACCAAATGCCACTATCGAATGATATAGTGTACTAGGAATTTGAAATTTCACAAGTAGATTGACATTAATTCCAAAACCATCGACATATTAAAAATGACAACTTCAATATCACAATCTGATATTGATTCAAATTATGATTTTTGTTTGAAATCGGTATATACGCTATAAAAGCCAATGTAACGTGATATATCTGTATGTGAAATGTGAACATACACATGGATAAAAACTCGTGTTCAACTGGATATATACTCAAGTAAACATATATTAATACGGATATAGGCTACACTCGTGTAAACACATGTTCAAATGGATATATACTCAAGTAAACATATATTAATAAGGATATACACTCGTGTAAACACATGTTCAAATGGATATATACTCAAGTAAACATATATTAATAAGGATATACACTCGTGTAAACACATGTTCAAACGGATATATACTTAAGTAAACATATATTAATACGGATATAAACACTCACTTAAACATATATCTACGGATTCGCTAATGTAAACATTTATTTGTACGGATATACCTAACTCATTTAAACTCATTTATACGTGTAAACACTTATGTAACCATATATTATTGTGGATATATACACTCATTTAAACATATGTTTATACGGATATACACCTATGTAAACATATATTAATACGGATTTTCGCTCATGTAAACACTTATATATATATATATATATATATATATATATATATATATATATATATATATATATATTATTTTGTATGGGAGAGGGGATTATACAGGGTGTTGCGTTAGAGTGTTATTTTTTAAATAATGACGTAATGCTCTACGTTTCATATAAGTGAATCCTGCTCCACTAGTTTCTCTTAGGTATCTAATTTGATTAGGCTATGTTATAAAGTTTAGTGTTGACCTCAGATACTGACAGTTAGTGGTTAAATAGTCTATCTATATGAATGATTAAAGGCCAAACCAAGAAAATATAAAGTGTAAAAATATCCAAAATAAACGGAGTTTGAAAACAAACAAATGTAGTGAGTAAAGATTAAGGACAATGTTTCAACAATATTAACGACCAATTCTGTTCCAACATGATTACGGACCACTAGGGGGAAAAATTCATCCCAACAGCTAAAATTTACTAAATGGCTATTAATTATTAAACTTGGATAACAATCGGATAGAGGAGATGACTGATTAGACCGATAATGAAATAAATCTCCCGCAGAGCCAATATTGTTATTATATAGTTTGAATAGTCCATTAGCAACCCTACGTACCCGAGTAGGCTAAACTAATACATTTTTAATTGAAAGCAATTTCAAGAAGACGTCAGCACGTACCTTGCAATTAGTGACAAGACTATGGATCACGATTTACAAATTGCGGATAATTTTACATTTGTTTGCCTTCGGGGAAACAGTTTTTAAGGTGTGGTGTTCAAAAATTTCCCACAATGGATTAGTAAAGCGTAGAGTTATGTAGGGGGGGGGGGGGGAAGGGTGTATTATATTTAACAGTAAATTGAATTTAATTAGATGTAGGTAGAATAAGCTGTCACAGTAGTAGGTGAAGGTATACTTTTATGAAGGTGTATGCGCGCGTGTGAACTTTTGTATGCACGCGTGCGTGCGTGTCGTGTGTATGTCTTTGTTCGTGTGTGCGCGTACGTGTGTTTGTTTTAAATATTAACAAAAGTCTCACAGTTTGAACACCAACTCTGAAATAAGTCACTTCAATATACAAAATTATTAATTATTGTTCGTAAAACCGCTTCAAACTAACTTAAATGTATTAACATTGTTCTATGTTCGGACATTTCCCATCATTTGTGTATAAGAAACAATACACGACGTTTCGAGAGTGTAAATCAACTGCCGTTATCAAGTGCCTAACTTTCAAACTAAAACATGCAGACAGAACACACGCCTAGATGTTCAGAAACTAAACCTAATGGGAAAAAAACACCCAGGACAAACCCTGAGCGGTCAAAAACTAAAAATAAACTCACATGTGATCAGGAAATCTCAAGTCAAAAGAGATCATGATCGGAGTACACAGCAGCTGACAAATACCAACAAAAATAGGTCTGTTCAAAACCACAGTCACAGAACAACATACAAATATTCCATCATTAAGTAATAATTTTAAAAAATAGAGTATCGTAAATGATTAGTTTTTAAGATGCAGTACAACTTTTTTTTTTTAATGTTATCAACTTGAATGAAGTAGATAAAGGAAAGAAGTTTATTACAGTAGCTCGTGTCAAATAGTTTAAAACATTAAATGTGTTTAGTTAAATTTCAGTTTGCTTTTCGTGTATAGCAGAAGATAGAAGAAAACTGAGTTTGTGGATGAACTTAACATTGAAAAACAATGTTTAATCATGTACCATTGATGGATTGTTTATGTTTGGAGTTTAAGGAACCGATTAGAGATCGCGGCCTATTGTGGAACTAAATCCTCCTCATTCTAACTTAGCAGGTTTGTTTCCCTTACGAGTTTAACTAATCCACTAACTAGCTTTTCCAACGTTATTTCCCCAGGAATTTGGAATCCAAAAACCTTTCGCCTCTTATTCGTCAGGGCCTCACAATTGAAAATTATGTGGTTTGCGATCTCCTCATCCTTCCCGCACAGTCTACACACAGTTTTTCCGCCCTGATAGGCTCCTATCCTGTGTAAATGCACTCTCAGACCACAGTGTCCCGTAATCTGTCAGAGTTGTCCCCCTACTTCGGGTCATTATTATCTTCTCAGGATTACCTCAGGGGATGTACTTAAGTAATGATTTACTATGGTTGTGCCCTTTAAGGCTTCCCCCATCTTTGCTGGTGTTGCGTATGAACCCACCTATTTACCCACCTTGGCCACACACACACACGGATATTCCTACAGCTGATCCTACAAACTCTGATCCAGATCCAGTTTAGCTAGATTATCTACCTTTTCATTACCCTCAACTCCCTTATGGCCAGTGCAAAGTTACCCGGTTTTTTCTGGGATAAAGCATCGAAGTTCTCTCGGCATTCCTATATCATATATCGTACGATCATCTTACTGTTAAAAGAGATTGAGTTATCCAAGATGGCGGACTACAATTTTTAACATAGGGATTGTGCATAAACTTAATTTATAACGAAAATTGTGAGAAAAACTAGAAAGGGGGGGACAGTTTTCAACCGGCCAGTAGACATATGGCATTCACAATCTACTCCCCCCCCATTCTAAAAAATATTGAACTAATATTATAATTTGTTTTGTTACTTATCTAAATTCCAAATTATATGGAATTCCCACAGTTTTAGAGGAACCCTTTCGAGGTGCTCTACCAATTCACCAATGAGGGTTATTTTCTAAACCTACATTAAAAAATGAGAATTATGACACCTCAAACGTCTTTACTCCTTAAATATCAATATTTATGTGAAACTATGAGTTTGTATGAAGATGATTTATACGATTAAGCTACAAAACTATAATACTTCGTAACTTACTCATATTTACATCGTTACATAATTTATTGGTCATTCAAATGTTTTCTGACCACTATTTATTACTGCTTGTTATTTATAACTTATCATCAATTAGTCTATCTCTGAGAAATTAATTAAAACGACTCGACGAAGGAGCTGGGGATATGACCCAAAGTGGTGAACTTAAGAAATCAATTAGTAGAACACATTTAAATGATAAAGTACATGCAGTTAACAATAAGTCACAACTAGTACCAAACGCACATTAGAAAGCCTGACATTTATCTGACACAAATGTCTTGTGATTCCTGATTGTCATTTATTCAACAGCTGATGTTGACCTATTTATTATATTAGATAAACAAACGTTTTAAAATATTGAAGATTAAAGATGAAATGTTGGTTATAAAACATAAAATGTCTTGCCAACTGCGGGAGATAACTGAAATCGAAACAAACAAAAAAGCTTTTATAAACGTACAAGCTTAGCCCTCGGCTACGCTCCATTGAAATCGGGTTTTTTATACAAATATTCTATAATTATTTGCCTTCAGGTTCGCCCTCTTGGAATTCACGACTTGCATTATTTAGTGTGTAAAATTCAGGATAACGTATTAGAGACTCAATATTTGATTTTTTTTTCTAACTAGATTGATAAAATACTGGAAATTTTAGGGATTATCTATTTTTTTATTTTTATTTCTATTAAAAAGCTTGTTTACCCTTTACAAATTACAATTGACAGAAGAAACGAAGTTAGAGGACGTAATAGAAAAGTCTTTTTAGAAAGCTTCTTTGTAAACATTAATTTTTTACCATTAGGCGTCAGCAGATAGAGAAGATTGACACAATCATGTCAAGTGTCCATGTGAGAAGCTAAATCAACACCGGCTACTTTGAATGTTTGACGCGAGTCGAATCAGTCAAATTAAAAAATACAGCTGTTTTCAAACTCAAATCTGTAATTTCATACATCTCTGATAATTTTAAGCATACATTTTTGTTCGTTATTTTTTGTACTACATAGGCTACCTGTGAAAAATATTTTTGCTCACCGAAAAATTGTTACAATTTTTATAAAGAGAGGTATGTAGTACCAAAATAACAACAACAAAAAAATATTAAAATTGGGACATTGTGTTTGCCATGTAAACTTAACCTACAAATGCGTCATTGAAATATGTCAAATTCGAAATGATAAATATTTTGGTTCACCATATAATCTTACTATTCTTAAAAAGAGAGGTGGGCTATGTAATACCAAAATAACAACAACAAAAAAAATTAAAATTGGGACATTGTGTTTGCCATGTAAACCTAACCTACAATTGCGTCATTGTAATATGTCAAATTCGAAATGATAAATATTTTGGTTCACCATATAATCTCTTACTATTCTTAAAAAGAGAGGTGGGCTATGTAATACCAAAATAACAACAACAAAAAAAAATTAAAATCGGGACATTGTGTTTGCCATGTAAACCTAACCTACAATTGCGTCATTGTAATATGTCAAATTCGAAATGATAAATATTTTGGTTCACCATATAATCTCTTACTATTCTTAAAAAGAGAGGTGGGCTATGTAATACCAAAATAACAACAACAAAAAAAATTAAAATCGGGACATTGTGTTTGCCATGTAAACCTAACCTACAATTGCGTCATTGTAATATGTCAAATTCGAAATGATAAATATTTTGGCTCACCAAATAATCTTACTATTCTTATAAAGAGAGGTATGTAGTACCAAAATAACAACAACAACAACATATTAAAATGGGGACGTTACGTTTACCATGTAAACTTAACCTACAAATGCATCATTGAAATATGTCAAATTCGAAATGATAAATATTTTGGCTCACCAAATAATCTTACTATTCTTATAAAGAGAGGTATGTAGTACCAAAATAACAACAACAACAAAATATTAAAATTGTGACAATGCGTTTGCTATGTAAACTTGACCTACATGTAAAAATGACCTACAAATACGCCATTGAAATATATGTCGATTTCGAAGTGAAAAACATTTTTGCTCACAAAAAAAATGTCACTATTCTTATAAAGAGAAGTATGTAGTACAAAAATAACGAATACAAATTAAAATTGGGGCGCTACAGTAAACAATTACAGTTGTCAGTCCCAATTAGCATTTAAATTAATGATGTACAACAAGAATTAATCAATTCTATCTTATTTATATAAAATACAAGACCAAGAACAAGACTGTTTTTATGACTACAATACCAGGACCGTACAAGGCCAAGACCAAAAGCAAGACTGGAGTTGCAAAAGACTAGTGTAGCAAGCGTTGTAAGAATTGAAAAAAGTGATGCAGTGTAAGTGTGTATATAGAAATAAGTAATACGTAAGCATTTCCTATCCGGTTCCTTCTTAGAATTAGATTTTACTTTTCTATCGAATCTAATTCTTGCTGCCCCGAAAATATTTTACTTATGACACTACACATCGCGTCCTACGTTTAATGTAAAATTTTTATAATTGGGAATATTAAAATGTTGGTTGGTTTTTACATTTCTAAATTTATTTTAGTCAATATTTTATTTGAAAATGTATATTTTGAATATTTTATATAATACCCAATGGTTGTTTAAAAAGAAGAAGATTGGTAAGCTCTCTATGGATATGTCGGTAGTTGTACAATAGCAAATGTATCAGATTCCAAAAGTAAATTTATCAATTTTTATAGAAATAATAAATAAACAATTCATTCCTCTAAAAAAGACCAGTGTTTTTGCCTACATTATGAAATATGTCCTAATTTTTGAAATATGCACTTCAAAAGAATAACAAGACAGCTTTCATTCTATGTGAAATTTTACACTAATTTTTATACCGTTTAATTAAGTCTCCAACTTGGAAAATAACACATTAATATCTCTTAAGCAAATAATCAAGTACACTTCTTTTAAATTATAAACATTTTATTTTTAATTCACATTAATATGTCTTTCCATTTTAAATAAAACTAATTTTACATTGTTGAAAAACAAGACCCTTGCAGCAAGACCTGAAGCAATAATGAAAGGCTAGACGAAGACTGGTTGTGCAAGAACAAGACTACCAAGTCTTGGTCTGATCTTCCATTTACTACTGAAAAAAAATATATCTTGTCAATGAAAATGTTTTAAGGTGTAGAATATGTCGAAAATTATGATTTTTGTATTACCATTGCAGACAAAGATTGTTATAACTTTGGAACTATTGAACCAATTTTAATCAAACATAGCTGACCAAATAACCGCATGACAGTTGGAACAAGCAATAACGTAAGATGATGATGTTCCAATGATTGCCAGGAATAGAAAGTTGATGCTAGCATCGAAATAGTTAAGGTTAGAAATCAACCCCGCCCCCCCCCAACAAAGTACATGAGGGCTAGTAGATTTTTATGTTGCAATGATTGCAAGGAAAAGAAAGTTGGTGCTAGCATCGGAATAGTTGAGGCTAGAAATCAACCACCCTAAACAAAGTATTGGTGATATAGTAGATTTGAACAAGTAATTGCGTACGACGATGATGTAATGATTGCAAGGAAAAGAAAGTTGGTGCTAGCATCGGAATAGTTGAGGCTAGAAATCAACCACCCAAAACAAAGTATTTGTGGTCTATTAGACGAAAGTGAATTTGGTGGTAAATGACTTTATCTTCAGTGGAAGTAACCATTTCAAATATTTGGGCTTCATAATAACACCTCAGAACGAAATAGAAAGTGACATAGACGTCATAATATCAGCAGGCAATGATGCTTTATGCTTGTTACATATTGCAGGTTACAATAAGAAATAAAGTTATCTACAAGACAACCTTGAATTCAATCGTTATGTGGGAAGAATGACGATCAGTCCGGAATGAAAACTAAATGTAAATGGAAAGTAAAAATAAGGAATTTATACAAAGTGACGGATTTGGTAAGAAATATATAGGTTAGAAACTGGAGTGGCTTGTACATATGCAAAGGATGGATGACGATAGAATGCACACAAAAATGTTTATGAAGGACAACCTGGAATGGGAAGACAGAAAAAACTGTGGTTGATGTGGATAGATGATGAGGAGAGGGGCTACCACTTAGGATAAGAAGGTAGAGACATTGAATAAAGAGACAAGTGTTAACAACATAAAAGTTCATTTTTTAAATGATATTCGTAGAAACAATGGACATATACCCTTGACAGACAACCTATTATAAAAAGTTGTTTTGTTTTGTTGTTTTAGTTTTAGTTTTGTCACAAATGAAATTCTGTTAGTTTTACTTTCTCACATGTGCCTATAAATATTATAGAGAATGTTATGTGATGTTATTTGAGTTAGGTTAGGTTAGGTTAAAGCGTTGAACGAACCTGTCTTTAAATGGATATTTCTTAATATAATTAGTTATTAAATTATTTTATGGAGATATTGCTTAGGTTAGGATAGGTTAGGTCAGGTTAGGGCGTTAAACGAACCTGTCTTTAAATGGATATTTCTTAATAAAATTAGTTATTGAATTATTTTGTGGAGATATTGCTTAGGTTAGGATAGGTTAGGTCAGGTTAGGGCGTTAAACGAACCTGTCTTTAAATGGATATTTCTTAATAAAATTAGTTATTAAATTATTTTGTGGAGATATTGCTTAGGTTAGGATAGGTTAGGTCAGGTTAGGGTGTTAAATGAACCTGTCTTTAAATGGATATTTCTTAATAAAATTAGTTATTAGATTATTTTGTGGAGATATTGCTTAGGTTAGGTTAGGTTAGGTCAGGTTAGGGTGTTAAACGAACCTGTCTTTAAATGGATATTTCTTAATAAAATTAGTTATTAGATTATTTTGTGGAGATATTGCTTAGGTTAGGTTAGGTTAGGTCAGGTTAGGGCGTTAAACGAACCTGTCTTTAAATGGATATTTCTTAATAAAATTAGTTATTAGATTATTTTGTGGAGATATTGTTTAGGTTAGGTTAGGTTAGGTCAGGTTAGGGCGTTAAACGAACCTGTCTTTAAATGGATATTTCTTAATAAAATTAGTTATTAGATTATTTTGTGGAGATATTGCTTAGATTAGGTTAGGTTAGGTCAGGTTAGGGCGTTAAACGAACCTGTCTTTAAATGTATATTCCTAATAAAATTTGTTATTAGATTATTTTGTGGAGATATTGCTTAGGTTAGGATAGGTTAGGTCCGGTTAGGGCGTTAAACGAACCTATCAAAAATGGATATTGAGTTTTCACTTTAATGCCAGTTTGGAGGTCCCTTAAGATATATCTGTTTGTCATCTGTTCAGTGTTTTACAGCCTAATAGAACCGATTTTTATCATATTTGCTATGAGGACTATAAAGGTCTTTTTTTTTTTTAATTATCGACAACTAATTTAGGATAGCTGTCATTTAAACAGAAACTTTTTTTTTTTTTTTCAAAATTGGGTTTTGATCAATTGTTTCTAAAATGTTGACACTAAGGGCTTCAACAAAACGTAGGCCTATTAATCAGGACCTCCTCACAGTTCCGTTTCGTGTATTAACGATAAAAACACCAATAAATGTGCCACGGAGATATTATAAAAGACGTAATTATTCAATATCGGTTTTACCGATTTCATTGAAATTTTGACATAATTTTGACTAATTAGACGAAAACTCGAACACAATATCTCACAAAAATTACGTTTACTTAATCAAACGCGTTTCAACGACAAAGTCGCCATCCTCAGTGACACATGAGCTACAACAACTAAACTATAACTAACACCATTTATAAGAAGTAAACTATAAAAGAAGTAAAACACATTTCTAGTTGTTAAAATAATTTTGTTTGGGCATAAATTAATAAAATACCACAGAGAGTTTCCTAATAAAAGTGTTAACGAAAAATAATTCAACGGTTATAATTCCACATATTTAAATTTATAGTGAACATCAAACATAGTTGATATAATAAAAATTAGAAAGATCTATACATAACTGGTTAATAAAGACATACATAACTCGACAATTCGACCTCTACTCCCATTTAACACCACAACGATATTAAATGGAAGAGATAAAAATTAATTAACTGTCTAATATTCAGCCTCCCATTAAACTGATCAACTAATTATTAACATTATTAAACGATTATAAGAATAACGTTGATAATTAAATAATTACTTGGGATATCTAAATTTATATAACGTAAAATTTAAAAATATAGACGCAGTAGTTGGACGTACTGTCATTTGATGCTTGATAAGCGATCTCTACTGATTGGGAACATTTCTAAAGCACTTTAATTCATTACGTGATTCATTCGTTTGACGCTACTAAATTTGTCACCATCTTGCTTCCTCGTTAACTAACAAGTTGAATTTGTAATAATATTAAATTTCTAAAAGAATATGTTATTTCCCATTTTTATAAATTTTTAGTTGTATAAAAATATTTGTTTTCTGATTACGTAAAAATCTATTTCAAATTAGCACTCACTGCAAGTATTACTAGTTCAGTAAACGAGGCAGGAAAAAAAAAGGATAAAACCTTGGGATGCGTTAAACCGGCACAGATTTTGATGAAACAGAGCTCGTTCAATTCATATAATCTAAACTAGATTACACTTACTAATGAGAAATTGTGATATTTTGTAAAAAAATTTAATGAACAATTTTCTATAATTAAAACAATTTTTTTTTAAATGAGAATTAAACCACGAAAATAGGGGAAAGTAGGGTTTTTTCGTAGGTGTTTTTGTAAAATTTGAAATTAAAAATTCTAAATGAAGGACTGAATATTGGCGATCAAAACTTAAAAAAAAAAAAACTTGATAATTATTGAGTAACTGAGGTTTTTAAGATAAAAGTTAGGTTAGGTTAGGGTGTTATGAACCTGTCTATAAGTGGATATCTCTTAAAAAAAATTAGTTATTAAATTATTTTTGGGGATGTTGATTAGGTTAGGTTAGGGGGTTAAACGAACCTGTCTATAAATGGATATGTTTTAATAAAATTAGTTAATAAATTATTGTTGGGGGATATTGCTTAGTTGAGGTTAGGTTAGGGCGTTAAACGAACCTGTCCTTAAATGGATATTTCTTAATAAAATTAGTTATTAAATTATTGTGGAGGGGATATTGCTTAGTTGAGGTTAGGTTAGGTTAGGGCATTGAACGAACCTGTATTTAAATGGATATGTTTTAATAAAATTTATTATTAAATTATTGTTGGGGGATATTGCTTAGTTGATGTTAGGTTAGGTTAGGGCGTTAAACGAACCTGTCTATAAATGGATATTTCTTAATAAAATTAGTTAATAAATTATTGTGGGGTGGGAGATAGGCTATTGCTTAGTTGAGGATAAGTTAGGTTAGGGCGTTAAACGAACCTGTCTATAAATGGATATTTCTTAATAAAATTAGTTAATAAATTATTGTGGGGGGGGGAGATAAGCTATTGCTTAGTTGAGGTTAAGTTGGTTAGGGCGTTAAACGAACCTGTCTATAAATGGATATTTCTTAATAAAATTAGTTAATAAATTATTGTGGGGGGGGAGGTAGGCTATTGCTTAGTTGGGGTTAAGTTAGGTTAGGGGGTTAAACGAACCTGTCTATAAGTGGATATTTTTTAATAAAATTAGTTATTCAGTCATTTATAATAGGGGGGGGGAGGACATTGTTAGGCACGTTAAGTTTTTGTATATGAAAAATTCGTAGAGTATTTTATAATATTATTTATTGAACTGTATTAATATTAATGCTTTTATTTATAATGCATACAAATATAAGAATTAGCCTTCAGTCATTACTTCAAAGTTAAAGTAGAAGTAAAGGGTTTATCTAACTACTGACATTGCATAATTGATTTTAATTCACAATTCTTGACCTTGAGTTCAAAATCAGCTACTGAAAACCCCCTAGAAACAAATTTCACTGTAAAACTCATTTTTATTCTCTTACAATTGTTTAAAAAAATAGCAAATTTTCTCAGTAGTTTAACTTTAATCAAGATTCAATTAGAAATCGAGTGTGACTTCTTTCATCAATACCGGTGCATCTGGAAGTTTGCTCTGTTTCTCACTTTGTTTATCGGACTAGAAGGTAGAAAATTTTGGATTTAAAGAGCTCCGGGAAATGAAAAACGTCAAATGGTTTGTATGTATCATTAGACAGGACCAAATTTTGTATATAATAGGCTCAATTTTTGAAAAAATTAAAACCGTGATTTTTAACGTTTATTACACACAAAATGTACAAATGTTTCGTTTTAGTGGCTAAAAAAGATCTCAGAGGACTTAAATTTCGATTTATAGGCCTGTAAACGGGTCTGGAAGTTAAAAACATAAAAACTCATTGTAAGTCTGTCTGTCTCAGCCTTGAATGAAATTCCAAATTAAAAAAAAAAAAAACTTTAACATATTTTGACCAATAATAAATAATAATTTATTTGCCATTCGATACATTTAGTACAATAGACATAGTCAACATTGAAATTTTAATTTAACCTCATGTTTCTAAACATTAAAAATCTCTACACACATACACTATTACTTACACATAACAAAAATAGGTTAAAAATTTATCATATCATTCTTAAGTGTATAAAATTCCTGTAATGAATAAAAGGGGTTCTCGACAAGCCAAGCATAATACCTTCTTAAACATTTTTTACTTGGGGTAGCATCAAGGTTATTACTAATCTTGTTGTATACTTTTAACAAGATTAGTAATAACCTTGATGCTACCCCAAGTAAAAAATGTTTAAGAAGGTTATTATTGTGGGGGGGAAATATAAACAATAAGTTGTTGTGTTAAATATAAACAATTGTTTACCCCATCGATCAAATAACAGATAATCAAGGAAACTTTACCGAGAAAGGGGGTTATTATGATTGCTATTACTTAATGTGCTGACAATTGAGTTTTTTCATGTTTTTGATCTGAAATATAAAAAAAAAAATTATGATTTCTAAATCTGGGTTATCAGTGAACATTTCCCCAGTGATGTCTTCCACTAGCGAGATCCAAATCTTTTCTACGTACTGAATATTTTGTTCCGTTCGCGTTTGTGTGCGTTCGAAAGCGTAGGCATTTTGTGAGAAGATCTGTGCAGATTTTTTTTTTTCTAAACTACAGCTCAGTCACGACAGCATCTCAGACAACTTTCTCACAACCGACTTCGTCTTAAAGCCGTCACTTTTGATTGAGACTTAGCTCTAATTCTAACTTCATGATGATAGAAAAGTTGTTGTGTTAAATATAAACAATTGTTTACCCCATCGATCAAATAACAGATAATCAAGGAAACTTTACCGAGGAAAGGGGGTTATTATGATTGCTATTACTTAAAAAGTCATTACCTGAAGGGTTGAGTCAAGCTAATGGTAGAATAATTGGCACGTTGAGAAGCACATCGTTACGAGTAAACTGTAATTAAAAGCGACGTACACCTATCGTGACGAGATCCCCACTTGTCTGTTCCACACAAATCATTACTTAAATACCTTCCTTGCCATCGCTTCTCCGACTTTAAAACCGTTTCACAATTCTCAGAAGAAACAAAGAGGATAGGCCAGTCGGATTAGACAAACTAGTAGCAGTTGTAGTTTAGTTATTGTAGCTCATGTATCACTGAGGATGGCGACTTCGTCTTTGAAACGCGTTTGAATCAGTAAACGTAATTTTTGTGAGATCTTGTGTTCGAGTTTTATTATATCTAAGCTAGTAGCAATTCCCAGAAATGTGTTTCAACCGCAGATTATCACTTAAAGCATAGTTCGGGTATCCAAAAACACATCCCCCACATACAGTTCTTGGAGTGACACTATTTTTAACAGAAAACCCGATTTTTGTAGATCGTTTGTATAGTAGAATAGAAATAGAATGTTATAGTGTAGAATATAGGCCTAAAAAAAAGCGGTTTCACTATAACTTGAGTTGCTTTTTAATCGTCCTATCTTTTGGCCAGTTTTGACGTCTTTTATACTAGTTTCTTCCCATTCTTACCCCATCTAGGAAAGTTTTATTCATTTTTACCCCATCTATGAAATTTTTTCCCCCATTTTTACCCCATCTAGGAAAGTTTTATCCATTTTTACCCCATCTAAGATAGTTTTTTTTCCAATTTTCACCCCATCTAGGAAAGTTTTTATCCATTTTTATCCCATTTAAGAAAGTTTTTATCCATTTTTACTCTATATAGGAAAGGTTTTATCCATTTTTACCCAGTATAGGAAAGTTTTTATCCATTTTTACCCCATCTAGGAAAGTTTTATCCATTTTTACCCCATATAGAAAAGTTTTTATCCATTTTTACCCCATATAGGAAATGTTTTATCCATTTTTACCCCATATAGAAAAGTTTTTATCCATTTTTACCCCATATAGGAAATGTTTTATCCATTTTTACCTCATATAGGAAAGTTTTTATCCCATATAGGAAAGGTTTTATCCATTTTTACCCCGTATAGGAAAGTTTGTATCCATTTTTACCCCGTATAGGAAAGTTTTTATCCATTTTTAGCCCGTCTAGGAAGGTTCACAATAATAAACCTTTGCGTTTTCTTGATAATTAAAAAATTTTCCTTTTTAAGTTTTTTGACGATAAGTTGGTTATTTTTAAGTTAAAATTTTTAAGCAGAAAAATTAAAATACTCATTTGATTAGTCATTAAAAATGTAAAAAATATAAACCGTCACCATTTTGAATATTTACGTAGTAAAGTTTTATATGTTAGTATACTGATTAAAAGTAGCATAAACAATGTGTATGCCAAATTTAAACTCATAACATTGCCATTTTCAAAAGTTACCATTAATTTGTTAACACAAAATGACCGCTGGACGGAAAATGAAGCGTTCCCGGACCAATGTTGATATAAACTTTTATTCTTATTTTTAGCTCTAAAATCAGCTCCCGAAATATTGCAGTGCAATTTTTAACCATCCTGTATATTTGTTCTTTTATCACTGTTTAAGTATTGTTTTAATAGATGACGTCCTTAATATGTTTAAAAGCCGCGAGCACAGTTGGTAAAGCGTGTTATAAAAATAGGAAAATTTCATTTTACAAGGTTAAAACGTGTAATTTTATTTATGAATGAAAATTGCATTCGCGCAAAAGTAAATAAACTAGTATGTAAATCTGATAAGTGTTTCCTGAAGATACTTAGTAGTGAATTTATAGGTTTAATAGAAGGCATACAAATTGTAGAAATCGCTTTGCATATTACGTAGGGAAGCATTGTTCTGTCGCAAGGCACACACATTACTGCCGACAAATTACTTTCGTGTTATTCCTTCAGACTACTATCTATTTCATATCATCCTCTGTGAAGAAAAATTACGTTTCACCATTTCATGCAAATCAGTTTCTCCTGTTGGAATGCCACAATGAGTCTTCGTTCTTGTCGAGACCTTCCATTCCTTCTGTTCTTTGAATGGAGTCTATTAATTGAGTAGCAGGTTTCTAGTCGTGTTTATTCCCGTATTGACGTGTTATTACTTGCACTCATGTAATGCTGAGATTCGTTGGAACCGGATAGTTGACCTTCTACTATCTCAGTTGTCTTTGCTGCCATCATGGAAGTCACTAGATTGTCAAGTAACAAATAATGCAAAGTTTCGGCTATACAGCGCGTTAAATAAGTCCCGGGACGACATAATATTTTTTTAACCATTACAGATTACTACAAAGCTTTGCAGATTGTTAATGGACACCAAAACTTATTTTAGTACGTATTAAGTGAACCTCTACCTTTCCAGAGGGACATCCAACAAGGAGTAAGTAGGAAATCTTAAATAAGAGCATAAGTCGAGATGTACATCGAATTAAAGGCATTTTCGAGTAGAACACAATACCCCAAACCCGACTTCAAATGGTTCACCTTAGCTAAAATAGCGTGGGTTTAAATTTCATATTAAATCAAACAAGGAAAATGGATTAACCATGATGGGCCTAAAAGAGAAAGTTGTTTGTGACTGATAGTGGGTAATCCCGCAAACAGGAAACATACTTGTTTTAGATGCAACAATCATCAATACCTCTAGTTTTTCCTGTTTTAGGAAAATGAATAATGAAACTGCCAAGGACTTCTTCAATACATTTACATAATAATTGCAAATTAAAGCAATCTTTGAACGGCTGCCATTTCCAGCTCGGTTGCCCGTTTGAGTTCGGATTTAAGGCATTGTACTTTACTAGTAAAGACCTTAAATTTGATGTACATATCAACCTATGCTTACGTTTAAGATACCCTTTTGACTCCTTGAGGGCCGTCCCCCATTGAAGGTAAAGAGCCAGTGAGCAGTCTAAATTATAGTTTTAAGGCCAGATATTGATAAGGAGTAAGTAGGAAATTTTAAATGACAGCATAGGTCGAGTTGTACAACGAATTTAAAGCCGCAAAACCCGACGTCAAAAGGTTCACCCCTGCTAAAATAGCGTGGGTTTGAAGTTCATATTAAATCAAACCAATAAAATGGATTAACCTTGATAAACCTAAAAGAGAAAGTTGTTTGTGACTGATAGTGTGTATCCCGCAAACAGGAAACATACTAGCTTTAGATAGTTGTTATTTGCGGTATTGTACTGTACTAATAAAGACCGTTAATTAGATGTACATATCAACTTATGCTTACATCATTTAAGATAACCTTTTGACTCCTTGAGGGCCGTCCCCCATTGCAGGTAAAGAGCCAGTGAGTAGTCTAAAATATAGTTTTAAGGCCAGATATTGATTTGCAAAGTTTTCATTTCATAACTTCTACCTAGTAAACATTATTAAGCTGTTTTCTACATACGGTAATTGACTTTGTAGCTAATATGAACTTATATTTAGTTAGGGTGAACCTTTTGAGGTTGGGTTTGTGGTATTGTGTTCAACTCATAATAGCCTTTAATTCGATGTACAACTCGACCTACGCTCTCTTTTAACAATGTTGCAAACCCAACCTCATAAGGTTCACTCTAACTAAAATAACGTGGGTTTAATGTTCATATTAGCTTAAACGTCAGGTATGTTGAAAACAGCTTAATAGTGTTTACTAGGTAGATGTTATGAAATAAAAACTTTGCAAATCAATATCCAGTTTAAAAAACTACTTTTAAGACTGCTCACTGGCTCTTTACCTTCAATGGGGGACGGCCCTCAAGGAGTCAAAAGGGTATTTTTAACGTAAGCATAGGTTGATATGTACATCAAATTTAATGTCTTTACTAGTAAAGGACAATGCCTTAAATCCGAACTCAAACGGGCAACCGAGCTGGAAATGGCAGCCGTTCAAAGATTGCTTTAATTTGCAATTATTATGTAAATGTATTGAAGAAGTCCATGGCAGTTTCATTATTCATTTTCCTAAAACAGGAAAAACTAGAGGTATTGATGATTGTTGCATCTAAAACAAGTATGTTTCCTGTTTGCGGGATTACCCACTATCAGTCACAAACAACTTTCTCTTTTAGGCCCATCATGGTTAATCCATTTTCCTTGTTTGATTTAATATGAAATTTAAACCCACGCTATTTTAGCTAGGGTGAACCTTTTGAAGTCGGGTTTGGGGTATTGTGTTCTACTCGAAAATGCCTTTAATTCTATGTACAACTCGACCTATGCTCTCATTTAAGATTTCCTACTTACTCCTTGTTGGATGTCCCTATGGAAAGGTAGAGGTTCACTGAATATGTACTACAATAGGTTTTGGTGTCCATTAACAATGTGTTAAGCTTTGTAGTAATCTGTAATGGTTAAAAAAATATTAAGCCGTACCGGGACTTATTTAATGCGCTGTATATAGAATGTAACACAAGAGGTTCACAACTTGACAATTAACAAAAGTGTATATAATCACGTTTATATTATAACACTTAAGACTGTCGGCTAAACCAGAGTAGAAATTATGGCTTCCGTTAATATAATCAAAATTAAAAATTGAAAATAAAAATTCGTATACTTTAAACAGGGTTGAAATTTCTTCGGTTAAATGTCCACAAGGAGTTATGACAAGGTTACTGTCCAAACTTTTGCGAGAGGGGACAAAAGGTTGTTCAACACAACAACCGTTAGGTAACCACGCCGTTGGCAATATCTCGACAAAATCAAACGTACTCTATATACAGTATTAAATGTGAATTCGGTAGTCAATACATTGGCAAGACCTTTAACATTTTAAGTTGAGATTATTTGATAACAGGGATTTATGAATTCTTTCTAAACGTTATGAATTAGTTTCATATACAGAAAATGATGTTAAATGTCCGAATAGAGTGTATCAACAATAAAAACAACGTACATTTAAATTATGAGTTTATTTATTTTGAATTGAAAATTAGATTATTTTAAATAATTGTGAACATAATCATACTACAATATTTTATTATTGAAAGATAAAAGTGTTGCCGATAATATAATATAAACTTCGTGTATGTTTAATCATATTAGATGGGATTCTAATTTTTAACTCCCTTTATAGCAACTTCATATATGCTATAGATAACCATCTAGAATTCAAGTAAACAATTAAACGCTGGAAGGAAAGAATAGTGCGGTTGCATCACGTTTGCACCTTCTAATAAATAATCTTATTGAACACCAAGGATACTTACGAAGGCGCCGCGATAGAATCACATTTTCGTCTCTTAATATATCAAATCTTAATTTGTGTATAAGCACCTGGAATGCAATCATGAAAGCAAGAGGCACCGTAGGTCAATTAATTTTTTATCTCCCAATAAATAAATCCCAACACCTGTTATCCTTGTTAGAAACAGGGGTCATGTGCAAATTAATATTTCACGTACGAATAACAACTTTTTGATTTACGTTTACAAGATTTGGAAGGTGACACGATCGAATTAAATTTTTAACTGACATTAAACTCGAAGTTTAAAATAAGATTTTAGGGATATCAGAAGACATTCAATTCTACATTATACATGTTTAATTTTAATTTATGTTTGACGATTGGGTCTTTCTCCAGATTTGTAATTGATATGGCGCTTAAGAACGCTGGAAATGAATCACATGGTTCAACTTCCATGAATTAATTTTTAATCATAATTTATATTAATGTTTAGGAACAATGAAAGTGAATCTCATTTTCATTTAAAATAAAATAATTCATAATTTATATTAATCTTTAAGAATATTGGAAGTAAATCGAATTTCCATCTTAAAGAAAATAATTTAGAATAACGTTTACTTACATTAGAAGTAAATGATATTTTCAAATTTCAATAAATTGCGTCATAACTTATTAATGTTTAAAAGTACTGGAAGTGAATAACATTTTCAACTTCCATAAATTAAATTCGTAATTTATATTATTGTTATACTTTTTTAGAAGTGAATCGCATTTTCATCTTGAACAAATTAATTCATAATAATGTTTACTAACATTAGAAGTAAAAAAAATCATAAATTGCGTCGTACCCTTAAGGGTACCCTACTGGAAGTGAATAGCATTTTAAACTTCCATATAGTATTTTGCATAAAAATCCATAAACTGTATTTTTTATGTGTATTACATTATTTTGTATATTCCAAAAAATTATTTTATTTTATATCTATGTTTATCTCAGACTCAATTCAAAATTTAGAGCATACGGCTTTTCAACAAGTCAATGCTGCAAGTAAATACTTTGTTGAAAATAATTTGACAATAAATTCTAATTAGACAAAGTACATTTTTTTAACTCGAAACATAGTCCAAATCAGACACCAAGTGTCATATTGGATGATACTATGCTTGAAGACGTCAACAGTGCAAAGTTTTTATGGTTTGTATTGACAATAAGTTGCCTTGGGTTGATCACATAGTATATATTTGCACAAAAATTATTAAAGGAGTATTTATACTAAGAAATTTGAAATTATACTGCAATCCTACTATTTCATTAACAGCTTACTATGGTCTTGTATATTCATATCTGAACTGGGGAATTCTTCTTTGGGGAGATTTGTCAGTTCGGAATATGCAAAGGGTTTTTGTCTTGCAAAAAAAGGCTTATGGCAGATCTAAAGAAGGCTGAGTCATGTACACTTCAGAGTATATACAGGATTTAATTGAGGTGATATTCTTTTTTAAATTCAAATGTGATAAAATCCAAAATAAAGATATACACAGTTATAGTACCAGGCAAGAACAAACTATACAGCAAACTTCCTTCCCAATCTGGTGCTAGACTGATAAACAAGCTCCCACAGTGCATTAAAAACTTGGAGGATATTTTACCTTTTAAAAACAGCTACTGTTGCCTAGATCTTTCCACTCTGTGGAGGAGTTCTGTGTACTGTAGCCGGCCTTGTGATCATGGATGTGTTCTCCTATTTTAATACGAATTAAACCCATTGTTGGAGTTTTTGATTATTTTATATTGTTTGTTTAAATTATTTGTTATGTGTTGTTAAATTGTTCAAATTTTTCACTTTTGTGTGTTATATTTGTTTTAAAATTGTTGTATGTTGTATCATTTTTTAATAATAATTCTATTTAAATTATGATCAATTCTTATTGATGATTTGACAATTTAAATTTTAATCGCATTTTAAATTTTTAATTCTTGTCCCCCTCCTTAATAGTTATGATTTCTTATCTTTGTTCAAATTGTATTGTGTTTGGGTATTTTTAATGTTAAGTTAGCTCGTGGATGTGTATGTATTTTGGCTGTAACGAATAAATAAATAAAATAAATAAACGTCTTTGAAGCGAAGTACATTTTCATCTTTAAATAAATAGTCTTATGTCAAATCTTATAAAAAATAAATAAGACTTTTAATTAATAAATTATAAATTTATATTTTTACTATCTAATAATAATTGTCTTTACTTTCATTTCCTATAAATAAAGTTGATTTTTGTACAACAACCATATAGGTTCCGAAGAAGTTTTTAAATACTAGATAGAATAAAACTCGAACACAAAATCTCACAAAAATTACGTTCACTTAATCAAACGCGTTTCCACGACAAAGTCGCCATCCTCATTGTCAGATGACCTACAATAACTAAACTATAACTAACTATAGTAGTGAGTCAGTTATAGTTTATTTATTGTAGCTCATGTATCACTGAGGATGGCGACTTTGTCGTTGAAACGCGTTTGATTAAGTAAACGTAATTTTGGTGAGATCTTGTGTTCGAGTTTTATTCTAACTAATATTTATAAGTAGACACCTGCTGAAATTAGGATGGGTGTAACAAATGGATGTAAACAGCATTTACTGTTTGTGTAACTCAGTTTCAAAGTACTGTACTTCGGCGACCGAGTGTAGCTGAGGGAAGAACAATTTTTCTGTTATTTCGATAAATTGTCAAAATAATGTAAGACAAATCGAAGACACTTTAATGAAGAATCAACATAAAAACCAATGTTTTTTTTTTTTTTTTTTCATTTACGTTAATTAATATTTAAGCGTAAATTTGATTAATTATAAATAGAAGCTATGACGAGATAAGAAAAGACCATAACATCGAAATAGTTGAAAGTAAAATGTGTTGTTGACCTTTAGGAGAGCCGATATTTAGTGGTTAATTAACTTCCCAAGTGAATTTTCACAAAGGCGAGACCTACCTAGATCGTTTTCTCTCACACGTAAAAAACTATATTTCACAAAATCTTGTTTTGAAGATAAAATTTTTAAACAAACAAAAATTGCTCGTTTTATTAACACTATGGAAATCTAAGCGTTGTGTTTTAAAACTGTGAATACAAGCACAGATGAGAAAAAGAAATGACGGAAAAATTTAATTAGAAAGGCCTTGTAAGGAGCGATTTGTAAAAAACCTAAACTTTGTGGTTATTTAACCCACTAAGTGAATTTTCCCAAATTTGAGACCTAGCTAAATCATTTTCTCTTACCAGAAAATAATATATTCGCCCATTTCAATAAAATCCTTAGCTCCGTTTTCAAAATAAAATTTACAAACAATCACTGCTCATTTATTAGTATTTTATATTTAATTTTGTCAACTGAAAACTAAACAACTGTTTAGTTCAATCTAAAAAAAATCAACTTCAACACTTTTATCTCCACGTCTAATTGTAAATGTCTTGTACAGATCGTAACATTTAGGTGTATTGCCACCTGGAAAGAAGCCACGCCTTTCGAAAGTCTACGAACATTTGGATTGGTTATCTAACGGCAATACGTTCCCGCTGTAAAGTGTTACGAGCCAAGCAACAATTACAATATACACATTATAAATTTGTAGCTGTCACCTCACTAGTCGTAGTTATGTAATTTGTTTAAAGACTTCCACTCTGGTTCCTGAGCGGATTATTGAGTTGTGACGTTTTTATACAGACAAAGACCACAGACCACAACACTGTTGCTTCTTGACTGTATTAAATATACATGGAAATACAACAAACAAAAGAGGAATGTTTTATTTGATCTTATATCCATACGTTGTTTGATAAAAACATTGTGGAATCCGCGGTCCACTGATTTCCTAATTTTTAACAAGTAAATAAATACAGAGTGTAAAATAAGTTGTGATACACTTCGATATAATTTAAATTGATTGCAATATCAATGTAAAATCTTTAGCATACCTATAATAATACATTTTATGGTGTTTAAGGGGGATTAAAATTTGTATCGTCTTTTGAAGGGGGGGGGGGGTAATCTCTATCTTGTGATATATCATTGGAAAGGTCTATGCAATAGAAAAATAATTGTACCTCCAAAAGATTGTACATCCCTGGCAAAACTTGCATGAAAAAATTATTTATGACTAACTTGTTTATCTAACCTGTTTTAATGTAACAAGTGCTCGAATTGGTGATGTTTGGTGGTTTGACAGTGTGCTAGTCGTTTGTAAAAAACTGAGGCAGATTTCGCAAAAGATTCTCTTGGAATGGATTGAGATTTTTGTATAATTCTACCCTGTAGGTCATTGACGTCAGTGGGCTTTATTTCATAAAACATGTGACCCCAAAAGAAATAATCCAGTGGATTAAGGTCAGGAGACCTTGCTGGGCATTCCACAGCACCTCTTCTGCTTAAACCATCTTCTCTGAAAAACATAGTCCAAGTATTGTACATCACGGCCGTAGTGTGGTGGTGCTCCATCTTTTTTTTTTTTTTGCTCCAAAATATTTTTGAGCAGGAGACAGAAAACATTTGGTTGCTACAAAATGAAGCACCACCACACTACAGCCGTGAAGTACGAAAATACTTGGATTATGTTTTTCAGAGAAGATGGTTTAAGCAGAAGAGGCGCTGTGGAATGCCCAGCAAGGTCGCCTGACCTTAACCCACTGGATTATTTCTTTTGGAGTCACAAGAAAAATCTTGTTTATGAAATTAATCCAACTGACGCCAATTACCTACAGGGTAAAATTTCACAAAAATCTCAATCCATTCCAAGAGATTATTTTGCGAATGCTGCCTCAGTTTTTTACAAACGACTAGCACACTGCCAAACCACCTAAGATCACCAATTCGAGCACTTGTTACATTAAAACAGGTAAGATAAACAAGTTAGTCATAAATAATTTTTCATGTAGCTTTTGCCAGAGATGTAGGCTACTAGATATCTTTGGAGGTGGCATTATTTTTCTATTGCCAATGATATGTCACAATAAAGGAGTTATCATTAAAAAAATGAATGCTGGTACCTTTACCTAACATTAAAAAAGGGTGCAAAATTTTAACCCAATTTAAACACCAGAAAAAGTGTTATGATAGGTATGGTAGAGATTTTACGTGGATATAGCAATCCATTTAAATTACATCGAGGTATATCACCACTTATTTTCCACTGTACATTATTGGATTTATTTATTTATTTAATCTTAAGACTGCGTATTATTCGTTGTTTATTTTAACATTTATAGCTATGTTTCAACCATGGTCTTCTTTTCAGGACGACTTTTATTGGTCTTCTTTTCAGGACGACTAACTCTTCAATAGTAAGCACCCAATATGTTATTGACTTAGCTTTTACCAGCGGCTTCGCAAACGAATATTTCAGATTCAATATTTTTAGCACAACCCAAATACGCGTCTACAGACCCACTCCAAAACCATGTTAAAATATTGCATAGCTGTAGGCTTCTTCGATCCAGAGATTTCGTGATCAGTCACTAGTTTTTCACATTTATATATTATAGATTTGATTTTTTATATAAATTTAGCTACACATAAGTTATTTTTTTTATTAAGCTTAAGCGGTGTAAAAGAAGAATAATATTTCGGCCAAATTATCAAAAAGTGCAATACAAATAAATTTTCCACATCATTTTGTTTTCGCGTAAAATTTGGTTAAAAAGCAATACTTATAGTAAAATTTTAGATTTTACCACATTTACGTTGGTAAAGAGATACTATAGTGAACTAAAAAATTATATCTTATTTAATAAAAATTTATTGGTTTCTCTGGACTTAAAAAAAAATCTGAATATCAATAATTCAAACGGCCGAACCGATTTTAATCAAATTTGTTCTGAACATTTTTATTTAGGTCCGAGATTTTTCCAGAAAAAGTCGTTATATTCAATCAAACGTTTTTAAATAAAAAATAGACACAAAGAAAATATATTATTTAATTAGCTTCCCAAAAATGTTGATGGAATATTGTTGACTAGTGAAATTATTTTAACTCTGACAGGAAAAATCAGTTATAGTAATCCCTCTGTAGCATTCATAAAATAAATCTGCATTTTTGTTATCGACAGTCCACTCGCCGTCCCCCTTATCTTCCCTCTCTATCGCATGATTCATGCAAGCGCAAAGTCCATTCCCTGGTTAGCCCACCTGTTCTAAATCCGTTATCGAGTCTACCTGTAGTCACACAATGTCTGACATCCATATTCAGCTACGTTAGAGAAAAATTTCTTTCTTGGACTTCAAAATTTCAACCCTAGTTTTTTGGCAATGTTAATCTACAAGTTTTGTGCGTTTTAGTTCTATAATGTTTAGTAAATTTTCGTTTTCACGGCACAAGCTTACGTGAACTGCGACAGGATTTTCCAGGTACAGATTTTATCATATATTAAATTTTTGTTAATGCTTTAAAACAATTTATTAATTATCATGTATTTTTAAAATATGTATTTCATGTTTTATTTAATATTCAATGTTCTTTTGAAACTCAATGATTATAAAAATTTACTTTTCTTAAAACATACTTTACAAAATCTTGTAAAGGCACATTTTGAGTTTGGAACAATTATGTGAAATAAGTGCAAACTAATGTTGAACTTTGAATGATCGAAATATCTCATTGTACATGTCAAATATAAAACAATTGAAGAAATCTGTTCTAAATCAGAAAATTTCGTTTTGCAGACTTTTGCAAATCTTTGCAAGTCTTATACAAGCTTTGTTTCAAACAAAATTAAATATATATAAATAGATTTATAATCATCTAAGAAGCTTTTAAGTACAATCTTAACGAATTTCTGTTATACAATCAATTTTCTTTGATTTTGACAAATAACCAGATATTTTCTTTAATAATGAACATTAATGCTAAAACATGTCCGATTTTGTACAGACACTAAAAAACATGTTTTTTTGCTATAGCTAATATGCTGGTAGAAGAAACACAGCGAAAGATCTAGACATGTTTCGTCCTGTTAACCAAAACACGTTTTATCCAACTTAGCTTCAGTTTCATGTGCACAAAAGTGATGTAAAAAAAAAAAAAAAAAAAAAAAACTAACTTTATTGAACTTTAATTAAACTCATATTGTATATGTGCCTAAAATTTATTTCAGCGAATATGTTTTCTTAAAACATTCTTTTAGATGTAGACTTGTGTAATTAATTATAAAATATATAAAAATTATTGGGTGGAGCCTGCATGCAAACTTTCGGTCCCAACAACCTCCCAGAGGTTAGTTTCTAAATTAAAACAATTGACGTCAATTAATAAAACTTAATATTCAAAATTTTCTTTTTAAAATAAACTTCTCTTTTTTTATAATAAATTCTTTATCTAAAATATATATATATTTATTGGCCAATATAGCATTTAAGAAATTTATAAAATAAGTAATATTATGTAACTGTTTTAGAAAGCTATCATTTCATAAAGTTAAAAGGGGGGGGAAATAAAAAATCAGTATCTTTTCATCTTTTTTTATTTTTGTAATTTTTACATTTAAGGGCATATAATCTTTTTTTTTGGATTAATTATAATCCAGCTAATTGTTAAGCTGTGCTCATTGTCTTTTGTTAAATTTTGTAACTATAAAATATATAAACTAAAAAAGGGGGGGGATAAATTTTCAGACTCTATTGATTAATTTTTTTTTTAATTATAATATTTCACTTTAAGGGCGTATAATCTTTTTTTAAATATAATATTGTTAATCATAAGGTGTTTATGATAATTTTGTCTCAGGATGTCTTTCTCAGTTGTAAATGATAAAATCTGAAACGTCGAAATTTCTTTTTTTGTTCAATAAACTTGAGCCTTGTTAATTACTAAATTTGTCTTTGTCTTTTTTTTATTTCTATTTTCAAACATTGTTACCATTTGGTTCCGCCTTTCTTAAATTTAAGTCCCCTGGTAACATGTTTCTGGTAGCAGAGCGTGGTTAATTTTTAAATTCTGGAACCGTAGTTAATTTTCAAAATTTTGCATTGGAACCATCTAAATTTAAATTCAAAATTATCTTTGTTAAACAAGGCTCATTTTTATGTTTTGCAGCTTTTTCAAATACTGCACAACTGTTGCTGATGAAATTTTTTTTTTTATATATTTAGAATAAATATTTAGATGTCTATAAATCTATAGTCTCTTTTTTATTATTTATTTATTTTTATAAACACTTACACAAAAACTTCTAAACCAATTTTGATAAAATTTTTTTTTTATTATTATTTTGTCTGCTTAAATATTTTTATATATATATATATATATATATATATATATATTTACATACACTGCACACTAATCATTCACTGAATTTGATCCAGACAGCGGGCTCATTCGGGAATTCCAAAAAAAATTTAAATAAATAATAAAACCCAAAAATAGTTAGAAACAAAAAAAAACAAAAAAATATTCAAAAAATTTCCTTCAAAAACTTTCTCGAGTTTTCTTTCGCTTGTCTGTATCAATTCATACTTACACACACACATATATACACAACAACTACACTACATATAATTCTTGAGTCTTTCTCTGGCTCTTTCTTTTTTTTGGATCATCTTAAAAGAAATTTTTTTTAAATTACTTGGTTTATTTTTTTTTATAATTATCAGCAACAGTTAAAATGGCAGTGGATTTGCTGCGATTAGTGGACTCGTTAAAGAACACGGAGCTTGCTTTTGAATTTTTTTTTTGTTTGTCATCTTGAAGGAAAATTATTTTTATTTATTTTTTTTTAATTTTATCATCATGAGCAATAGGCGGGATGGCAGTGGACTGGTTGATGCAGATGGTGGCATTTGTTTAATAGTAAATTGAAATGTTGAATACCCCTTAATAATATATCATTGTGTGCAAAATTTTTTTCTTCTTCCAAATTATAGGGGCCCAGTTTTTGTATATAGGACGACATGGTTGGCCTGTTTGTCTTGATTAAATTATTCGGTTGTTTGTCTTTTTTATTAGCAGGTCAACATGTTTGTTCCTTAATTAGTTTTTTTTATTAGGGTTGAGAAAACCGGAGTTAGGTTTTCTCACATTGTGGGTCACCTTTTTATACTGTCTTTTTGCCACACCTTTTTTGCTACACTTCTTTTACACCTTTTTTTTTATAATCACTTAAATATTTTGATGAAATTTTTTTTTACACAATTTTTTTGATTAAATTAAATTCCTTTTTTTTTGGGGGCACATGATACACATATAAGACCTTAAGTCAAACACCACATGCCCTGCCTTGTGCAGTAAAACAATCTTGACTTCCCAACGTTTCATACTGCTTCTTTGTTTATTTTTCAAATGGATTATTTGTTTAGACCCTTCAAAATTCTTTTTTCTCACGGAAATTGTTAAGAGCCGTGAATAGTTTAAATTTCTCTTCGTATGGGAGAAGAGGAATTTAAAAATAACGACGCTGAGCATGATCTGACCTTAAAGGCTTCAGGAGTTTTTCTTTTATTTTTATTTATTTTTGGTAATTAAATGTAAGGGTCGGTTCAGAGGATTAAAATTGCTCCTCCCGCATGTGAGCTTCCTCTGAGTCCGGCCTTTTCCTGAAGACCTTAGTGCTATGCACTTTTCCCTCCCCTGGTCCCCGGAGTGGTCACCTCCACTTGGTTTCCCGAGGTGCCACTCCACCCCTTTTCCCCACGTACCTTAGAGTACAAAGTCAGTTCATGCACAGCAATGTCGACCTTTGCGTCACCCTTCAGCTCTTTCTGTCCTGGGCTTATCCCAATCATAGGTGGGAAGAGCTGAGACGCTATAGAAATTTCAAAATTTAATAAGTAAGTGCCGAAGGAGGCTACACCCTAGAGTGGTGATTATAAAAGCATTATGAAGCGTTGTTTCTATCAGGTGCCCCGTTTCAAAATTTTGTAGGAGGCCCTTCTGGCCCCTTTCTTCAGAAGCTTGTAGGAGGCCCTTCTGGCCCCTTTCTTCTATCTTTTCTTGGAGGCCCCTCTGGCCCTTTGTCCCTTTTTTTTCAAAATTTTGTGGGAGGCCCTTCTGGCCTCTTTTCTGACTCCACCCTAACTCCGTCTTTCGGGGGGGGAGAGCTGTAGCATTCATAAAATAAATCTGCATTTTTGTTATCGACAGTCCACTCGCCGTCCCCCTTATCTTCCCTCTCTATCGCATGATTCATGCAAGCGCAAAGTCCATTCCCTGGTTAGCCCACCTGTTCTAAATCCGTTATCGAGTCTACCTGTAGTCACACAATGTCTGACATCCATATTCAGCTACGTTAGAGAAAAATTTCTTTCTTGGACTTCAAAATTTCAACCCTAGTTTTTTGGCAATGTTAATCTACAAGTTTTGTGCGTTTTAGTTCTATAATGTTTAGTAAATTTTCGTTTTCACGGCACAAGCTTACGTGAACTGCGACAGGATTTTCCAGGTACAGATTTTATCATATATTAAATTTTTGTTAATGCTTTAAAACAATTTATTAATTATCATGTATTTTTAAAATATGTATTTCATGTTTTATTTAATATTCAATGTTCTTTTGAAACTCAATGATTATAAAAATTTACTTTTCTTAAAACATACTTTACAAAATCTTGTAAAGGCACATTTTGAGTTTGGAACAATTATGTGAAATAAGTGCAAACTAATGTTGAACTTTGAATGATCGAAATATCTCATTGTACATGTCAAATATAAAACAATTGAAGAAATCTGTTCTAAATCAGAAAATTTCGTTTTGCAGACTTTTGCAAATCTTTGCAAGTCTTATACAAGCTTTGTTTCAAACAAAATTAAATATATATAAATAGATTTATAATCATCTAAGAAGCTTTTAAGTACAATCTTAACGAATTTCTGTTATACAATCAATTTTCTTTGATTTTGACAAATAACCAGATATTTTCTTTAATAATGAACATTAATGCTAAAACATGTCCGATTTTGTACAGACACTAAAAAACATGTTTTTTTGCTATAGCTAATATGCTGGTAGAAGAAACACAGCGAAAGATCTAGACATGTTTCGTCCTGTTAACCAAAACACGTTTTATCCAACTTAGCTTCAGTTTCATGTGCACAAAAGTGATGTAAAAAAAAAAAAAAAAAAAAAAACTAACTTTATTGAACTTTAATTAAACTCATATTGTATATGTGCCTAAAATTTATTTCAGCGAATATGTTTTCTTAAAACATTCTTTTAGATGTAGACTTGTGTAATTAATTATAAAATATATAAAAATTATTGGGTGGAGCCTGCATGCAAACTTTCGGTCCCAACAACCTCCCAGAGGTTAGTTTCTAAATTAAAACAATTGACGTCAATTAATAAAACTTAATATTCAAAATTTTCTTTTTAAAATAAACTTCTCTTTTTTTATAATAAATTCTTTATCTAAAATATATATATATTTATTGGCCAATATAGCATTTAAGAAATTTATAAAATAAGTAATATTATGTAACTGTTTTAGAAAGCTATCATTTCATAAAGTTAAAAGGGGGGGGAAATAAAAAATCAGTATCTTTTCATCTTTTTTTATTTTTGTAATTTTTACATTTAAGGGCATATAATCTTTTTTTTTGGATTAATTATAATCCAGCTAATTGTTAAGCTGTGCTCATTGTCTTTTGTTAAATTTTGTAACTATAAAATATATAAACTAAAAAAGGGGGGGGATAAATTTTCAGACTCTATTGATTAATTTTTTTTTTAATTATAATATTTCACTTTAAGGGCGTATAATCTTTTTTTAAATATAATATTGTTAATCATAAGGTGTTTATGATAATTTTGTCTCAGGATGTCTTTCTCAGTTGTAAATGATAAAATCTGAAACGTCGAAATTTCTTTTTTTGTTCAATAAACTTGAGCCTTGTTAATTACTAAATTTGTCTTTGTCTTTTTTTTATTTCTATTTTCAAACATTGTTACCATTTGGTTCCGCCTTTCTTAAATTTAAGTCCCCTGGTAACACCTCTACTGGCTTTAGTGTCAGAAAACAGACAAGCAGTATTTTTTGTGAGATCTTGTGTTCGAGTTTTATTCTATCTAATATTATCTCACACGTCAAGTTCTATATTTATTTATATTAGGTAATTGTCTGTATTAAGTTTAAATGCTACACAGTTGTACTAATTTAGCTGCCAGAAAAAATAATTTGTTATTAAATAATAGGCCTACAGTTTACTGTACCGAATGAGATTGATTTATTTCCTATATAAATATTTATACACTTTTATATGAAAAATTATATTTTAAAAAAATATTATACGGATGAATAAATTGTAAACACTAGTAGGCCTACATCAAATTCTTCCTAGGGTTTAAAAATATAACACTGATGAATAAATTCTAAATATTCGTACATCAAATTCTTCCTAGGGTTTTAAAAATATTTTAAAGAAAAATTACATGGATGAATCACCTTAAAAACACTCGTACCTTAAAACCATGAAAAAACCTTAAACACTCGTGCATCAAATTTTTCCTAGTGTTTTAAAAATATATTACACGGATGAATAAATTCTAAATATTTGTACATTGAATTCTTCCTAGGTTTTAAAAATTGCATTAAAGAAATATTATATGGATGAATAAATTCTAAAAACACATACAGTACATCAAATTCTTCCTAGGGTTTTAATAATATTTTACACTGATGAATAAATTCTAAATATTCGTACATCAAATTCTTCCTAGGTTTTAAAAATTGCATTAAAGAAATATTATATGGATGAATAAACCCTAAACACTCGTACATGAAATTTTTCCTAGGGTTTTAAAAATATATTACACGGATGAATAAATTCTAAATATTTGTACATTGAATTCTTCCTAGGTTTTAAAAATTGCATTAAAGAAATATTATACGGATGAATAAATTCTAAAAACACATACAGTACATCAAATTCTTCCTAGGGTTTTAATAATATTTTACACTGATGAATAAATTCTAAATATTCGTACATCAAATTCTTCCTAGGTTTTAAAAATTGCATTAAAGAAATATTATATGGATGAATAAACCCTAAACACTCGTACATGAAATTTTTCCTAGGGTTTTAAAAATATATTACACGGATGAATAAATTCTAAATATTCGTACACAAAATTCATCCTAGGTTTTAATAATTACATAAAAAAATACTATACGGGTGAATAAATTCCAAATATTCGTTCACAAAATTCTTCCTATGTTTTAATAATTACATAAAAAAATACTATACGGGTGAATAAATTCCAAATATTCGTTTACAAAATTCTTCCTAGGTTTTAATAATTACATAAAAAAATACTATACTGGTGAATAAATTCCAAATATTCGTTTACAAAATTCTTCCTATGTTTTAATAATTACATAAAAAAATACTATACGGGTGAATAAATTCCAAATATTCGTTCACAAAATTCATCCTAGGTTTTAATAATTACATAAAAAAATACTATACTGGTGAATAAATTCCAAATATTCGTTTACAAAATTCTTCCTATGTTTTAATAATTACATAAAAAAATACTATACGGGTGAATAAATTCCAAATATTCGTACACAAAATTCATCCTAGGTTTTAATAATTACATAAAAAAATACTATACGGGTGAATAAATTCCAAATATTCGTTCACAAAATTCTTCCTAGGTTTTAATAATTACATAAAAAAATACTATACGGGTGAATAAATTCCAAATATTCGTTCACAAAATTCATCCTAGGTTTTAATAATTACATAAAAAAATACTATACTGGTGAATAAATTCCAAATATTCGTTTACAAAATTCTTCCTATGTTTTAATAATTACATAAAAAAATACTATACGGGTGAATAAATTCCAAATATTCGTTCACAAAATTCATCCTAGGTTTTAATAATTACATAAAAAAATACTATACGGGTGAATAAATTCCAAATATTCGTTCACAAAATTCTTCCTAGGTTTTAATAATTACATAAAAAAATACTATACGGGTGAATAAATTCCAAATATTCGTTCACAAAATTCTTCCTAGGTTTTAATAATTACATAAAAAATACTGTACGGGTGAATAAATTCCAAATATTCGTTCACAAAATTCTTCCTAAGTTCTAATAATTACATAAAAAAATACTGTACGGGTGAATAAATTCCAAATATTCGTACACAAAATTCATCCTAGGTTTTAATAATTACATAAAAAAATACTATACGGGTGAATAAATTCCAAATATTCGTTCACAAAATTCTTCCTAGGTTTTAATAATTACATAAAAAAATACTATACGGGTGAATAAATTCCAAATATTCGTTCACAAAATTCATCCTAGGTTTTAATAATTACATAAAAAAAATACTATACGGGTGAATAAATTCTAAATATTCGTACACAAAATTCATCCTAGGTTTTAATAATTACATAAAAAAATACTATACGGGTGAATAAATTCCAAATATTCGTTCACAAAATTCTTCATGGGGTTTAAAAAAATATTATAGGGGTGAATAAATTCTAAATACTCCTACATAAAATTCTTTCTAGGGTTTTAAAATTACATTTTATATTCCACTACTATTAATGTTGTTAAACGTAAAGTTTTAATTTGTGAATATATGCCTACAAATTAAACTCATGTTGATAATTTAAATACATTGTTTCCCAATTTCTATATTGGTACAGTAGCTAGAGGGAAAATGTGACAATAGTTCCTTAAATTGCTCGTAAGATTTTATTTTTTTTTGAAAGTCTAAATCTTGTGTGGAATTTGTTTTCATGCGTACAATGGCTGCTGTTTTAGTTTAATAGGGTTAAGGTTTAAAAAAATTATTGTTTTTGTAATAATATAGGCTACATAAATTAAGGTATATACATAACTATTTATAACAAACTCTTATATGTCGTGACTATCATGTGAGTGAATTTTGAAAGCTATATCTGATTCTAAAAGTGTCAAGTACCGGCCTTAACTGTTGTAACAGGTACAGAAAAACCTTGTCACAACCCACATTTAGTCTGTAGTCGATAGTCATATAATGTTGCAGTGTATTTACACAGGGGTTCAAGACTATGATGACCAAAATGTGTTCCCCTCAAAACGTACACACGCTTCCAGTACTTTAAATAATAATGTTGACACGTCATCGTTATTTTATAAAACCATTCAAACTGTAATAAGAAAGAAATGTCATTAAAAATTAAGTGTGCAATTAAATTATTACATAAACAAAATTACGGGCAATAAAAAGCTACAGTTGTTTTGATAAGTCATAATTATGTTAATAAGACAGCTGGTTTTGCTATTTAGTACCCATTGTATATTTAATTGTTCACATAACGTACCTTGCCTTTTTACGTCTATGTTTCATGTTTGCTAGTAAAATTATCAGCTTTAATTGCGGATTATTATTTTTGAAAGTTAAATATGTCCTGTTTAACATAAACAGCTGTTCTCACATGAGAATATGAGCTGTGCGATTACGAGTTGTCAATTAGTTTAATTCTTTTCTCTTAAAAAAATATAAAACTTTGATTAATGATAAAGTAGGATGCTACAAATTATCACTTAAATGTTATCGTTCAATAAAGAAAATAACGTTTTTAACGGATAGTAAAATATTAAGTGAAACAGTTAACAATTAAGTTTAACAGTTAGTTCAATAATATTTCAAGTGAAAAAAATATACGACCTAGACTGGGAATCGAACCCAGGACCTTTGGCTTTACGCGTCAATGCTCTACCAACTGAGCTATCCTAGTCGCTTCCCAGCATAGGGCGTACACTTCTTACATGACTTTGTTTTTTTCTGAAACTTTCCCGTTATCAAATTAATTACATCTTTAGAAAGGACATTAACGTTCATATTTTTACTAACTTGCAGCCCTAACTTATTTATTTTAAATATTATTGATTTAATTAACAACACTAGCTGGTAAAAACGTATAAGCGTTAAAATCAATAAATACAGACGTAAGCGCTGAAAGTTGAGTAAAAATATTAATTTCAATGTCGTTTCCAACGATGTCATTAATTTTATAACTAGAAAACTTTCATCAGAAAACAAAGTCAAGTGAGAAGTGTTGAGAAGCGACTAGGATAGCTCAGTTGGTAGAACATTGACGCGTAAAGCCAAAGGTCCTGGATTCAATTCCCAGTCTAGGTCGTACATTTTTTCACTTGAAATATTATTGAACTAACAATACCATCTGTTAAAAACGTTATTTTCTTTATTGAACGATTACATTTAAGTGATAATTGGTAGCATCCTACTTTATCGTTAATCAAAGTTATATATTTTTTTAATAGAAAAGAATTAAACTAATTGACAAGTCGTAATCGCACTGCTCATATTCTCATGTGAGAACAGCTGTTTATGTTAAACAGGACATATTTAACTTTCAAAAATAATAATCCGCAATTAAAGCTGATAATTTTACTAGCAAACATGAAACATATGTTGAGAAGCGATTTTAAGATAGCTCAGTTGGTAGAGCATTGGCGCGTAAACCAAAGGTCATGGATTCAATTCCCAGTCTAGGTCGTATATTTTTTCACTTGAAATATTATTCAATTTTTACATTCTCAGCTATAAACTGAAATTAGTATTCTGATCTACCTCGAGTAGACTACTAAAGAAGTAATTTTTTTAATGATATTAGTTCGTGCAGCACAAAATCTTGAACTAATTTTGATGGAATTTGTTATGTAATCATATTCGCTTAATGGTACTTACAATATCAGAGTTATTATAAAAGCTACATTGCATTTTATAATGCAAAACTTTGGTTTTAATATTCAACAAATCCGTAAAGATTAGATAATAAGGAATTAATGAGGTGTATTTTTTAATGGATCCGTTGTTCGTTAAGCGTAATTTGTTACGATTGTGGAGACATTATGAGTGGTAAGATTGATGACCAGTGGTCAAATATCGTGATAGATTCCGATTTATGGTGGAAGGATCTAAAAGCCCAAATATCAGATTAGAACGGGTGCTCTTGCGTAGTCTCCGCGATCAACTCATTAGTTGCTACACAATAAAGTCCTTTCTTGGAAATATACTTTTGTTTCGTAGAATTTCACTGCGCCCGTTGAAAATCCTTTGGGGGTGTTTACCTTCTATAAATTTCTAGATATTTTCATATTTGTTATTTGGTTTACGGCTTATGTAAATGTGTTACATTCAGATTATATTTATTGTTTTTCTAGTTACAGATTTTGATGGGACTCTACATATAGGATAGAATAAAACTCGAACACAAGACTTCACAAAAAATACGTTTACCTTATCAAACGCGTTTCAACGACAAAATCGCCATCCTTAGTGATACATGAGCTACAATAACTAATATAGTTAATAAGGGAATCTTATGTTTTGATAAAGGATAGAATTTTTGCCAGTTAAAATAAAACTCCACAGAAATAGTGAGAAGATAAAAGAGAAATACTTTAGAATCCAATCCAGAACATTTTGCTATAATAATTATGTATCACAGAGTAACACTGCTACTGTTAATAACACAATAATAACACTGTTACTTGAGTGTTAAAAGTAATCTGCTTGATAATAACAATGATTTATTAAAAAAAAAAAAAAAAACTTTATATTTAACAAAATAACATCTAACTACAATGATCCTTTGAGATTCTGTACGATTGAACAGCTATATTAATAAATAACATTGTTACAAAATGTTTAATTGAGTACAAACAGGACATAATGTCTATTTATTTATATTTAATTTCAATTTACTATGTTTTCAAAACTAAAACTACACAAAGAACACCTAGACAAAGCTAACCTAAACTATCCCCTCCTTTTTTCATGACTAACAGTTTAAAAATTTAATTCTTGCTCCAAAACACATCTATACAGTACCATATGCGTATCTCAAAAGATTTTCAAAGCCACTTCAATCCGTACAATTCTTACAGTTTCAAATAATAAACATTTCCAACAAACTGAGTTTCGCGTAGTTCTAATATTTCACCCGAATTTCCCGTAACAGCGGGCATCCAACAACGAAAGGAAAAATATCCTCAATTTCAATGACATTGCACAAAAAACATTTATAACCCATAAGTCATGTCAGTCATCATTATAAGCTTTATCACCTACTTCTAATTGCAGTGTTTTGTAAACAATATGTCCTGTCGTTTCCAAACAATGCGTACCTTTAACTGATTTCATTTAACTTATTAGCTGACCTTGACAATTAATTATTAAACGCCCACTAATTTAGGTCTACCGAGACATCATATTTTTCAAACAATAACTGCCACTTTTTGCGATAAAATGTTATTTTCATTTTTGCGGGATTTGCCAATATATTTGATAGACGATCTTTTGACATGTTCATAATTTTAAGAATTTGCGTTCCGTTGATTTAAAAAAAACTACTTAAGATTTCATCAATATATGATCACAAAACTGGATAAAAACAATGAAATGTTCACCCGTTTCATATTCCAGTGAATTCTCCTAATGCGTACAAATGTTTATTTGATAATTCAATATTACATTTCCATGAATTTCAACAGCCTCATTGATATCACAAGGAAGTTAGTTGGCTAATCTTCTGTTATCAAATGATACGCGCTTCTATGGCAACTACAGAACTATTATGACACATAGCTCTATTAAACAAAGAAACATTTTTAATTATTTGCAAACTTAAGTTATTTTCAGTGAGGTACTGACACATTTTATCAGTATTAAGAAATGTTTCTCCTAATATTTTTGACTTATTTTTACATGTAGAAACCGGTTCTGCATGGCCCGCTGCGGTTTTTTGATACACCCTGTATTTATTAATATGAAACCATACTAAAACTTCATAGAGGCTATATAGAGCTCCGACAAATTAGACAATTTTAATTGCCTAAAAACATGTCTACAACTTCTCAAATTGGTCATTGCTCTTACAATTTTCTTTTTGCATTAAGAATATTTTTTTAAATACCGCCTTCATTTCCCCATTAGACAATACCATATCTTAATATCGATTAGATTATATACATATAGTATATAGTTTAGAATACGTGAAGTTTAAATAAAGTTTGAGATAAAATCTCATTGAATTTATAAAGCTTAGCTGTTATGTCAATACCAATTTATTTACAAAATTAAACACGAAGAAATTTTATTTCGAATAAATGGAAACAAGAAAAATTTAGTAAATGAGGCAGTTTTTATTGTTTGTTGAGGGAAATTTAGAATGCTGTTCAAATTAAATTTTTCATTTCAAGTTTTTAATTTGTTTACAACTAAAACAAACAAAACAGAAGTGTTAAGAAACAAGGCTTTGTTGATGAGCAAGATACTTACAAAAGTCAAACACTGAAAAGATGTAATTTATAGTACAGAAAGTTTTGTTTTTATGGCTTATTTGTGGAATGCTCTGTCTTATAGCCTTAGAAACGTGACATTATTCAAATACAAGAACAAATTAGGACAGATCTTGTTTGACAGATTTATGGATATTTGTATTTATTTTTCATCACCGACACGATATAATTTAATCGAAATTCTAATACATTAAAATCCAGACTTAAACGCCATAAATTGAAGACAATTTAATAAATTAAACACACGACAGAAACATAAAATCACAACAGAAAATAAATCAGACTGTCCTGACATCAATATACTGCGTTAAGTTACTCTTCCACAGAGTAAGGCATTTTCTATGAAGTAGCAACTGATAAAACTCTCAAAAGATTATTTCTTTTTAACATTTCCTGGAAGCGCGTTAAAAAATGTATTTACATCAAATTATTTGTAAAAATTTTACGCATAGGACATTCATGATGGTGTTGATTTATTCAAACATATGTAGGCTACTCTATTTTATTTATTTATTTTTTTTTTGAATTTCATAAATGTAAATACATGGAAAAGTTAAAATTTCGCGTTTTTGAAAAAAAAAAAATAATAATAATAAAATTTAAAAAAAATAAAGTTAGGTTAGGGCGTTAGGGATTGATTTAAAAAAATAACTGACTTTAATTTAGATGAAACATTTTAAACTTAAATATTTTAATAATGCAACAGAATTCCCCCAAAGCACCCCCCTCCTTATCTAAGTCGAAAATAGACGTAAGAAAAATAAATAGTTCTTAAGAATTCCAAACTTACACCGGTAAAATTATTGAGAGAACAAAATATACTGACATCAGTGACTACATAAGTTTTGAAACGCGACTTTTCCCGTTTAAATTTCCATCCAAAATAATTCGAAGAATTTGTTTTTGTTTTGAATTTTTTATTTACGTGACTACAGATAGGACATTAAAGTTAATTAATTTTACTTTTCTAACGCTTAATTTCATGTTACTTGCACTGAAACAAACTTCTATCATTGTAGTTAACTCACGCCCCAACCAATCCTTACCTAACCTAACCTAACCCAGCCTAACCCAACCTATCCTAACCTAACCTAACCAACTACTGTTAAATATAAGTTAAATATAAGGCCATCTTAATATTGAGATGACTTAAGTGTCTTTTAATTACTCGGTAATTATATAGCAGAGCTGCCTCACTTCAAAATCAATTTTTAAAGGTTTTATTCGTCAAATAAATGTTGGAAAAATATTTTACTATCGAAAAAAAAAGTGTCGGAAAGATGATTACATAACATAATTTCACAAGATTACACAAGAAAATCTTAATCAGAGTCAAATTCTGATGCAAATTCAGTAGATGAGGAATTTATTGAATTTAAATGTATTTCACTCGTAATTCGCCATAAATGATGAAAACGAGTATTATACTCATTGTACTTTTCTCTTAAACATAAATTCGGCTATATGGCCATGGAAATGTTGTTTTGAATTTCCATATCGCGGCACATTTCCTCGCACCTCCCTCCATTGACGTTCAATTGTCTGCGTATGTGCTTCAGTGTACGCATATGTAGGGCTGTATTATTATATGTCACGAAAGGTTTGGCCAGGTTGCTATATATAATATATATATATATATAACCACCTGACCAAACCTTCCGTACGTTTATTGAAGTGAATGTCATGAGTATGAAAGATAACACAGAGTTAATTTTTTCACGAAAAAACTACTTGTGTAATTGTATTATTGTATTATGTAATCATCTTTCCGACACTTTTTTTCGATAGTAAAATATTTTTCCAACATTTATTTGACGAATAAAACCCATAAAAATTGATTTTGAAGTGAGGCAGCTCTGCTACATAATTACCAGATTTGAAACAAATTTTGTACGTAAAGTACCGTTTTATAAACACGCTATTACCAACATAATTATGTGAAAATTAGTATATAACGTTGTAATTATAGAAGATAGTAGATTATATGTGTTAATATATGCAGTCAGTAAATATACAAAGACGAGTAAAGAAGATAATATTAGCATGTCTGTCAAGGGTGTGCATCTAATGAATTTAATTAAGTAAGTTTAAGATAGAAGATTCAAATTACTAATATTTCTTTTTCACTGTTTACATTGTCTACAAAAAGTTTTTCAATCAACAGTAAATATACTTAGCGTTGTTTAACTTTAAATGTTAAGTTTTCTCCGCTATAATTGATTATTCTTTCAGTTTAACATCTCTATTGCTATGATTGATTCTGAACAGTGAAGACTGAAGACCCAAGGCAGGGCTAATGAGCTTTAGTTTTCAATGATAGATGAACTCGTGTCCTAGACGATTAGACCAACAGAGCTGACACCCCATAATTAGTTCAGTTTGTTTAGCCTAATCGATCACGAACTAGAACCCACCCCCCGTTGTTAGGCCAGCCTAGCGAGAGTGGCAAAATTTACAATTAGATGGACGACCTTCGACTATAGAAGTATTAGTCTAGCTTTCTCTTAAACTTCATTAAATGTCCATAGCCTAGATGTTGTTGAAAGTTTACACAACGTTTATATATATACGGATTTATGAAGAACAATTGTTTTAAAATCTAAAGGAAATGATCAGTTTATTTGTATTGACGAGATTTTATCATACTCATAATACAAGCTGTTCATTAATATAAACAACAACAGTAACATGAACTGGTTAAATAGTCTATATCCCTAACCTATGTGTAGGCCTACTCACTAAATAAGTTTGAACAAACAATTAAAACTTAATTGCGTTGCTAACAGCTTTAAGGATGTAGAAGGCGAATTTCCGTTGCCGTTATTCTGGACTCTCAAGCAGAGATCGCTAATATGTGACAATTGCTAAACAATCTTGAGCATATACCTAACCTATGTGTAGGCCTACTCACTAAATAAATTTGAACACACAATTAAAACTTAATTGCGTTGCTAACAGCTTTAAGGATGTAGAAGGCGAATTTCCGTTGCCGTTATTCTGGACTCTCAAGCAGAGATCGCTAATATGTGACAATTGCTAAACAATCTTGAGCATATACCTAACCTAAACTAACCAATGTGTAGGCCTACCTACTAAATAAGTTTGAACAAACAATTAAAATTTAATTGCGTGGTTAACAGCTTTGAAGGATCTAAGGCCTGTAGACGGTTTTTCTGTTAGATGAATTTCCGTTGCCGTTGTCTTGGAATTTCAAGCAGAGATCACTGTTATGTGACAATTAGTAAACAATCTTCAACATATACCTAACCTTACTTAACCTTACCTAACCTATTTGTAGGCCTACCCACAAGATAAGTTGGAACACACAATTAAAACTTAATTGCGTGGCTAACAGTTTTAAGGATGTAGAAGGCGAATTTCCGTTGCCGTTATTCTAGGCTCTCAAGCAAAAATCGCTATTATGTGACAATTGGTAAACAATCTTGAGCATATACCTAACCTAACCAAACCAATGTGTAGGCCTACTCACTAAATAAGTTTGAACACACAATTTAAACTTAATTCCGTGGCTAACAACTTTGAAGGATGTAAAAGGCTTTTCAGTTAGGTGAATTTCCATTGCCGTTGTCCTGGGCTCTCAAGTAGAAATCGCTATTATGTGACAATTAGTAAACAATCCTTAACATATACAAAGGATAAAATAAAGCAAAAGCTTATAGTTTCAAATATTTAATAGTATAAATGAGCTACAATTGTTTCGCCTTGCGGCATCATCTAGCATTAAGTTATATTTTAAGCATTCACCATTAAACCAAAGATGTTGGTTTGTCATACCTTGTTTTAATTTTAATTTTTTTAAAAGAACTGCTAATCGGGCTATACTAGCCTAAGCTTTACTTTAAGCTTTTGCTTTATTTTATCCTTGAATATGGAGTTTCAACAAGAAATATCTGCTATTACATTAAAGTTAACCTTACTTAACCTAACCTAACCAATGTGTAGGCCTACCCACTAAATAATTTTGAACACACAATTAAAACTTAATTCCGTGGCTAAGAGCTTTGAAGGATGTAGAAGGCTTTTCAGTCAAGTCAATTTCTATTGCCGTTGTTCTGGACTCTCAAGCCGATATCACTATTATGTGTCATTTGGTAAACAATCTTTGAGCAAACACACATGCTACTAAAAACAAGCGAAATGAATTTGTAATAAACCTATTACTTTAACCTTAATAGCACACCTACGCCACTTAAAAAACAAGTCAACAATATAAGAGCATAATGTGGTGAAATTAACAATAAACGATGTTGATTCCCCTACCACAAAATAAAGTAGCCTGCGATGATTACAAAATGGTTATCGAAATGTAAATCAGGGATTTACAGAAACGAAATATAGTATATTAACTTCTTTAATTCATTGTGTTATGTTATTGTACATTATTTTGTGGTACGGGAATCAATATCCTGTATTGTTAATATAGAATGTACACAATAAACGCTAACTAAAATCTAGTGAAATAAATTCGTAATAACCTATTCCTTTGAATTAAATATACGAATGAAGATATAGACTACTTAACATAAGTCATTAATCTTGACTGTACACAATAAACGCTAAGAAAAAAAATAGGGGAATTAATTTGTAATAATGCATTGTTTTAGTTGAAATACTAGACTACTTAACAATAAGTCAACAATCTTGAGTGTACACAATAAACGCTAATGAAAACGCCAGTGAAATTTATTTTTAAAAATGTATTGTTTTAGTTGCAATACTAGACATAGACTACTTAACAATAAGTCAACAATCTTGAGTGTAAACAATAAACGCTAATGAAAACGCCAGTGAAATTTATTTTAAAAAATGTATTGTTTTAGTTGCAATACTAGACATAGACTACTTAACAATAAGTCAACAATCTTGAGTGTACACAATAAACGCTAATGAAAACGCCAGTGAAATTTATTTTAAAAAATGTATTGTTTTAGTTGCAATACTAGACATAGATAAACTACTTAACAATAAGTCAATAATCTTGAGCATTCACAATAAACGCAAATAAAAAAAAAATAGAGGAATTAATTTTTAATAATGTATTGTTTTAGTTGAAATACTAGACTACTTAACAATAAGTCAATAATCTTGAGCATTCACAATAAACGCAAATAAAAAAAAAATAGAAGAATTAATTTGTAATAATGTATTGTTTTAGTTGCAATACTAGACATAGACTACTTAACAATAAGTCAACAATCTTGAGTGTACACAATAAACGCTAATAAAAAAAATATTTGAATTAATTTGTAATAATGTATTGTTTTATTTGAAATACTAGACTACTTAACAATAAGTCAACAATCTTGAGTGTACACAATAAACGCTAATAGAAAAAAATAGGGGAATTAATTTGTAATAATGTATTCTTTTAGCTGCAATACTAGACATAGACTACTTAACAATAAGTCAACAATCTTGAGTGTACACAATAAACGCTAATAAAACAAAATAGGGGAATTAATTTGTAGTAATGTATTGTTTTAGTTGCAATACTAGACATAGACTACTTAACAATAAGTCAACAATCTTGAGTGTACACAATAAACGCTAAAAAAAAAAAATAGGGGAATTAATTTGTAATAATGTATTGTTTTAGTTGAAATACTATACTACTTAACAATAAGTCAACAATCTTGAGTGTACACAATAAACGCTAATGAAAACGCCAGTGAAATTTATTTTTTTAAATGGATTGTTTTAGTTGCAATACTAGACATAGACTACTCTACAGTAAATCAACATTCTTAAGGATACAAAATAAACTTTAATTTTAAATCTAATGAAATTAATTCTCAATATAACTATTATTTTAATGTAAATAAAAGACATAGCCTATATAACAATAAGTCATCAATGTAAAAAAGTTATTAAAAATAGGAAAATTATTTCGTACTATTAGTTTACATTCATTTATAGGCTATACTACCCTCTAACCAATGACTCTAAATTTATTTAATTTCGAATAGAAAGGTTAATTTAATTTAACCTGTGACTTCAATTTAAACACAAAACATAAGCTACTGACTTAGAAGTCAACAATAGTGAGCATACACAAAACTCTAATTAAAAACCTACTATCGTGGAGTACATTAACTGATTCTAACTGAATTGTATTTATTTTCAATCTGTATCAACTTATACATATGTTGTAAAATTACATATAATCACATTGAATTAATTTAGCGGCACTTATATCTTTATCTAACTAGAACACATAGCCTAGGCAACAATACATCAAAAGGGAGTAAGTTAAACAAATATACTTTAAATAAAATTCGTATTGAGTTAATTTAGCGGCACATATATCTTTATCTAACTAGAACACATAGCCTAGGCAACAATACATCAAAAGTGAGTAACTTAGACCCAACATACTTTCAATAAAATTCCTATAGAGTTAATTTAGTGGCACGTATATCTTTATCTAACTAGAACACATAGCCTAGGCAACAATACATCTAAAGTGAGTAACTTAGACCCAATATACTTTCAATAAAATTAGTATTGAGTTAATTTAACGGCACGTATATCTTTATCTAACTAGAACACATAGCCTAGGCAACAATACATCTAAAGTGAATAAATTAGACCCAACTCTTACTTTCAATAAAATTCCTATAGAGTTAATTTAGCGGCACGTATATCTTTATCTAACTAGAACATATATCCTATTCCTATAGAGTTAATTTAGCGGCACGTATATCTTTAACTAACTAGAACACAGCCTAGGCAACAATACGTCAAAAGTGAGTAACTTAGACCCAATATACTTTTAATAAAATTTCTATTGAATTAATTTAGCGGCACTTATATTTTTATCTAACTAGAACACATAGCCTAGGCAACAATACATCAAAATTGAGTAACTTAGACCCAACATACTTTCAATAAAATTCGTATAGAGTTAATTTAGCGGCACGTATATCTTTATCTAACTAGAACACATATCCTATTCCTATAGAGTTAATTTAGCGGCACGTATATCTTTAACTAACTAGAACACAGCCTAGGCAACAATACGTCAAAAGTGAGTAACTTAGACCCAATATACTTTTAATAAAATTTCTATTGAATTAATTTAGCGGCACTTATATCTTTAACTAACTAGAACACATAGCCTAGGCAACAATACATCTATAGTGACTAACTTAGACCCAATATACTTTCAATAAAATTAGTATTGAATTAATTTAGCGGCACGTATATCTTTATCTAACTAGAACACAATAGCCTAGGCAACAATACATCAAAAGTGAGTAACTTAGACCCAATATACTTTCAATAAAATTCGTATTGAGTTAATTTAGCGGCACATATATCTTTATCTAACTAGAACACATAGCCTAGGCAACAATACATCAAAAGTGAGTAACTTAGACCCAACTCTTACTTTCAATAAAATTCGTATAGAGTTAATTTAGCGGCACATATATCTTTATCTAACTAGAACACATAGCCTAGGCAACAATACATCAAAAGTGAGTAACTTAGACCCAATATACTTTCAATAAAATTCGTATTGAGGTAATTTAGCGGCACATATATCTTTATCTAACTAGAACACATAGCCTAGGCAACAATACATCAAAAGTGAGTAACTTAGACCCAATATACTTTCAATAAAATTCGTATTGAGTTAATTTAGCGGCACGTATATCTTTATCTAACTAGAACACATAGCCTAGGCAACAATACATCAAAAGTGAGTAAGTTAGACCCAATATACTTTCAATAAAATTCGAATTGATTTAATTTAGCAGCACGTATATCTTTATCTAACTAGAACACATCGCCTAGGCAACAATACATCAAAAGTGAGTAACTTAGACCCAACATACTTTCAATAAAACTCGTATTGAGTTAATTTAGCGGCACGTATATCTTTATCTAACTAGAACACATAGCCTAGGCAACAATACATCAAAAGTGAGTAACTTAGACCCAATATACTTTCAATAAAATTCGTATTGAGTTAATTTAGCGGCACATATATCTTTATCTAACTAGAACACATAGCCTAGGCAACAATACATCAAAAGTGAGTAACTTAGACCCAACTCTTACTTTCAATAAAATTCGTATAGAGTTAATTTAGCGGCACATATATCTTTATCTAACTAGAACACATAGCCTAGGCAACAATACATCAAAAGTGAGTAACTTAGACCCAATATACTTTCAATAAAATTCGTATTGAGGTAATTTAGCGGCACATATATCTTTATCTAACTAGAACACATAGCCTAGGCAACAATACATCAAAAGTGAGTAAGTTAGACCCAATATACTTTCAATAAAATTCGTATTGATTTAATTTAGCAGCACGTATATCTTTATCTAACTAGAACACATCGCCTAGGCAACAATACATCAAAAGTGAGTAACTTAGACCCAATAAACTTTCAATAAAATTCGTATTGAGGTAATTTAGCGGCACATATATCTTTATCTAACTAGAACACATAGCCTAGGCAACAATACATCAAAAGTGAGTAACTTAGACCCAATATACTTTCAATAAAATTCGTATTGATTTAATTTAGCAGCACGTATATCTTTATCTAACTAGAACACATAGCCTAGGCAACAATACATCAAAAGTGAGTAACTTAGACCCAATATACTTTCAATAAAATTCGTATAGAGTTAATTTAGCGGCACGTATATCTTTATCTAACTAGAACACATAGCCTAGGCAACAATACATCTAGATTTCTAGATTGTTTCTTTCTTTTTATTTGGTTTATCTGTTTATATAATTGATTTACATTCCGTTTTTATTCTTATTTGTCTAGGTGTCTAGGTATTTTGTAGATTTTATTGAAATCTACATATAAGCATATGTGTTTACATAGTTTCAATATAGATATGATTTCTTCTTGTTTTTTATATATAAATATGTGTTTTTCCCAGCAATGTTTTTCACAATTACAATTTATATAGATTCTGCGATAAATTTCTATTCTATAGATTTCTGATCATATTTTATTTCAGATTTTCATTTATTATTCGTGTAATCTGTTCACACGTTTAACAATGTTCCTATTTGAGTTGAATCAATGAAGGCGGTCAGGTCTTCAAGAACTTTAACCTATTGCTCAAGATTAAATACAGTACAATTTGTCTGTCTAGCACTAAATAATAAAGAAACTTGTAGATTTAATTTATCCCAACTGTAAATTATTTTAATAAAGCGTCTACTTTGTCAGAGAACAACGATTGTCTTTCATAAAGAGACGAAATAACCGTCGTTATTATCAAACGTTATATGAACGATTCCAAGAAAGCGAATTCCATGTATGAATGAATCGCCACTCAATATGAAGACGAACAAACAAAGTAATATGATTCACTTATAAATTTTAATTACGAATTCGAACTTTTTTAATATTAGAGATCAATAGATAGCCTAGAACTGGAGCCGATAAATGTGCACTGATTCTGATTCTCGGAACTTCGTTCGATAGTTTGTTCATTTGCAAATACTGAGTGAACAAAGTTCAAGCCCTCTTTCATGTTTTGTTTGGACCGTTAGTGCCTACATGTTGACAAAATATTATAAAAAAATCATTAAAACAGATTTAGAAATAAATGCCCACACGATAAATTGTATCAAAGTCGGTTCACTTAATTTATTCAGTCAGACGGAATACAGGAGACATACAGCCAGACAGAAAACAGAAGACATAGTCAGACAGTCATACACTCACACAGACAACGTTCAGTCAGACAGATGAAGTTTAGTCAGAGAGACGACATACAATCAAACAGACGGCATACACTCACACAGACAACGTTCAGTCAGACAGATGAAGTTTAGTCAGAAAGACGACATACAATCAAACAGACGGCATACAGTCAGATAGACATACACTCACACAGACAACGTTCAGTCAGACAGATGAAGTTTAGTCAGAGAGACGACATACAATCAAACAGACGGCATACACTCACACAGACAACGTTCAGTCAGACAGATGAAGTTTAGTCAGAGAGACGACATACAATCAAACAGACGGCATACACTCACACAGACAACGTTCAGTCAGACAGATGAAGTTTAGTCAGAGAGACGACATACAATCAAACAGACGGCATACACTCACACAGACAACGTTCAGTCAGACAGATGAAGTTTAGTCAGAGAGACGACATACAATCAAACAGACGGCATACACTCACACAGACAACGTTCAGTCAGACAGATGAAGTTTAGTCAGAGAGACGACATACAATCAAACAGACGGCATACACTCACACAGACAACGTTCAGTCAGACAGATGAAGTTTAGTCAGAGAGACGACATACAATCAAACAGACGGCATACACTCACACAGACAACGTTCAGTCAGACAGATGAAGTTTAGTCAGAGAGACGACATACAATCAAACAGACGGCATACACTCACACAGACAACGTTCAGTCAGACAGATGAAGTTTAGTCAGAGAGACGACATACAATCAAACAGACGGCATACACTCACACAGACAACGTTCAGTCAGACAGATGAAGTTTAGTCAGAGAGACGACATACAATCAAACAGACGGCATACACTCACACAGACAACGTTCAGTCAGACAGATGAAGTTTAGTCAGAGAGACGACATACAATCAAACAGACGGCATACACTCACACAGACAACGTTCAGTCAGACAGATGAAGTTTAGTCAGAGAGACGACATACAATCAAACAGACGGCATACACTCACACAGACAACGTTCAGTCAGACAGATGAAGTTTAGTCAGAGAGACGACATACAATCAAACAGACGGCATACACTCACACAGACAACGTTCAGTCAGACAGATGAAGTTTAGTCAGAGAGACGACATACAATCAAACAGACGGCATACACTCACACAGACAACGTTCAGTCAGACAGATGAAGTTTAGTCAGAGAGACGACATACAATCAAACAGACGGCATACACTCACACAGACAACGTTCAGTCAGACAGATGAAGTTTAGTCAGAGAGACGACATACAATCAAACAGACGGCATACACTCACACAGACAACGTTCAGTCAGACAGATGAAGTTTAGTCAGAGAGACGACATACAATCAAACAGACGGCATACACTCACACAGACAACGTTCAGTCAGACAGATGAAGTTTAGTCAGAGAGACGACATACAATCAAACAGACGGCATACACTCACACAGACAACGTTCAGTCAGACAGATGAAGTTTAGTCAGAGAGACGACATACAATCAAACAGACGGCATACACTCACACAGACAACGTTCAGTCAGACAGATGAAGTTTAGTCAGAGAGACGACATACAATCAAACAGACGGCATACACTCACACAGACAACGTTCAGTCAGACAGATGAAGTTTAGTCAGAGAGACGACATACAATCAAACAGACGGCATACACTCACACAGACAACGTTCAGTCAGACAGATGAAGTTTAGTCAGAGAGACGACATACAATCAAACAGACGGCATACACTCACACAGACAACGTTCAGTCAGACAGATGAAGTTTAGTCAGAGAGACGACATACAATCAAACAGACGGCATACACTCACACAGACAACGTTCAGTCAGACAGATGAAGTTTAGTCAGAGAGACGACATACAATCAAACAGACGGCATACAGTCAGATAGACATACAGTCAGACAGACAACGTTCAGTCAGACAGATGAAGTTTAGTCAGAGAGACGACATACAATCAAACAGACGGCATACAGTCAGACAGACAACGTTCAGTCAGACAGATGAAGTTTAGTCAGAGAGACGACATACAATCAAACAGACGGCATACAGTCAGACAGACAACGTTCAGTCAGACAGATGAAGTTTAGTCAGAGAGACGACATACAATCAAACAGACGGCATACAGTCAGATAGACATACAGTCAGACAGACAACGTTCAGTCAGACAGATGAAGTTTAGTCAGAGAGACGACATACAATCAAACAGACGTCATACAGTCAGATAGACATACAGTCAGACAGACAACGTTCAGTCAGACAGATGAAGTTTAGTCAGAGAGACGACATACAATCAAACAGACGGCATACAGTCAGACAGACAACGTTCAGTCAGACAGATGAAGTTTAGTCAGAGAGACGACATACAATCAAACAGACGGCATACAGTCAGATAGACATACAGTCAGACAGACAACGTTCAGTCAGACAGATGAAGTTTAGTCAGAGAGACGACATACAATCAAACAGACGGCATACAGTCAGAGAGACGACATACAATCAAACAGACGGTATACAGTCAGATAGACATACAGTCAGACAGACAACGTTCAGTCAGACAGATGATGTTTAGTCAGAGAGACGACATACAATCAAACAGACGGCATACAGTCAGATAGACATACAGTCAGACAGACAACGTTCAGTCAGACAGATGAAGTTTAGTCACAGAGACGACATACAGTCAGATAGACATACAGTTAGACAGACAACGTTCAGTCAGACAGATGAAGTTTAGTCAGAGAGACGACATACAATCAAACAGACGGCATACAGTCAGAGAGACTTCATACAGTCAGATAGACATACAGTCAGACAGACAACGTTCAGTCAAACAGATGAAGTTTAGTCAGAGAGATAACATACAGTCAAACAGACGGCATACAGTCAGAGAGACGTCATACAGTCAGATAGACATACAGTCAGACAGACAACGTTCAGTCAGACAGATGAAGTTTAGTCAGAGAGACGACATACAGTCAGATAGACATACAGTTAGACAGACAACGTTCAGTCAGACAGATGAAGTTTAGTCAGAGAGACGACATACAATCAAACAGACGGCATACAGTCAGAGAGACGTCATACAGTCAGATAGACATACAGTCAGACAGACAACGTTCAGTCAGACAGATGAAGTTTAGTCAGAGAGACAACATACAGTCAAACAGACGGCATACAGTCAGAGAGACGTCATACAGTCAGATAGACATACAGTCAGACAGATGAAGTTTAGTCAGAGAGACGACATACAGTCAGATAGACATACAGTTAGACAGACAACGTTCAGTCAGACAGATGAAGTTTAGTCAGAGAGACGACATACAATCAAACAGACGGCATACAGTCAGAGAGACGTCATACAGTCAGATAGACATACAGTCAGACAGACAACGTTCAGTCAGACAGATGAAGTTTAGTCAGAGAGACAACATACAGTCAAACAGACGGCATACAGTCAGAGAGACGTCATACAGTCAGATAGACATACAGTCAGACAGACAACGTTCAGTCAGACAGATGAAGTTTAGTCAGAGAGACGACATACAGTCAGATAGACATACAGTTAGACAGACAACGTTCAGTCAGACAGATGAAGTTTAGTCAGAGAGACGACATACAATCAAACAGACGGCATACATTTAGAGAGACGTCATACAGTCAGATAGACATACAGTCAGACAGACAACGTTCAGTCAGACAGATGAAGTTTAGTCAGAGAGACGACATACAGTCAGATAGACATACAGTTAGACAGACAACGTTCAGTCAGACAGATGAAGTTTAGTCAGAGAGACAACATACAGTCAAACAGACGGCATACAGTCAGAGAGACGTCATACAGTCAGATAGACATACAGTCAGACAGACAACGTTCAGTCAGACAGATGAAGTTTAGTCAGAGAGACGACATACAGTCAGATAGACATACAGTTAGACAGACAACGTTCAGTCAGACAGATGAAGTTTAGTCAGAGAGACGTCATACAGTCAGATAGACATACAGTCAGACAGACAACGTTCAGTCAGACAGATGAAGTTTAGTCAGAGAGACAACATACAGTCAAACAGACGGCATACAGTCAGAGAGACGACATACAATCAAACAGACGACATACAGTCAGAGAGACGACATACAGTCAGATAGACATACAGTTAGACAGACAACGTTCAGTCAGACAGATGAAGTTTAGTCAGAGGTACGACATACAATCAAACAGACGACATACAGTCAGAGAGACGACATACAGTCAGACAGACATACAGTCAGACAGACAACGTTCAGTCAGACAGATGAAGTTTAGTCAGAGAGACGACATACAATCAAACAGACGGCATACAGTCAGAGAGACGACATACAGTCAGATAGACATACAGTTAGACAGACAACGTTCAGTCAGACAGATGAAGTTTAGTCAGAGAGACGACATACAATCAAACAGACGGCATACAGTCAGATAGACGACATACAATCAAACAGACGGCATACAGTCAGAGAGACGACATACAATCAAACAGACGGCATACAGTCAGATAGACATACAGTCAGACAGACAACGTTCAGTCAGACAGATGAAGTTTAGTCAGAGAGACGACATACAATCAAACAGACGGCATACAGTCAGAGAGACGACATACAGTCAGATAGACATACAGTTAGACAGACAACGTTCAGTCAGACAGATGAAGTTTAGTCAGAGAGACGACATACAATCAAACAGACGGCATACAGTCAGAGAGACGTCATACAGTCAGATAGACATACAGTCAGACAGACAACGTTCAGTCAGACAGATGAAGTTTAGTCAGAGAGACAACATACAGTCAAACAGACGGCATACAGTCAGAGAGACGTCATACAGTCAGATAGACATACAGTCAGACAGATGAAGTTTAGTCAGAGAGACGACATACAGTCAGATAGACATACAGTTAGACAGACAACGTTCAGTCAGACAGATGAAGTTTAGTCAGAGAGACGACATACAATCAAACAGACGGCATACAGTCAGAGAGACGTCATACAGTCAGATAGACATACAGTCAGACAGACAACGTTCAGTCAGACAGATGAAGTTTAGTCAGAGAGACAACATACAGTCAAACAGACGGCATACAGTCAGAGAGACGTCATACAGTCAGATAGACATACAGTCAGACAGACAACGTTCAGTCAGACAGATGAAGTTTAGTCAGAGAGACGACATACAGTCAGATAGACATACAGTTAGACAGACAACGTTCAGTCAGACAGATGAAGTTTAGTCAGAGAGACGACATACAATCAAACAGACGGCATACATTTAGAGAGACGTCATACAGTCAGATAGACATACAGTCAGACAGACAACGTTCAGTCAGACAGATGAAGTTTAGTCAGAGAGACGACATACAGTCAGATAGACATACAGTTAGACAGACAACGTTCAGTCAGACAGATGAAGTTTAGTCAGAGAGACAACATACAGTCAAACAGACGGCATACAGTCAGAGAGACGTCATACAGTCAGATAGACATACAGTCAGACAGACAACGTTCAGTCAGACATATGAAGTTTAGTCAGAGAGACGACATACAGTCAGATAGACATACAGTTAGACAGACAACGTTCAGTCAGACAGATGAAGTTTAGTCAGAGAGACGTCATACAGTCAGATAGACATACAGTCAGACAGACAACGTTCAGTCAGACAGATGAAGTTTAGTCAGAGAGACAACATACAGTCAAACAGACGGCATACAGTCAGAGAGACGACATACAATCAAACAGACGACATACAGTCAGAGAGACGACATACAGTCAGATAGACATACAGTTAGACAGACAACGTTCAGTCAGACAGATGAAGTTTAGTCAGAGGTACGACATACAATCAAACAGACGGCATACAGTCAGAGAGACGACATACAGTCAGACAGACATACAGTCAGACAGACAACGTTCAGTCAGACAGATGAAGTTTAGTCAGAGAGACGACATACAATCAAACAGACGGCATACAGTCAGAGAGACGACATACAGTCAGATAGACATACAGTTAGACAGACAACGTTCAGTCAGACAGATGAAGTTTAGTCAGAGAGACGACATACAATCAAACAGACGGCATACAGTCAGATAGACGACATACAATCAAACAGACGGCATACAGTCAGAGAGACGACATACAATCAAACAGACGGCATACAGTCAGAGAGACGACATACAATCAAACAGACGGCATACAGTCAGATAGACATACAGTCAGACAGACTACGTTCAGTCCGACAGATGAAGTTTAGTCAGAGAGACGACATACAATCAAACAGACGGCATATAGTCAGACAGACGTCAAACAGACATCATCAAAAACTTTTGGGGGCTCCTGAGATCTCAAAACTGTCATTTCAATATCAATTCCGACCCATGACAACTTTCTCTATAGTCTACTAGTTACTTATACGTTAGGTAGTAAAATATTATAAGTTATTAATGAAAGCAAGACATCTCAAAACCCTACATCGTGACAAGGATACAAATTGCACTAAGTACAGGACACACAAATGATAAAATAATAGACACACTGACATTAGATAACTCTGTTATCATCAGAAAAGGGTCACACAGCCCAACCATTCTGGAGTACAGGAAATAAAGATAATTTTATGCCATCATGGGTCTAATAATAGTTTTTAATCTGTTCCCAAGAAATAAATTAGCGACAAGTTAGTACGGAAACCGGGATGTAAGCTAATAAAAATAAATATGATTTTATCGATCAACACTCGTCAATTTATTTTTCAACGGAACTCTCGGTATCGTCATGTCATGTACTTATTCTATTGGAAGTTTTAAATATTAGACAATTCTTTATTAAAACTTGATTTATTTTTGTATTTAAAAATTCTAATTATACGCCAGTATTTTAGATGTATCTCAACCAGTTGTACAAACCTTTTTCGGTCTATAATTCTCCAAGTTGTCGGATTGTTTTCAATTGATTATTACTATTTGTATGTTGTTATAAATCAAGGTTACTGAGAGATTGATTGAAGCACTGGTCTAGGTGAAATTTTATAACTGTTAATAAAAATACTTGACTTGAAAAAATGATAAATTAGATAAATAACAATTCATGGTGTGTTGGAGATTTGTTAGAGGCCGGTATAAATAATCTACTCTGGATGTTTATCCCATAACACTATTTGGGAGTCCTGGGTAAAGAGCCTAGAGCGTAGAGGCGCCTTCAGGGAGGGAACCATTAAATGTACAGGGATATAAACAAACTATATTTAATTTTGTCCATAAGCCATAGAACAAAAATCTTCTTTGTGCAGAATGTGTATATAGTTATTTCTTATTTTATAAACCCTCTAACCCCTTTTATACACATTTTGTATCGATGAACTCCGTTCCTGTAACGCTAACGACACGAAATCTTTTTTTTTAATTCAACATTTCGCTCACTAAAAATCATCCTACCGTAATAATTTATATACCGTTGTAAAGCTAATGTTCCAAACATATCTAACCAAAACACCATAAAACTCTATAAATAATATTTAATTAATTGATTTTTTTTGTATTTCCCGGCAAATGAGTAACGAAACTGTGTAGTTGTGAAACAGATGATTCTTTGTCTAATTTTCACAAGTCCATACTTCTGTCTAACAAATCTGCAGTGAAACTGACCAATACAGCGATTCTTCATCTTTCGATCTGTGCTTTCCATATATTTTATAATCTATAAAACCTAAACAAAATCAAGAATTTTAACACGTTTTTACTAATTTCTCTTTTCGTAGTGTGCCTCGTGCGTCAATTTTATCGAGTTTAAAAAAGACACTTTGCTCACGAATTGCACATTATACTTTGTCTACAGTTGTTATTTTGGCAATAAAAACCGTTCATACTGGCGGTCGTACTTTTTCCTTGATTTGACAGGAAGGAGATTTAGTACAACGTTGTTAGCTTTTTCCGCTAATTTAGGCGGGGTATTTGACAGGTTTTCATCCTCTGAACTGTCCAAATTTTAAAACTAACTACACAAAATATAACAGTAGTGCTAAACAACACATCAACAATGAGTAGAAGTTCTCAAGTCTTAAACTGAGGTTATTTATGAATATTACAAATAACTTAGGTGTATTGTTGAGGAAACGGGATTGCCAACTTCAAAACTCGGCAAACGAAAAATACTCTCCGTGCACATACACTGTCCATCATCTTCATGAATAATTACTTCCTTTTTCAACTTTAAAACGTTGTTTTGTTGTTTATTTATGTTATTTTACATGTAGGAATTAATCTAACCTACATACGGTACATTTACTGTATATTATAAATCAATTCAAATAAACTTAACCTAAATTTCGTTTTGTTCTGTTGCCATTCGGAGTGAGCAAAGTAGTGGGCAAAGTGAAACTGTTGAGAAATCAGCTGTTTTGCAAACTAATTTAAATGAACAAAATACCACTTTGTCAACAACTGTAGACAAATTATATTTCGTGCAACTTGCTCAGGCAACAATTTTACTTAAAATGTAAAGCCTATGCCACTCGTAATCGCCAGATGTAGAACGGATTTTACGAGTGGACAGTTCCAGTGATTTTATTTGGAGATTTTTCCTAAAATGTCTCGACTATTCAGCAAAACTGTAAAGAGTTTATTATTTTATCATTTTTTTTTTCAAGACTCAAGTCCGAGATATTTGAATTGAAATATTATAATCGGTCGCCATTTTGAATATTTACACAGTAAAGTTGTATATCTTGGTATACTGATTAAAAATAGCATAAACAATTTGTATACCAAATTTAAACTCATAACATTACCTATTTCTAAAGTTATCATTAGAAATGGCAAACAGACAGAAAATGAAGCGTTTCTGGACCTATGTTTATATAAACGTTTTTATCATTTCTAGCTCTAGAATCAACTCCCGAAATATGTGCTTGCAATTTTGAATCACCCTGTATATTTGTACAAGAAGCAATATTGTAAATTTGTATTATTTTGGACTCCTAAAAAATATTTTTTCTTTCAATTGTCGCATAACACCTCGGACTGGTTATCCTTTTTTTTTATCTCAATGAGACAGTGAAAATTAAAAGATTGTAAATTCTAGTTTGGGTTTTAGGATTACCGTATTTTCAGCGGTTACAGTTAAAAGTTATGTACAAGTTTGTGTTTATATGGATTTAAATTTAGTATTAGGTAAAAAGTTGTTTTTATGTGTATGTGTACATAGATTTGGAAAATAAGATATCCATCTAACGACCTAACCTAACCCAAGTCTTAACTAACCTAACCTAACCTAACCTAACCTTACCTAACCTAATCTAATTTAACCTTACCCAACATAATGTAACCTAATATAACCTTACCTAACCTAACCTACCCTAATCTAACCTAACCTAACCTTACCTAACCTAATCTAATCTAACGTAACGTAACCTAATCGAACCTTACCTAAACTTACCTAACCTAACTTAACCTAATCTAACCTAACCTACCCTAATCTAAACCTAACCTATCCTAACATAACCTAACCTAACCTAACTTAACTTAACCTAACCTAACCTAACCTACTTAACCTAACCTAACCTAACTTAACTTAACCACACCTAACCTAACCTTACCAAGTCTTACCTAACCTAACCTCACCTAACCTAACCTAACCTAAACTAACCTAACCTAACCTAACTGCAAAAAAACTAAATTAACGTCGTTTTCGTTGAAAACTCGATATTATAGACACACAATACTGTGAACTTTAAAAACGTATCGACGTTGTTTTGTTTGTATATATTGTACAAGAGAAAAAGTGTTTACGATTATACGATGTTTATTTATTTAAAAAAAACGACTCTAAAAATACTAGACTAGAATATTTAATCAACTACTTAAACACACTTTTCAGTGAAACGTCAAGGCACAAATTGTGCTATGAAGATCATAGGGTCAGCTATCAATAAATAAAGCGTTAATAATATCACTTGGAAATCTAAGTTGCATGCTAAGCTGCTATCACTTAGTCCAGTGAGACGATTAAAGCTGTAAGCGTGGTCGCGTGTAGCTTATCATAGCACTTCTCATATTTCATTGCTAATGGTTTCATCACAGTCATTCAGTCGATGCTACTACAGATAGAAAAGTGAACGAATTAATACATGTTAATCACTGCTACCTCTGTTATTTGGTTTATCTAGAACGATATTTGATCCTAGCTTTAGGCGGTTGAATTAAGTTATAATCTGACGTTTAAGTTTCAGACACGCATGTAAAAAAAAAACACGATTAAGGTACCTAAGCATTCGGTCGATTGAAATTTTATGAGTGGAAGAAAACGCTTTGTTGTTCTGTAGGGTTCCTACATATTTGGATAAAATGTAAGAAATAGGATGATCGTGTCTTCATTAACAGATAGAATAAAACTCGAACATAAGATCTCACAAAAAATACGTTTACTGAATCATACGCGTTTCAACGCCCAAATCGCCATCCTCAGTGACTACAATAACTAAACTATAACTTATAGATATGGTTAGCTCATGTATCACTGAGGATGGCGACTTGGTCGTTGAAACTCGTTTGATTGCGTAATTTTTGTGAGACCTTGTATTCGAGTTTTATTTTATCTAGTATTATCTCACAAGTCAAGCTCAATATTATCTATATCTTCATTAACTGTATTTTTTTCTTTTTCCATGATTGATTTTTTCTTTTACTGTTTAAACTAAAGTGGAGACCTATAACATACATACATCCACATTCTGCAAACACGAAAAGAAGTAAACTAATAATTCGATTGACACCAAATTTAGTGATATTTCAAGTGAAATACGACCTAGACTGGGAATTGAATCCAGGGTCTTTGGTTTTACGCGTCAATGCTCTACCAACTGAGCCATCCTTAGTAGCTTCCCAGCATAGGGCGTACACTTCTCACTTGACTTTGCTTTAGATGCAATTTTTGAGTTATCTAATTAATTAAATCGTTAAAGCCAAAGGTCCTGGAAATTCCAAGGCTGGGTCGTATATTTTTCTCTTGAAATAATATTTAATTAGTAATACTAGCTGGTATAAATAATGTATAAGCGGGGAAAAATCACCAAAATTAGACAAATTAGTAAAAATACCTAAAGAATGATCTGATGAGACCTTGAGAAATAAATAAATAAATTCTTAGTTCAACAGCCCGTTGTGGGCCTAGACTTGCTACACGGCTTTTCATTGGATGATGTGATCCCGTTCCCGTAAAGTACGTAACAATACTCGTTTGTAACGATACTCGTTTGTAACGATGCTCGTTTGTAAGGATACTCGTTTGTAACGATGCTCGTTTGTAACGATGCTCGTTTGTAACGATGGTCGTTTGTAACGATGCTCGTTTGTAAGGATACTCGTTTGTAACGATGCTCGTTTGTAACGATGCTCGTTTGTAACGATGCTCGTTTGTAAGGATACTCGTTTGTAACAATACTCGTTTGTAACGATGCTCGTTTGTAAGGATACTCGTTTGTAACGATGCTCGTTTGTAAGGATACTCGTTTGTAACGATGCTCGTTTGTAACGATGCTCGTTTGTAACGATGCTCGTTTGTAAGGATACTCGTTTGTAACGATACTCGTTTGTAACGATACTCGTTTGTAACGATGCTCGTTTGTAAGGATACTCGTTTGTAACGATGCTCGTTTGTAAGGATACTCGTTTGTAATGATACTCGTTTGTAACGATGCTCGTTTGTAACGATGCTCGTTTGTAACGATGCTCGTTTGTAACGATGCTCGTTTATAACGATGCTCGTTTGTAACGATGCTCGTTTGTAACGATGCTCGTTTTTTAACGATGCTCGTTTGTAAGGATACTCGTTTGTAACGATACTCGTTTGTAACGATACTCGTTTGTAAGGATACTCGTTTGTAACGATACTCGTTTGTAAGGATACTCGTTTGTAATGATACTCGTTTGTAACGATACTCGTTTGTAAGGATACTCGTTTGTAAGGATACTCGTTTGTAACGATACTCGTTTGTAAGGATACTCGTTTGTAACGATACTCGTTTGTAAGGATACTCGTTTGTAACGATACTCGTTTGTAAGGATACTCGTTTGTAACGATGCTCGTTTGTAACGATGCTAGTTTGTAAGGATACTCGTTTGTAACGATGCTCGTTTGTAACGATGCTCGTTTGTAACGATGCTCGTTTGTAACGATACTCGTTTGTAACGATATTCGTTTGTAACGATACTCGTTTGTAACGATACTCGTTTGTAATGATATTCGTTTGTAACGATACTCGTTTGTAATGATACTCGTTTGTAACGATACTCGTTTGTAACGATACTCGTTTGTAATGATATTCGTTTGAAACGATACTCGTTTGTAAGGATACTCGTTTGTAACGATGCTCGTTTGTAACGATGCTCGTTTGTAAGGATACTCGTTTGTAACGATGCTCGTTTGTAATGATAATCGTTTGAAACGATACTTGTTTGTAACGATACTCGTTTGTAACGATACTCGTTTGTAATGATATTCGTTTGAAACGATACTCGTTTGTAAGGATACTCGTTTGTAACGATGCTCGTTTGTAACGATGCTCGTTTGTAAGGATACTCGTTTGTAACGATGCTCGTTTGTAATGATAATCGTTTGAAACGATACTCGTTTGTAACGATGCTAGTTTGTAACTAGCTCGTTTGTAACGATGCTCGTTATAGAATAACTAATTATTTTATAGTTAGAGTTTCAATTTCCTTCTAACACTCAGGGGCTCACTACAGTGATTACGGGCCTGGCAATTCCGAGGTCCTAGCTGGATCTACGCTTTTTTCTAATGTTGAATCTCTATCTTTCATCTTTCCTATCAGGTCTTGAACAGCTTTTGATCTCTTCCGACTACGACGGTCTAATTATTCGAGGGCTAGGGTAGAGGTCTTCCATTTTTATACGTTATGGGTTGAAAAATATGTTGTTTGCATAACCTAAAAATCCCAGCAAAGAAAAAAAAATGAAGGGTGTAGAATAATAAATACATAAATCACAAACAAAAAAAAATACTAGAAGTGCTTTCAGACTAAACAATTATGCTGTAGTTTAGTTATATTAAATTAGTGTATTCATTAAAAATTCAAAAACAATTTTTTTAAATTAAAAAATTTACGCTTTCTGACAATTTAAATGTTCTAGTTTTCGATATCATGAAAAATGTTATCATCACTTTATTGCTGAATGATATCATCATGTTAACAGCCGATTTAATAATCGTTAATATTTCGCAAACCAATTTGTTATTAGTATATTTGTTACACAACAAACTTCTGATAACATTGTTCGTTGGTGTTGACTCACCTTTGAAAACAAATCGCTTTAAAAAAAAGCATAATTATAAATGCTATTAAATGCTATCGGTGAATTTTACATAATTAAGTTTATAAGTGAATTCATGTTTTGATTCATTATAAAGTTGTTGCTATATAATTTCTGTAAAAACAAAATAATAATAACTCCGAGCCTGTTGGATATGCGGTTCAGTTTGTTGGGCATGCTTTGACCAAGCGTATCGCTATGTTAAAAAAAAAAAAAAAGAATGTTTACAAAATAATTTAACACACCAAACAAAAAAGACAGGAAAAATATAACAGAAATATAAGATTTTGATTTATGTTTAATAAGCCTAATCGTAAATGAATTCCATTTAACGGAAGTTGAATCGCCTACGCTCAACTCTTTACTTAAACAGTTGAGAGATAAGATACATTTCAAGTGAAGTTTTATAAAATACGCTATCCTGTGCTTAAAACACTATAAAGTATAAACAGTGTAGTATACCCTGGGGGAATCCGGTCTTATTTAGTATATACACACAAAACCCGATTTTCACGCAGGCGAGACGCGGGGACAGCTAGTAAAATTATAAAATGTACGATGCTAAATAACAGAGCAAGCACAAAGTCTCATTTAAAACATTGTTTTAGTCAGAAATAAACTCTCATATGGTAATAAACACAATTCATTTGATAAAAACTCAAATATAAAATTTATTGTTGGTAAACATTCTTAAACTGTGTTTAAAAAGGTTATGATTTACAAAAAAAATCCAGTCTTCAGCGTATTTTTTTTTTAAACGATAAACGGATTTTGTCTACACTGACTTCTATTTCCCTGAGGATATGTAAACGACAGTTAGTTTAAGCATTCTGGATACCAGTCATGTTTTATAGATTTATGCATTGTTAAAGAGTTGGACTGTGCATAGGGAATTGAGATATCATACTAGCAATTTACATTAGGAATAAGCAATTTTTTTTCCAAATTATTATATAGTTTTAAAATAAGATGTATTTCTTTTCAGGGAATGTAAAATCCCTTTGTAAATTTTATTAAAATAACTTTTCCTTAATACAATTCCTTGTGTATAGAAAGTTAAACCCCTTTCTCTTGCTTACAAATATTCACTTTTTCCAGACCATTTTCACTTATACAAAGCAAGTGTTCAGACTGCAAATTTATCATTCTGGTCTGAATTTTATGACTGAGTTACTAATTAATTGAGTTTTTTGAAGGTTTTGACCTTGTGATGTGTAACGTCACAATTATTTAAACAATTAAAAATACATTCCTTTATAAAATAAAATTCATGTATATTTTATAGCATTATGCACAGGAAGTTACATTCTTCAATAGCAGATACTGACTTTTTTCAGAGCATTTTCAGTTACACAAAGAAAGTTTCCTGACTGTACATTTTTTTTTTATTTGTGTGTGAATGTTATTAATATTAATGGATATGGCACAGAACGGCTCGTTGCTGACGCATTTCCACTCGTCTGTATATTCCCACCTATTCCAGAATGTCCTGGAGCTCAGCTAAGCATAAGGTTGTTGAGCACCCTTACAGTCGTGATGCAATTCTGAATCAAACTACGACTTGATTTCGCTAGAATGTAGTACAGTACTCAAAGTCGCCTATTCTAATCCTCGTATACGAGTTTTTTCGACCACATTCCGTTAAGGCTTTAATTTCGGACACAACCATTGGATACATTCCGTTGTCAGGACGAGTTCTGCACAACCTCCTCGGATTGCAGCTTAGAATCGTCTGTGAACCACCCCAGTTCATGCATACCATGTTTATAAAAATCAATCTAGTACTCGATCAAGATGGTGATACGGAAACGAGTATTGATGTGTATTTGTAAGATTATTTGTTTTTGTTTTAAGTCGACCTGACATATTTTTGTCGTAGATTCAGTAGTTTCCGAAATATCTCCAAAAACAATAATTTTGTTTCACTTTTAATAACATTAAAGGAAAAATCATATGTAAATTTCATTTCTAATTACAGAATAAATGAAAAAAATAAAAAAAATAATAATTCAGATAGTCAAAATACTTTTTTCTAGATAGAATAAACCTCGAAAACAAGATGTCACAAAAATTATGTTTACTTAATCAAACGCGTTTCAACGACAAAGTTGCCATCCTCAGTGATATACGAGCTACAATAACTAAACTTTAACTAACTCACAATAATTTAGTTGTTGTAGCTCATGTATCACAATGGCGATAATCACAATTTAGACGGCGACTTTGTCGTTGAAACGCGTTTGATTAATATTAAATGTTGAGCTTGACTTATGAGAAAAATTATACAGTATAACAAACACACAGAACACAATTCTCACAAAAAATACGCCTAAGTATCAGTCGCGTTTCAACGACGTGTTAGGTGTAGCTCGTGTATCACTGAAGAGGACGACCTTGTCGTTGAAACGCGTCTGATACTTAGGCGTATTTTTTGTGAGAATTGTGTTCTGTGCGTTTAATTAAGTAAACATAATTTTTGTGACATCTTGTTTTCGAATTTTATTCTATCTAATATTACCTCACAAGACAAGCTCAATATTTATTTATACTTTCTGTTCAATATAATTATTTCGTTTTAGAATGTTTGGGCTATATGGAGTATTTTTTTTTATTAGTCTACATACTTTTATTTGTGTCTTAAATTGGCAGATTCTGAATAATTCCAAGTTACCGGGAACACCAATAATATTACAACTCATTTACTTTACCCCAAGTCATATATCTATGTTAGGTTAGTTTGGAAGGATAGGTTAGGTTAAGTTAGGCTAAAATTAGGGGCTAAAGAGTTCTATCACTTTAATTGGTATTTTAACGATCTTTATTTTATTGTTAGTTGATAATCCTTGAACAATCACAAATGTATCACTCAATTCTACCCCTATAAAGATTTACTATCGTGTCAATTCGATTCAATTATGCCTATTTTGTCTCAAACCAAAAGCACTGATTGTACTCGGCTGCCCACAGATGTGATACCATCTGATCGGTTTCTGATAAAGTTCCAGTGATAAACTCCATTTCCATATCATTTCTACGAAGGTTTTTATAGCTGTCTTAGTTATAAACCTAATTTACCCCCCGATACACGTCGAATAAAATAAAAACGTCAGTTCGATCTAATAAAAGGAAAACGATCTGATCAGTGCTGTTTTACTGTAGGATTTCACCTAATGAGCTTGTCTAACTGATACCTAATTAGCCCAGTCAAATACTTGTCTACTTATACTGCCGCCCGAAGTTGTTTTTTAGTTGTAGCAGATGTCTTGAACAAATAAAGAGAACTAGTCAAATAAAACAAAAAACATACCTAATGAAAAGATCATGAACTCAACAACATCTGCATAACTGGAGAGAAGCTCTATAGCAGAAAAAAATTATATAGATTAAAATATATACAATTGAAAATCCTTTAAAGATGTCTTTATTGAAAATCGTTTTATTAACTTTCCTGTTGAAATTGAAGTGTAAGATGTATTTATGATTTTTTTTTTTTTTTTTTTTTTTTTTTAAGTTTAGTTTACTGTTATAATTTGTGAAATTGTTTAATCTTTACATTTATTACAATATCGATCAATAATTTTTTACCTTATAAAACATTACATAGTAGTGAAAGAAAATTCCCCAAAACCACAATAAAACACTAACAACACAAAGACTGTATAGTTATGTTTATTCTGCCTTAATTACATTTCAATAGCACTGGTATCATCTTCAGAGGTTCAATAAACACACAAAAGGAATGAAAATTCCACAAAAACACCATAAAACACAAAGACTGTATAGTTATGTTTATTCTACCTGATGTAAATTTCAACAGCACTGCTATCATCTTCAGAGGTACAATACTCACTAACTTTAATAACTACAATTACTACTGCAGTGAAGCGTTAGTGTTTTATTGTGGTTTTGGGGAATTTTCTATCATTGTATATTCACCACAGTGCTAGTGATTCATATGATTACATAGTAGGTTTAATTATTATATAATTATAGTTTCCTTAGCGTTTACCGAATCAGTTTTGGGGTTCAGATGAACTGGAGCTTCAGATTGGACTTTTTTAAAACCCGCCGATCTGACCTGTTGTCCACGGAAATCCTATCTTCCTACAGGTGTTAGATGCATTTGCATTAATATTATCAGCTGAATAAATCATTAATTTGGAGTATAACATTAGTTCTAAGGCACAAGGAAAAGTCAAAAACACAGTTTTTTAAAAGTACTTCTACAAGAATCACGACTTTTCAAAAATAGGCATTACCTCACCGCTTGTTTCTGAAAACGAAAGGCCCTTTGTTTCACCTACTTAGTAATGTCATAATTAAAACAGGATGAATCTGAACAAAGCATGCTAATTTTAAAATTGGTTCAGGACAGAGCTGAACCAATGTCCTTAGTAAGAAGGCCAGTGAGCTGAGTTTTTTTTACATAGCTCATTTCATGATGTTAGCACACATTGTATTTAAAATCCCCCCCCCCATAAATTGTAACTTCACAGAAATATATATATTTGGATGTTTTCAATAATTTGTCAGCATAGTGGGAAGAAATAAATGCATTTAAACAGAGAGGAAAGAAAAGTATAGATGGGAGGTGGGATAGATAATTGGAAAACAATGGAAGTAATTACATCCTCTAACTGTATAATTAGTAAGTCATTAGTTTCAATGCAATTTGAATTACTCAAACAATTTATCATCATGTTGTAATAATTATACATTCAAATAATACTTACAAGGAAATGCCTGTGTAGACGACCAATGTCCTTTCTTTATTAATGATTAAAATTAATATTGCAATAATGTTTTCCTAGAAAAGCAAATTAAAGAATTTTGTGTGTGGTTTTTTTGTCACTACTAATGTTAGAGATTTAGCATCAAGCTTGGCTGCATTTTCAGATGATACACCAATAATCAGAGTTTGGAGCCAACCTTGAAGAGTAAACTACAAAAATCGATCAATGGAGCGAACGACTGGACTATTTTAATGTGTCCAAGTCTTTACGTATACATTCTACACATCTAATAGAAATTAATTTGCAATATAAACTAATACGTAAGGCTAAAAAGAAGGAAGAGTTAAACATCAGATTTAGATACTGGCTTATTGGTAAACATTCTGAGTAATTAACAAATTGGTACTACATCGGCAAATTCTGAAGCATGTGTAGGATGTACAGCATCCAACTCTGGGGTTGCACGAAGGTAAACGCAAATATTTCAGACTTTCCAAAATAAGGTACTACCAAGTATATAAGAAATGATGATTAACGCAGCCATTAATGTTGGAATACATCAGAGAGATAATAAAAACTGCGCAGTGGCTTCATCTACCTACATAGTCTTCGTCAATTGAAAAGTTTGAGATAAAAAGATATACGGACGAGATAGACGTAGTAAGATGACTGAAGGAAATTAAACCTTGGCTTTACATTAATACTTGTGATAATGACCTCTCATCTTCTTAAACCAATGTGAAGTTATTTGAAGGAGCAATTACTAGACGATTGTAAAAAGTCAGTTCTATTATTGTTTTTAGACAGTACTACTCTCGCATATCACATGACATTGCACTTTTTCTTATATAATGTATATTTCAGATGATTCAGTACATGTAAAATAATCAAACAAAATATTAAATTAATGTCATTCCTGTTTTAAGTATTCAAATGGTTTGCCCTCTTTCAGTGTTGAAGTTTATTTCGAATGCTGTTTATCACTTTATCTTCTGCTCTTTGCATTCTTTCACTGTTGAAGTTTTTTTCGAATGCTGTTTATCGTTTTATCTTCTGCTCTCTGAATTCTTTCACTGTTGAAGTTTTTTTCGAATGCTGTTTATCGCTTTATCTTCTGCTCTCTGCATTCTTTCACCGTTGAAGTTTTTTTCGAATGCTGTTTATCGCTTTGTCTTCTGCTCTCTGAATTCTTTCACTGTTGAAGTTTTTTTTTTCGAATGCTGTTTATCGCTTTGTCTTCTGCTCTCTGAATTCTTTCACTGTTGAAGTTTTTTTTTTCGAATGCTGTTTATCGCTTTATCTTCTGCTCTCTGAATTCTTTCACTGTTGAAGTTTTTTTTTTCGAATGCTGTTTATCGCTTTGTCTTCTGCTCTCTGAATTCTTTCACTGTTGAAGTTTTTTTTTTCGAATGCTGTTTATCGCTTTATCTTCTGCTCTCTGAATTCTTTCACTGTTGAAGTTTTTTTCGAATGCTGTTTATCGCTTTATCTTCTGCTCTCTGAATTCTTTCACTGTTGAAGTTTTTTTCGAATGCTGTTTATCGCTTTATCTTCATCAGTTTCAGCAAATGAATTTTTAAAATAGACTTTCAATTCACCTAAAGGCATTGGTTCAGGACTGTATAACATGTCTTTAATTTGCCTCCTCCAAACAAATAGTCAATAATAGTGACATACAGGAACCTAAGAACCCACTCCACAACCCCTCTTTATTCTGTTTCGAAAGGTTGAATCGAAGAAATCCTGGACAATCCATGAATTCCATCATTTTGGAAGAATATTGTGTTTACAAAATCACAATGAACTCCTTTAATGACTTAATTACATAATATTTTAAAGTAAATATCACCAGTAATAGTTCTAGCAAAAAGGTAGGACCATGGATGACAAGCTTCACCAAAATACGACAGTGGACAGATAACCTTAAATTACAAAGTGGTTTCCCAGTAGGTACAATTCTGCCTATTCACATGTTCAATAGAGTGAATGTTGCTTCATCTTCAATTAAACTCTGAACTAAATTCGTAATCTAAGCTATAAACTTAAAGATAGTACAACACAATAAACTGAAGAGGTCATGCATTATATCGACGGCGACAGACAAACAGAGAGTTTTATAATAATACCACTGATTTCGTGTATTATCAACGGCGTCAGACAAAGAGAGAGCTGGAAAAATACCACTTAGTGCATGCATTATGAATGGCGACAGACAAAGAAAGAGCTAGTAATAATATCACCGAGTTCAAGCGTTATGAATGGCGACAAACAAAGAAAGACCAAGTAATAGTATTACCGAGTTCAAACGTTATCAATCGCAACAGACAAAGAAAGAGCAAGTAATAATATCACCGAGTTCAAGCGTTATCAATGGTAACAGACAAAGAAAGAGCTAGTAATAATATCACCGAAGTCAAGCGTTATCAATGGCAACAGACAAAAAAAGAGCTAGTAATAATATCACCGCGTTCAAGCGTTATCAATGGTAACAGACAAAGAAAGAGCTAGTAATTATATCACCGAAGTCAAGCGTTATCAATGGCAACAGACAAAGAAAGAGCTAGTAATAATATCACCGTGTTCAAGCGTTATCAGTCGCAACAGACAAAGAAAGAGCTAGCAATAATATCACCGAGTTCAAGCGTTATCAATGGCGACAGACAAAGAAAGAGCTAGTAATAAAACAACACTAGGTTACAGAGGCACAGAGAAAACTAGTAAAACTCAACTGACGACAGACAAAGATGAAGCTAGTAAAAATACCACCGAGTTCAAGCGTTATCAATGACGACAAACAAAGAAAGAGCTAGTAATAAAACAACACTAGGTTACAGAGGCACAGAGAAAACTAGTAAAACTCAACTGACGACAGACAAAGAGGAAGCTAGTAAATATACCCACCGAGTTCAAGCGTTATCAATGGCGACAGACAAAGAAAGAGCTAGTAATAAAACAACACTAGGTTACAGAGGCACAGAGAAAACTAGTAAAACTCAACTGACGACAGACAAAGAGGAAGCTAGTAAATATACCCACCGAGTTTATAGAGTTGAGAGCTAACATTCCTACATGGATCAAACATTGCAATACTGGTTTTACAAAACGTCTGAATGATTGTATTTCCTAGTTTAAAAGGCATTGTGTATTCCCAGCCTTGTTTTATGTAGCTATGAAAAGTGTTGGAGTGTGGGGGATAATAAACTACCCTAAATAGTACTGGCTCCAGAGAGAGGAAAGAATTCTTATTAGCATTCAGTGAACGGCGTGTAGTCTTTCAGATTTACAACATGAATTCCACATCTCCTTTAGAATACGGAATGGTTAAGATTTCTTATTTTAGCTTGTATTTATAAACTCTTTAAAAGAAGTGTAATTTCACGTATTTCCCTGTAAAATGCTCAAAAGGTATTTTACAATAATATTACTTCTTACACTCTAATTATATCCCACTTGTTTGTGATACTATTTACATTCTCTTGTTTTATACAAACTTCGAGAAGAAGTCAGTTGTATTGCACAACTTCTACAGTCTTAAATATTTCAAATTCTTTCGTCAGCTTTTAACGTAATAAACTTGTATCATCTGAAAGGTTTCAAAAGAATCTGAAAGGAAACAAAAGTCCTAAAATACAATGATGTTTGGTTAAGACATGAGTTAAATGAAATACAACAGTTGTACGAGTGTGACACAGAAAAAAGATTTAAGTATGCAGTGGTAAGTTTACCTCTTCATCCTTGAATACTTTTTATGCCACTTCATCCTTAAATCCTTTTTTATAATGTGTTCAAAACTAACATACATAATGATTGACGACAGGTATAAAAGTTTGATGAAGAGTAAACAAATAAATATACGAGTGCATTTTCAATTTTCTTCGATAACGTACTGCGTTTAAAAACCAACATTCGGAGAGATTACAATGCGCCTTTAAATCTGATAAACAAGAAAGGAATAAAAAACAAATTCCTTTAATTTGAATTACTTAGATTACATAATAGGACATAAAACTAACACGGTAAATAATAACCATTCCAAAAGTCCGAGAGACAACAAATAAATTAAAAATACCGTTGTCTAATTACATAATACGTTATAAAACTAACATTCTGAGACATAAACTATTCTAGAGTCCGAGAGACAACAAATAAATTTAAAATACCGTTGTCTAATTACATAATACGTTATAAAACTAACATTCTGAGACATAAAAACCATTCTAAGAGTCCGAGAGACAACAAATAAATTAAAAATACCGTTGTCTAATTACATAATACGTTATAAAACTAACATTCTGAGGCATAAACTATTCTAGAGTCCGATAGACAACAAATAAATTAAAAATACCGTTGTCTAATTACATAATACGTTATAAAACTAACATTCTGAGACATAAAAACCATTCTAAGAGTCCGAGAGACAACAAATAAATTTAAAATACCGTTGTCTAATTACATAATACGTTATAAAACTAACATTCTGAGGCATAAACTATTCTAGAGTCCGATAGACAACAAATAAAATAAAAAATACCGTTGTCTAATTACATAATACGTTATAAAACTAACATTCTGAGACATAAACTAATCAAGAGTCCGATAGACAACAAATAAATTAAAAATACCGTTGTCTAATTACATAATACGTTATAAAACTAACATTCTGAGACATAAACTATTCAAGAGTCCGATAGACAACAAATAAATTAAAAATACCGTTGTCTAATTACATAATACGTTATAAAACTAACATTCTGAGACATAAACTATTCAAGAGCCCGATAGACAACAAATAAATTAAAAATACCGTTGTCTAATTACATAGTACGGTATAAAACTAACATTCTGAGACATAAACTATTTAAGAGTCCGATAGACAACAAATAAATTAAAAATACCGTTGTCTAATTACATAATACGTTATAAAACTAACATTCTGAGACATAAACTATTTAAGAGTCCGATAGACAACAAATAAATTAAAAATACCGTTGTCTAATTACATAATACGTTATAAAACTAACATTCTGAGACTTAAGAACCATTCTAAGAGTCCGATAGATAACAAATAAATTTAAAATACCTTTGTCTAATTACATAATACCCTTACTAGGTTTGATTTTAAAATACGTTCATGAAAAACGTATCCAATTTCGTTCATGATTTGAGATGTGACCCATTTCTACAGAGATAGAAACACACATTTCTTTGACGGTTATTTCTATTAATTGGAAGATCGGTCGCGGCGATTAGCTTGCAAATATTCCAAGTACTTTGCAATTTTCCATCGGTTATGACAGTTTCATAGTTTCCAAGCCAATGTCTATGTTAATAAATAGGGGCTATGGTTTATGAGCTGCCGATGTGGGATGTGTGTGGAGGAGTTACATGGAGTGCGGAGGTTGAGATCTTGATACATCTTACAGACAACATTTGTCATTAATATTCAAACAAACGCAATTGATATATTCAAATAGCGAGTATCTTAATGCCAAAATTTACAAATTTAAAACGGTCTTTTTCTTGTTTTAAAAATGATGTGGAATTTTCGGAAACTGTTTCGAGGAAGGTTGATATTCACGTTGTTGAAGGATATTTTAACCATGTAAAATTTATCAATATTCAATGTCTTAATCCATCATATTAAACTTTATGTTAGTATTTCATAAATAAATATTGAGCTTAATTTATGAGATGATATTTGATAGAATAAAACTCGAACACAAGATCTCACGTAAAATACGTTTACTTAATCAAACGCGTTTCAACGACAAATTCGCCATCCTCAGTGATACATGACCTATAATAACTAAACTATAACAGCTCGTGTATCACTGAGGATGGCGACTTTGTTGTTGAAACGCGTTTGATTAAATAAACGTAATGTTTTCTGAGATCTTGTATTCGAGTTTTATTCTATCTAATAAGATTCAAAATGTAAATTTGTGGATTTTTTTCGTTATAATGAAATAATGACCAAACCGTTGGACTTTCAAATTGTACTATAAATACATTTTTTAAAGTCAAAATAATAATAACGAACTGTATTTTTTGCCTACTTTATTGAAATATGTACTAATTTTTAAAATATTCTCTTCAACGTAATAACAGCTTGAATTTGAATTTTGTTACTATCTTTCATAATATCTAATTCAGCTTCAACCTTAGAAAAAAAATTAAAAACTCACATTAATATCTATTTAAAAAAATAATAAAACATCTAATAATTTATATTTAATAAAATAAAACCCCCACATTTATTCTTCCTTCTATTTTAACTAGGGTGAACTTTTTGAGGTCGGGTTTGCGTCATTGTGTTCTACTCACAAAGGCCTTTAATTCGATGTACAACTCGACCTATGCTCTCATTTAAGATTTCCTACTTACTCCTTGTGGGCCGTCCCCCTGGTAAGGTAGCGGTAAAATAGGTCTCGGTGTCCATTAACAATGTACAAAGCTTTGTAGCTCTATCTGTAATAGTTGAAAAATTATTAAGCCGTCCCGGGATTTATTTAACAAGCTGTAAAATTTTGTAATCGACATTTGTTTTTAATTAAATTACATTTTCAATCAAGAGTGTAACATACAAATTTTTTAATGCTATTTATGATTAAATTTCGGTCAAATATAGCATACACCGGTTCAGCTTCCCTCTACGCTCTAAATTGTCGTTAAAATAAAAATATATTAATAGATTTATTCAAATAATGTTGATTAATTTTTTTTTATGGGTTTATTTCCCCCTTCTTTTGCATTTTACTCTTTGTAGTAGTGGCATGCCCATTATTTAACGTCAGATTATAGAACTGATTTCCAATCAGTTAATTTTATATCAAATTTTTCTCAGGCTTCCATTTATACGATATATTAAAAATATATAGTCCAGCCGACAATAATACTTGTATTACAATATAGGAGTAGGTTAACAAAGAACATCATCGAAAGTATAGCCTACGTTTTATTCAAAAGCGAATGAAAAATGAATTATTTCAGTAGTAAAAGGTCAGAAGTAAACACTTTCTAATATTTTCAGTATATTACAATGGTGGTGAGCTTTTCAATGATTAATTTAAATTGAATACGATTATTTGAAGGAAAACTAAAACACCTTATATATTTTAAGCTATTTATACAATTTAGAAATTTTGTGAAGCACATTTAAATACTGCTTAAGCTATTAATTTAAAAAAAACTAAAACATCCCATATATTTTAAGCTATTTATACAATTTAGAAATTTTGTGATGCAATTTAAATACTTCTTAAGCTATTCATTCAAAGAAAACTAAAACACCTCAAATATTTTAAGCTATTTATACACTTAAGAAATTTTGTGATGCACATTTAAATACTTCTTAAGCTATTCATTCAAAGCAAACTAAAGCACCTAATATATTTTAAGCTATTTATACAATTTAGAAATTTTGTGATGCACATTTAAATACTGCTTAAGCTATTAATTAAAAAAAAAAAACTAAAACACCTCATATATTTAAGCTTTTTATACACTTAAGAAATTTTGTGAAGCACATTTAAATACTGCCTATTATTTTTTTAAAAAAACAAAAACTAAAACATCTCATATATTTTAAGCTATTTATACAATTTAGAAATTTTGTGATGCAATTTAAATACTTCTTAAGCTATTCATTCAAAGAAAACTAAAACACCTTATATATTTTAAGCTATTTATACAATTTAGAAATTTTGTGAAGCACATTAAATACATCTTAAGCTATTCACTCAAAAAAAGCTAAAACATTTTCTTTAATTAAATTGTTACTATACATAGAAATAATAAGAACCCAACTCTTTACTGATGGTGTAGACACATTCAATGTGAATATTAGCTACAATTAACTCAATTTTTTCTATATGTTTTAATTTTTATAGTCTAAAAGTATGACGATCTGATGATGACAATGCTCTATCGAAACTAGTTAGAAGATTGTAGACGTATTTAAAAAAGAAATTCAAGGTGTAGACACAGCTTCCGTGCACGGGAAGATGTAATATTTTGTAATCTTGGAGATTTTAATGATATGATATTATGCGCTTCTCAACATGTTTTTTATATTTTTATTTAATATTTTAGAAATTGAAAAACATTTTCGTACTCCAGTAATAACAAATAAATCCATTACATGTTTTTTATCCACCGGATATCTTTTAAATGGTTGGTGAATTCCTAAACATAAGAGAGAGAGAGAGCGCGCGTTCAACGTTTACTCTTATTTTTTTATATCGTCTACATTTTACTGTAAAATACTTTGGAGCTATGAATAGCGTGATCACAAAACTGCATAGCAATAAACACCTGATAGGAGCTTTGAGCACGAAAACAAACAAATCAAATTAAAAACACAGCTTCCTAGGTATTGGATGTACAGTCACTCTGATCTAACGTCTCGTACTTTTATACTGGAATGTACCCGTATTACTTAGCCACAATCAGATAACAAGCTATTTTTGGTCCGGACTGTACCAGGCGAAGGTTGAGGTAGTAAAAACTATAGAATTGGAGTTGGCTGTATGATTACCTGCGTATATATTAAAACAACATATTCGTCTGGTTTACAGGAAAAAACGGCGGGTCTTGGAAGGGTTTTGGCTATTGAGAACTGTTTAGTATAGAGTTGTATAACTGATCTAACTATAATCACTACAATTCTACGACCGATTAATTTATCACAGTGCAACAATCAATAATTATCTTTATTGCCGGAACATTAAACACAATGTATAGCAGTGTTATACTATAACTCAACACTCTCACATGTACACAAACAGCAAAAAATAACAATGAATATCTACTGAATACGATACAACGATATTAACATGATGTAAACAAATAAAAAAAACAAAACAAAAATAAAATACCTCAAAAGGGATATCAAGAAACACATCAAAGTTTCATCAAAAAACTCCTGATGGCTTATATCAATTAACAATGATTTAATTTTCTTCTTTTTTTATGTAATTCATTCAAATCATCACTTAATTGCAACGAATTGAACAGTTTTTTACTAACCTCGACAAAACTGTTTGTGGTTATAATAAGTTGTGGTTATATTGTTGAGGATTGGGTTGGGAAATCACTATTTTATGAATAATAAACAATCCATTAAAAACAGAGAAGGAAAAGTTTTTTACAAACCTCAAGAAAACTGTTTGTGGTTATAATGATCGGTTCTAAGATGCCTATATAGAGGATTGGGTTGGGAAATCACTATTTTATGAATAATAAACAATCCATTAAAAACAGAGAAGGAAAAGTTTTTTATTAACCTCAAGAAAACTGTTTGTGGTTATAATGATCAGTTGTGGTTATAATGATCAGTTGTGGTTATAATGATCAGTTGTGGTTATAATGTAGAGGATTGGGTTGGGAAATCACTATTTTATGAATAATAAACAATCCATTAAAAACAGAGAAGGAAAAGTTTTTTACAAACCTCAAGAAAACTGTTTGTGGTTATAATGATCGGTTCTAAGATGCCTATATAGAGGATTGGGTTGGGAAATCACTATTTTATGAAAAATAAACAATCCATTACAAACAGAGAATGAACAGTATTTTACTAACCTCAAGAAAACTGTTTGTGGTTATAATGATCAGTTGTGGTTATAATGTATAGGATTGGGTTGGGAAATCACTATTTTATGAATATTAAACAATCTATTACAAACAGAGAAGGAACAGTTTTTTACTAACCTCAAGAAAACTGTTTGTGGTTATAATGATCAGTTGTGGTTATAATGATCAGTTGTGGTTATAATGATCATTTGTGGTTATAATGTAGAGGATTGGGTTGGGAAATCACTATTTTATGAATAATAAACAATCCATTACAAACAGAGAAGGAACAGTTTTTTATTAACCTCAAGAAAACTGTTTGTGGTTATAATGATTAGTTGTGGTTATAATGTAGAAGATTGGTTTGGGAAATCACTATTTTATGAATAATAAACAATCCATTAAAAACAGAGAAGGAACAGTTTTTTATTAACCTCAAGAAAACTGTTTGTGGTTATAATGATTAGTTGTGGTTATAATGTAGAAGATTGGTTTGGGAAATCACTATTTTATGAATAATAAACGATCCATTACAAACAGAGAAGGGGCAGTTTTTATGAAATGAAGGCTTAAAACAAAAATTTGAGGTTTATTGTTTACAGCAAAAAATAATTGGATTGCATTCTTTAGTAGAATCAGTATTCTAATATAATTGCGCCATGCATTAATTAGCTGTGTATGTATTCAAAGTAAATTAGTATTTTTGATCTGCATACAATTTTACTATTCTTAATATCATGCCAACTTTTTACACAAGTGTTGAATGTAAAAGTTGAATTTAAGATTGATTGACATCGGGGTTGAAACTTTCGTTTCCGTTAGGATAATAGGACACAGTTTTTTAGGATGAAATTATGGCAATAAATGACTATATACTGGAGAATTTGAGGCTAGACTTTAAAAAACTGTATCCAATATGTGTACAGATAGTCAGGCTGCAAATAATGCACTTGCAGGCATTACAAAAAATCTAAATCTGGTATGGGAATAACGAGAGAACCTCAACGCTTTAACCCAGGGAAACCCGTTTAACTGCACTGGGTGCCGGTAAATAAGGGAGTTAAGGGTAACGAGAAGGAATACAATCTAGCTAAACGAGACTATGCATCAGAGTTTGTAGGACCTGTTCCAGCTCTAGGAATATCCGTGTGTGTGGGGCCAAGATGGCCATAAACAGGTGGGTTCATGCAAAACACCAGCAAAGATGGGGAAACCTTAAGGGACACTCCCAAAGTAAATAACTACTTAAGAACATCCATTCAAGTAGTCTCGAAATGACAATAATGACACGAGGTAAGGGATAACAGACAAATTACGGGACGCTGCGGTCTGAGAGTGCACTTGCACAGGATAGGACCTTATCATGACGAAACTGTGTGTAGACTGTGCGGGAAGGGTGAGGAGACCGCAGACCACAGAATTTTCAATTGTGAAGCTCTGACCAATTAGAGACGAAAGGTTTTTGCATTCCAAATTCCGGGGGAACTCTCATTGGATGAGTTAGTTAGTGGATTAGTCAAACTCATAAGGGGAACAAATCTATCAAGTTAGAATGAGGAGGCTTTAGTTACACAATAGGCCACGTTGACAGGGATTGTTTAAAGAGCCATTTAAACTTCAAATCGCATCAATCAATTTAAGATTAGACTGTATGTTTACTCCTAAGAACTTAACTGAGTAATTTTTTTTCTTAAGCCAAATTCAATATTATCAATTTTACTTTCGTTTAAACATAAATATTTTCCTACACTCCAGTTTTTAACAAATCTTTATCTATTGTCAGAGAGTATACGTAAGTCATCGTTGTAGTTAAATAATCTACATAGATGAATGAGCCATTTTGTAATTAATAATATTAGAAAACAAATCATTTACATAAATAAAAGATAGAACTGTAACCAAATTAGAGATCATTAATTTATTGAAAACATTTTCCTATCTTCAAGAACTAGATATGAATCAAAATTTATCAATTCACCAAAGCCACAGAACCGGTGTTTTTCTAACAAAATATGGTGGGAAATAGTATTAAAAACCTTAGATATATCATAAAAAACCCCACATAAAACACATGTTTTATCATCAATACTTTTAATGCATTCACTGGGTCAAACAAAATGAAACTTATACTGTGTTGAAAGAGTAAGAGCTGGAGTTCCACAAGGGAGTGTCTTGGGACCTACCCTGTATCTGATCTACACTAGCGACATACCGCAACCAGAGCAGGATACTATAGCCACTTTTGCAGATGATACAGCTGTGGGAAAACACATGAAGAGGCTGTATATAACTTACAAACGTCGACCAATGAGATCAGCAAATGGGCAAAAAAGTGGCGTATTAAATTGAATGAAACTAAATCTGTTCGTATCAACTTTACCCATAACAAAGGAAAACAAATTCCAGTTACAATATATAATGTCCAAATTACTTATGCTAACACAGCGAAATATTCTGGTATTTAAATTCGATCCAAGACTACGCTGAAAAGTTCATGTTAAAAAGAAAAGAGATGAACTGAATGTAACATACAAGAAAATGTACTTGCTACTTGGTAAATACTCAAGATTATCAACGTACAACAAAATACTTCTGTACAAACAAGCCCTGAAACTAGTTTGGACTTACGGTATACAAAAGCAATATCCTGACCATCGAAAATAAAGTACTAAGGAACATTGTTAATGTTCCCAGCTATATTAGGAACAGTGACTTACATCATGACCTGCAGATGGAGACTTTGGTCCAAACAATTGGCAAGAAGTCACGAATAACGACTCCACCGGCATGGGAACAGTGTGGCTTTCCTGCTCCTTGATAATACCAATTTGACAAGTAGACTCAAGAGTTATAATAAGATTATAACTTTTCGTAAATAGAATCAAAATCTATATATTTCTTTACATTCTGTAGATATTTATTATTATTTTTTTTTTTTTACTATCAAAATACGGTATTTACATATTTCACAACCTAAACGGTAACTCTTAGCGAAAAAATATATCCTTTATATATCAGTCTCACCCACTCCCATGCTGATCCCAAAAAAAATATAAACCAGGAAATTCCCCAATTAAAAATATTTTCTCTCCTATTTTTTTGCCACGCGAACAGACGAAGGGGTATTCAATCCATAGTTTAAAACAGAGTATGATTGTCCTTAGAAGTACTACGAGGTGTCAGAGTTCCAAAGTATGAACCGTTATTAACAAGTCCGGCTGTACATTGTACGTTTGTCCGTATTCCGAATACTAATAGGCCAGTAATCGTGCCTCATTAGACAAAGGTTGTGCCAATTTATGATCCTGACAGCAACGAAAGAAGCTCCTAACTTAATTGGTATGGTACAACTTTGAAATAGTTAAAAACACAAGCTCAGAATTATAATTTGTTTATCTAAAACCTTACTTAACCAAATTATTGACATTTCATTTGTAGGTCTCAGGCTAATGTTTTATAACCTCATTGAAATACGCTCATAATCATTATTTTTGTGGATTTTAGGTAAATTTTCTATTTTAAAATATCTAATAGAAAGGTGTGACATAATTGTAAAATTAATTCTGACCGCAGGAATTTCTAGATCCATGAATCCTAATTTATAAATATTTTTGTTATTTCTTTAATTCCGAAGTTTTTTGTGGCCGTAACATTGGACGACTAAAGTACTTTTTAATTCAAAGTTATAAGATGTCTTCAGGTATGGATATAAGAGGTCTCGACTGCAAAAGAAGATAACAGTAGCACGTACAGTTATAGGACTTCACACTAAAGAAGACTTATATACTTTACCACTGGACTTCTTGTGGTATGGATATAAGAGGTCTCGACTTTAAGAAGATAACAGTAGCACGTACAGTTATAGGACTTCACATTAAAGAAGACTTATATACTTTACCACTGGACTTCTTGTGGTATGGATATAAGAGGTCTCGACTTTAAGAAGATAACAGTACCACGTACAGTTATAGGACTTCACACTAAAGTTCTTTAAAGTTAGTAAGTCTTCGACTTATATACTATATTTTACCACTGGACTTCTTGTGGTATGGATATAAGAGGTCTCGACTTTAAAAGAAGATAACAGTAGCACGTACAGTTATAGGACTTCACACTAAAGAAGACTTATATACTGTACTTTACCACTGGACTTCTTGTGGTATGGATGTAAGAGGTCTCGACTTTAAAAGAAGATAACAGTACCACGTACAGTTATAGGACTTCACACTAAAGAAGACTTATAAACTTTACCACTGGACTTCTTGTGGTATGGATATAAGAGGTCTCGACTTTAAAAGAAGATAACAGTAGCACGTACAGTTATAGGACTTCACATTAAAGAAGACTTATATACTTTACCACTGGACTTCTTGTGGTATGGATGTAAGAGGTCTCGACTTTAAAAGAAGATAACAGTAGCACTACAGTTATAGGACTTCACACTAAAGAAGACTTATATACTTTACCACTGGACTTCTTGTGGTATGGATGTAAGAGGTCTCGACTTTAAAAGAAGATAACAGTACCACGTACAGTTATAGGACTTCACACTAAAGAAGACTTATTATATACTTTACCACTGGACTTCTTGTGGTATGGATATAAGAGGTCTCGACTTTAAAAGAAGATAACAGTAGCAAGTACAGTTATAGGACTTCACACTAAAGAAGACTTGAATATACTTTACCACTGGACTTCTTGTGGTATGGATATAAGAGGTCTCGACTTTAAAAGAAGATAACAGTAGCACGTACAGTTATAGGACTTCACATTAAAGAAGACTTGAATATACTTTACCACTGGACTTCTTGTGGTATGGATATAAGAGGTCTCGACTTTAAGAAGATAACAGTAGAACGTATAGTATTATGACTTCACACTAAAGAAGACTTGAATATACTTTACCACTGGACTTCTTGTGGTATGGATATAAGAGGTCTCGACTTTAAAAGAAGATAACAGTACCACGTACAGTTATAGGACTTCACACTAAAGAAGACTTATATACTTTACCACTGGACTTCTTGTGGTATGGATATAAGAGGTCTCGACTTTAAAAGAAGATAACAGTAGCACGTACAGTTATAGGACTTCACACTAAAGAAGACTTATATACTTTACCACTGGACTTCTTGTGGTATGGATATAAGAGGTCTCGACTTTAAAAGAAGATAACAGTAGCACGTACAGTTATAGGACTTCACATTAAAGAAGACTTATATACTTTACCACTGGACTTCTTGTGGTATGGATATAAGAGGTCTCGACTTTAAAAGAAGATAACAGTACCACGTACAGTTATAGGACTTCACACTAAAGAAGACTTGAATATACTTTACCACTGGACTTCTTGTGGTATGGATATAAGAAGTCTCGACTTTAAAAGAAGATAACAGTAGCACGTACAGTTATAGGACTTCACACTAAAGAAGACTTATATACTTTAAAACTGGACTTCTTGTGGTATGGATATAAGAGGTCTCGACTTTAAAAGAAGATAACAGTAGCACGTACAGTTATAGGACTTCACATTAAAGAAGACTTATATACTTTACCACTGGACTTCTTGTGGTATGGATATAAGAGGTCTCGACTTTAAAAGAAGATAACAGTAGCACGTACAGTTATAGGACTTCACACTAAAGAAGACTTGAATATACTTTATCACTGGACTTCTTGTGGTATGGATATAAGAGGTCTCGACTTTAAAAGAAGATAACAGTACCACGTACAGTTATAGGACTTCACACTAAAGAAGACTTATATACTTTACCACTGGACTTCTTGTGGTATGGATGTAAGAGGTCTCGACTTTAAAAGAAGATAACAGTAGCACGTACAGTTATAGGACTTCACACTAAAGAAGACTTATATACTTTACCACTGGACTTCTTGTGGTATGGATATAAGAGGTCTCGACTTTAAAAGAAGATAACAGTACCACGTACAGTTATAGGACTTCACACTAAAGAAGACTTATATACTTTACCACTGGACTTCTTGTGGTATGGATGTAAGAGGTCTCGACTTTAAAAGAAGATAACAGTACCACGTACAGTTATAGGACTTCACACTAAAGAAGACTTATATACTTTACCACTGGACTTCTTGTGGTATGGATATAAGAAGTCTCGACTTTAAAAGAAGATAACAGTAGCACGTACAGTTATAGGACTTCACATTAAAGAAGACTTATATACTTTACCACTGGACTTCTTGTGGTATGGATATAAGAGATCTCGACTTTAAAAGAAGATAACAGTAGCACGTACGGTTGTAGGACTTCACACTAAAGACGACTTGAATATACTTTACCACTGGACTTCTTGTGGTATGGATATAAGAGGTCTCGACTTTTAGAAGATAACAGTACCACGTACAGTTATAGGACTTCACACTAGTGAAGACTTATATACTATATTTTACCACTGGATTTCTTGTGGTGTGGATATAAGAGGTTTCGACTTTAAAAGAAGATAACAGTACCACGTACAGTTGACTTCACACTAAAGAAGACTGGAATATACTTTATCACTGGACTTCTTGTGGTGTGATATAAGAGGTCTCGACTTTAAAAGAAGATAACAGTAGCACGTACAGTTATAGGACTTCACACTAAAGAAGACTTATATACTATATTTTACCACTGGACTTCTTGTGGTATGGATGTAAGAGGTCTCGACTTTAAGAAGATAACAGTATCACGTACAGTTATAGGACTTCACACTAAAGAAGACTTGAATATACTTTACCACTGGACTTCTTGTGGTATGGATATAAGAGGTCTCGACTTTTAGAAGATAACAGTACCACGTACAGTTATAGGACTTAACATTAAAGAAGACTTATATACTGTACTTTACCACTGGACTTCTTGTGGTATGGATATAAGAGGTCTCGATTTTAAAAGAAGATAACAGTAGCACGTACAGTTATAGGACTTCACATTAAAGAAGACTTATATACTGTACTTTACCACTGGACTTCTTAAGGTATGGATATTAGAGGACTCGGCGAACACCTAAGAAGAAACTCTACCTTTAAGTTTCTTTTTGAAAATGCGCTGTATAAAAATTGTACATTGTTAAGTTAGAGACGATCGATAATGGGTAATTGTCAGTCAATAACATAGAGTAAAGTTTGGGAGCTATTATAACTTATAGCCGTTAGATAACACTGATAGTGGCTAAGTTATAGCATAATAGGAGAGAGACATGAACTTATGGCCCAGTAGTTCTACATTCTCTATGAGTAGCAGCTATTGTATAATGATAGAAGTTTTTTGACAACACTGATTTTCAGCAACTAATGAACTTCCTTCAAAAATTCAAAACGTCTGACTCAATAGTTCCACGTTCTCTGGGAGTAATTACATTAACTCTCTCTTTGTTCTTACGTTTCAGTTCATTTCTTCCTTCACTAGTCTATAAATAATTGTCAACACTCTACTCCAGAGACTTTACTTTTCTTTCCTGGCTGATAGTCACTGTCCGCATTTCCGAATCGTACATAACGACAGGTTTCAGGATTATCTTGTAGATGTCCTTGAGACATGTTTATTTCCAAGTGTAGACTGCAAAACATAATAACGTATATTGCCTGCCGAAATTCAGGCAATTCTATTTAGTTCTGAATTATCATTATGGACTCTAAATATTTGAAATATTTCCACCAAATGCACAGCCAACCACTTAATCCACTAAAGGACGCGTTTGCATACTAGACCACAAGCAGTTCGTTTTGTGTGGATTGATTTTTAATCCCAGCTCTTTCGATCCCAACACCAACATCTGTACAGCTATTTGCAGTGACTATCACTTCCAATCACTGCCACTTCTTCAGTGTACTCCAATCAATTATACATTAATTGTTAATTGTACCATTTGGAATCATTTTTTTACAGCTGTTTCCAAGGCAATGTTTGTTTGTTCGAGTCTAGCTTAGTATCAAATTTAATGTAATGTAATTTAATCTATCATGTTTTTATTGTTAGTAATTTTCTAAATCTCAACTTTGCTACATTTATCCAATGAGTTTAGCACGGAGACGGAGAAGTTTGATTCACTCGCGTAGTTCCTGTATTTAGCTGAGAGAAGATTAGTTCAATTTAATATATTAAATTCTTACTAATATTTTTAATTAGATTGTATAGATTTTGTATGTAGATGTTACTATCATTCCTAATTTACATTAAGGTGAATATGATTAATTTTAAATTACATTAGAGGCGGTTATGATTATTTTAAATTTACATTAAGGTGGTTATGATTATTTTTAATTCACAATAAGGTTATTATGATTAATTTTAAATTACATTAAGGTGGTTATGAATATTTTATTCGCATTAAGATGGTAATGATTATTTTTAATTTACATTATGGTGGTTATGGTTATTTTAAATTTACATTAAGGTGGTTATGATTATTTTTAATTCACAATAAGGTGGTTATGATTAATTTTAAATTACATTAAGGTGGTTATGAATATTTTATTCGCATTAAGATGGTTATGATTATTTTTAATTTACATTAAGGTGGTTATGATTAATTTTAATTTACATTAAGGTGTTTATGATTATTTTTAATTTACATTAAGGTGGTTATGATTATTTTTCTTACTAGTACTGTATTATTACTTATTCCTAACGTTGCATTATCGCCTTAGCTGTATAAGGTAAAAAAATAAATAAATTGACAATTCTGATCATATCTATCACACTCTAGTTAATTCAAATATGGATAATCTGATCTATTATGCAGGTACTTGTATACAACAAAATATCTTTTAACTGCAGTATTTTTTTAAAAATCATTCGTACTTTATCAAACAATACAATTATTTTTTTTTTTTAATTCCTATTTTTAAACAGTTAAAGTTCGTAGACTTTTTAAAGGTTTTGTGATTTTATACCCCCTAAGATGTTCAACTGTTTACCGGTATACCGTATGTCCCAAAACTCTCGGACCTGTTCCATAGCTTGAAAACCAAAAAAGATATATTATATGTGCCTTATGGTGATAAAAAACTACTTTTAGGCAAATGAGACCATTTTTACCTGTCCCCAAAAACTGGGGGGGTTTAGGGACAACTCAATAATCTTTAATGGAAACCCCCATCCAGTGACCCTTCATGTTAAAGTACTTATTTAGTTAAATACAACTGTACAAACTAGAGCTCGATATTTTGCTCCTATTTAAATGGCGGCCGTTCAAATATTTCAAACGGCTACTTTACTTTATTTATTTCATTCACAATTAGATGACGAATACGGGATCAAAATGTGTTAAAAACATTTGTGACCGTTGGTTGTAATCATAATTACTATTATTTCATGTTTAAAATAGTATGAATTTCTATTACAGAGTGTACAAAAGTGATATGTTAGTTGATGTAATTTTAATATTTAATTTTGCAAAGCGGATTTTCCCAGTTGTCCAACAAATACAACAGTAGATTTCGAGAAGTGTAGGTTTTAGTGGACTTTCCACTTTAACAAAAAATGTAGTTAAAGGTTCTTTTTAAAATAATTAAATACTAATCTCGACACTTCATTAGGAATTATCAGCTTTAACTTGCTCTGAACCATAATGGATTGGTATTTAATACAATCAATCATTTAAAGTTCTTTACACACCCTGTACTGGGATTCTGTATTTTTTTCTACAAAATTCAATAATAGTAATTATGATTACAACATTACATTTAAAATACATTTTGATCCCATATTCTCGCCTTCTAATTAATTGCGAATGAAATAAATAAAGTTAAATAGCTGTTTCAAATATTTAAACGGCCGGCATTTTAGATAGGATCAAGATATCGACCTCTAGTTTGGTACAGTTGTATTTTACTAAATAAGGTCTTTAACACGAGTGGTTACTCAATGAGAGTTTCCATTTAATATTATTTAGTTTCAATCTAAAACCATTTTTGAGGGCCAAGTAAAAATGTCTCATTTGCCAAAAAGTAGTTTTTTTTCACCAGAAGGCACATATAAAATATCATTTTAGGTTTTCAGGTTATTGTACCGGTCCGGGACTTTTGGGACACACTGTAGTTTTATTTCTACCTTAGTTCAGTTTTCAAAAAGTTATAAATTGACTAGTTTTAGTAAAAATTCAGAGATTGTTTTTGGAATAATAATCTTGCAGAAATCATATTTACTCAGTATTTGTGTTAATTCAATTTTGAATTTCGATCAAAGTATTTGTTTTGTGTAATTATTGCAGCTTTTAAAGTGTGAGTCAACGACGGTAACCTTAATACAAGGATTTTATCTTCCGTACTTAATTCTATTATAACTAAAAATGTGTGGAATTGAATATTGTTTTAGAAGCTTTATTTGTTTTATTATTGTTTTCAGTTTTTTAGTTATTTATGTAAGTTTTTCGTTAATACAATTTACATATTGTTTTACTTTAAAGATTTGTTTTGTTACTTAATATTATTAGTTGAACTTTACAAAAAAAGTAATAATTCTAAATACATTTAGAATTTACTTAAATAAAAACATAATTATTTTCAATATTTTTCAGTCCATTTTACTCACGTTATAAACCCGTATTACATCCCATAATTAATGAAATTAAATTCTCTCGTACCTTCATCTTTTATTATTTGACTTTTTAGATTTAATTTATAAATTAAACAAACTATATCATGAACCTGGGAACCGAAAGGAAGAACAAATTATAAGTTAGAAGTTGTGGACATGCTTCACGCTAGTTGCCAATTATGGCAAACCTTAACGGGTTCTGCAATAGTCTTCTCGGCAATGAAAATCTCTTAATCTTCTAAAGAAAGACATCGTCAAACACTTTCTGGTTTGGAGAGTTTGAAATATTACGTGTTCTTTACTACGTAATAATATAAATTAATTTTTTTTCTTTCCAGTGTCACATGACAAAAATAAGTACATTATAAATACAAAAACACATTTTGTACTCTGAACAGAACATAAATTATTCAATTCTTACATAATATTAATTATACACTATTTACAAACAATAATATAAAAGTAAAGAAACACTATTTGAATGCTTAATATATCAAACTATATAATACAAAATGAAATAAATAATAATAATGAAAACTATTCTCTACACGTACTAACTAATAAAAAAACAAAAACTCTAAAACTAAAATACTTGCTGACGTTTAAATATATACATACACAAACAAAAGCAGTCATACACAGAAACACAAAGATACACACTCACCGCACATATATAAAGAAAATGCAAATCATTAAAAATACACAAATCACAAAAATATTATAACAAAATAGACCATTAAAATATATACATAAAAATAAAAACATACAGTATTTCTATTGAAACGGAAATATTAGGCACATATACAAGCCTGTGTTGAGATTCCATATCTTAATTTGTATACTAAAAAATGGGGGGGGGGTACACCGAAAGATAATAAACCTTGAAATTAAAAATTAAATGTAATTCAGCTGGTATTTATAATAATTAATAATCTTTTATATTAAATTGTTTTGAACATTACACGAACTCAAAGATAGTTTCTTAAGTTTATCTTATTGTTAATTGAATTATGAAGTCAGTACATGAGTGTCTTAAAATCAATCCAGGAATAGAAGTTAGATGATTAAATGTATAAAAGCGATTCGTTCAGAATATTACATACACACATCAGAAAGTTTGATAATAATTCTATTTATCTTATTGTTACTTGAATTATGGAGTCAGTACATGAGTGTTTTAAAAATCAATCCAGGAATAGAAGTTAGATGATTAAATGTATAAAAGCGATTCGTTCAGAATATTACATACACACATCAGAAAGTTTGATAAGAATTCTATTTATCTTATTGTTACTTGAATTATGGAGTCAGTACATGAGTGTTTTAATAATCAATCCAGGAATAGAAGTTAGATGATTAAATGTATAAAAGCGATTCGTTCAGAATATTACATACACACATCAGAAAGTTTGATAAGAATTCTATTTATCTTATTGTTAATTGAATTATGAAGTCAGTACATGAGTGTTTTAAAATCAATCCAGGAATAGAAGTTAGATGATTAAATGTATAAAAGCGATTCGTTCAGAATATTACATGTACATTGTACACATCAGTAAGTTTATCAATAAATCTATTTATCCTATTTATCCTTAGAAGCAAGATATCTACCTCTAGTTTGTGCAATTGTATTTTACTAAATAAACCATTTAACATGAGGGGTCACTCGATGGGGGTTTCCATTTAAGATTATTGAGTTGCCCCCCAAAACCGCTTTTTTAAAAAATACACACTACAAAACATGTAATATTTCTTAATCAATATGTAATGAAATTAGTAACCTAATTAGTTTCATTCATTAGTAATTTAATAAGACAGTTTCATTCCTCTAAAATGTGTATTGAATAAGCCGGTTATAATTATTGGAAATTCCAATGAGCTTCAATTCAACTTCAATGAGATGAATTCACTTTTAATTTCTTTTACAAATTGATGTCGTTAAGCTCCAATAACTATTTTATGATGCTGCAGTATTTAAGTTTAATTGAATGTCAACAATTCAAATAACTCCTACAGTTCAAAATGTTTTAAAAAAATATTCCCTTAAAATCTTGCGATAACCTCAGAAATAACCAAAAGATTCAACTAAAATAAATTTGGTCATCTAAAATTTTCCTCAACACTTCTGTTTTGAACTATTGATGTTCAACTAGTAATCCTGTTGACACCAAATTTGGACCAATTATTACAAATATCTAGAGGCGTTTTGAAGAAATGATATTCCACTGTCGTCCCATTGTTATATTTATTTCCCATATTTAATGATATTGTAAAATTTATTTTGAAAAAGCGACAAAGGATTTGGTTGGAAAGTGGTGAATGTATCTTTTTTCTGGTATACAAAGCGATTTAGCCAGGTTCCTCTTTGGGAGAACTCTTTTATAAAGTTAAATAACCACACTAGTTGAGACGAAATAATAATTTACAAAATAATAATAATAATAATAATAATAATAATAATAATAATAATAATAATAATAATAATAATAAGGTATATTTACAACTCGAACAAGAAAGCTATTTTCGAAGCAGTAACACATAATGAATGTATGTTTAACCCTTTGATTGCGCTTCCCTTACAGCGAAGCCAGTCAAGCCTGTACCTAGCTGTTATCGCAGACGAAACTTAGCCTAATGGTTGAAAATCAATTATTCCATCATTATGCAGTGTACATAGGACAGAAATCTCACAAAATTGGCTTACAGGTTACCAACTTACAGATAGACATGGTAAATCCACTATCTAAAGGTTGTATCTACCATATGGTTAATTTAATATATTCAAATAGGTTCCGTTACCTACAAGTATTGTTGTCACTTATTCTACCATATTTTAAGATGGCAGTAAAAACAAATTTTAGTTTCTCCTTAACTCAGCGTCTTAACTGTATAAAAGAACAGATTCAAATATTTTAAACCATTTTTAATGGTTTTGATTTAAAAAATTTCAAAAGTAAACTCCCAAAAAAAACTCAAAATGTTTTGGCACCTGCATAAAAGAACACATTCCGCTTTTGCTAATGCTGTACGGGTTTTGATTAAATTTTCCTCAAATGTAAAGTACCTCATAAACATACTAGTCAGTGCCCCCCCCACCCCAAGCACAATTTATCAAATAAATAGTTTTTAAACATATCGATTTCGAATTTAATTCGTCTTATATCAAGATATATATTTTTTAATCACTTTTCTTCCTTTAAAAATTGCAAGGGTATCCTTCAATTTTTCAAAAGTTGAAAATTCTGAGATGTTTGTAAAACAGACGGCACTGTTATTAAAGGCTGAATTTCTTTTCGTTATGAACGATAAAATTTTGCCGAGTATTAACATTTTATAATAGCCAATCACACAAAAAAAAAAAATTATGTTTCGGTAGAAATTAAAAAAACTCTTGAAAATTGTATTTCATAAATTAAAAGAATCCATAAGTATGGTTACATTTAAATGTATATGTTTCGTGCACAATTTATAACCAATGTTGATAGAATTAACTGACGTTGTAATTCAACGAAGACGAACATTAATATTGTGCTTTGCTCACGACGATAAAATTAGTTTCATAGTTTATCACCCTCATGATTTGTCATTAATAATAATTTACTCTAACTGCATCTGACGATCGTGTAGCTTGAAGCAGAATAAATATCAAAATATGCTCCTTTAAAAACTATATCTTTAGTTAAAAACGAGGAATAAAAGCTTTTAATAATAATAGCTCAGTGAACGAGGCTTTCGCCGTAAAACCTTCAACAATTTTGAAGAAACAGAGCTTGTTCGACATAAACTACTGAGAATATGTGTTTTTTTTAAATAAATAACATTGTAAAAATGTTTTATAAACGATACAGTAATTGCAATTTTCATGATAATCTATATAATTTATTTTTTTAATTTTATATAATATCCAGAATTGTAATTTGGTTGTTAACTTACATAGATTTCTAAGCATGTATTATAAAAGACTCAGTAATTCAACTTAATTGTTAATCCATATATATTAAGTTTTTACGAATAATTTATCAATGACCCAGTAATTTTGTAAAAATATTTTATAAACGATAGAGTAATTGCAATTTTCATGATAATCTATATAATTTATTTTTTAATTTTATATAATATCCAGAATTGTAATTTAGTTGTTAACCTACATAGATTTCTAAGCATGTATTATAAAAGATTCAGTAATTGCAACTTAATTGTTAATCCATATAAGTTTTTATAAATGATTTATCAACGATCCAGTAATTTTGTAAAAAATGTATTATTAACGCTACAGTAATTGCAATTTTCATGATAAATAACAAACTCTCTCTTAATCTAGATTCAATTATGAATCAAATGAACCCTGTTTCGTCAAAATCAGTGCACGTATAACGTGTGTTATGATTTTGCTCTTTTCCCGCCTCTTTTACTGTATTATAATTGACGTATAGATGAAAATATTGGACCTGAAAAAGTTGGCACAGCTAAGGGGGTGACTGGGGAGCTATGATTCGCTGTCCAACTGCCACGATTGCGCACAATGACATTTCAAATCCCTTCCACTGTTTCATTTCAAATATTGTTATTTGTAGCCTATATGTCGGTTTTTCCTTACGCGTTTTCCATCACATTGACGCCAAAATCAAACCTGTTCTAAAATTGCAAGAATCGAAAATCTGGTAGTAGAGGGAAATTAGTCCAAAAAATTGATGTAACTGCGAAATTGAATTTTTAAATTTTTTTTCTTTTTGTACATGTGGAAATCGAAAAAAAATAGCAAAATCGGACTGGAGCTTCGCTATAAAAGTGCAAAAAAGTCATTTTGTATGTATTTTGAGTGCATCGCTACACTATTTTTATTTTTTTTTAATGATATCTCCAGCTCTATGGGTCGTAGAAAAATATTAACAAAATTAAAATACTCGGAAATGTGAGACTATTGAAATGGTAGGATTAAGAATACTTCATAACCCTCAAAAAATTTCAATTTCTGGATTTAAGATTTTTTTTTTCACTAATAATGCAACAAATAGGGTAAAAATCTTCAGGCCTTGACGAAATTGAACAAAATATGTATCTTTACTCTAGAAATCCACAGTTTTTACAGCCACAGTTGACCATATTCAAAAAAAAAAAATTGAAAGCAAAGTAATGAGTATCTTAATAATTTATATAAATTTTTAAGAATGTTTTATAAAAGATTCAGTAATTGGAATTTTCTTGTTAATGTATATAAATTTGTAATATTGTTTTATAAACCATCCAGTAATTACAGTTATCGTGTTAATAGACATAACTTTGTAAGAATGTTTTATAAATAATCCAGTAATTACAATTTTTTGTTAATCTTTTAGAAATTTGTAAGCAATTTTTATAAACATTCCAATAATTGGAATTTTCTTTTTAATCTATGTAGGTTTTAAAACGATCCAGTATTTGAAATGTTTTGTTAATCTATACAATTTCGTTGAATTGTTTTATAAACCATCCTGTAATTTCAATTTTAATAATTATCTATATAAATTTCTAAGAATGTTTTATAAACGATTCAGTAATTGGAATTTTCTTCTTAATTTATTAAATTGATATTTTATAAACCATCCAGTAATTACAATGTTCTTGTTAATCTACATAAGTTTGATTGAATTTATTATAAACCTTCCAGTAATTGTAATTTTCTTGTTATTCTACATCTATCTGTAAAAATGGTTTCTAAACAATGCAGTAAATGCAATTTTTTGTAAATTTATAAAAATTTGTGAGAATGTTTTATAAACGATCCAGATATTACAATTTTTTTATTAATCTATATAAATATTGTAATTACTTTCAAACTTATTAGTCAAACTTATTACATAACAAATAATTAGTTAATAATAAAATAATGCACCTGAATTTTTATAAAATTGTGCTGCACTTAAAATAAAATTAAATCTTCATCTAAATAAAATTAAAATTGTGGAACTAAAATCTCTCTTTAATTGACTGTCGGACCAATTGATATTGATTTATTTATTTAAAACTATCCTGTATCTTTTTGGCTTTCCTTATTACACATTCCAAAACGAAGGTTAAGTCTAAAAGCTTGTTGTTACTGTTAAATTGATTTTACGGCAATCTTATGATTTTACACCACTGATTTATTACTTATTATTAGTTTTATTTGATCAGTTCTAAGGTATTGTTAACATCGGTAGATAATGGTAGACTTATGGAGTTGCCTAATTCCTAAATCATCATTATTTTCTATATTTAAATATTTTTCTTTCCCTCATTTCATTCCCCTATTTTTAAACATTTATTTTTATTATCATATCTATCACTTTTTTAAAATTAATTTTTAATTGATTGTTAATTAAACCTTGAACGTAATTAATTAGATCCAAGTGTATTTAATTTATTGTAGGAAAATTACATTTATATAGTTTTTTTTTTTTTTAATTCAATAAATTTAGTACGAGTTTGTTGTTTTCTTTTATTTTGTACGATTTTGTTGTTTCCTTTTGTATTGTACGATTTTGTTGTTGTTGTTTTCTTTTGTATTTGTACGATTTTGTTGTTGTTTTCTTTTGTATGTGTACGATTTTGTTGTTGTTGTTTTCTTTTGTATTTGTACGATTTTGTTTTTGTTGTTGTTTTATTTTGTATTTGTACTATTTTGTTGTTGTTGTTGTTGTTGTTTTCTTTTGTATGTGTACGATTTTGTTGTTTTTTTTATATTGTACGATTTTGTTGTTGTTGTTTTCAGAGGTATTTATTTCATTTTGTATGATCTGGAATAAAATGATTTTAGGACAACCGGATTAGACATAGTCGTGTAAATTTTTAGAAAAGTTGTTTTTGATCTTAAAATGTAAGTTAGAAGTATCCAAATGCACAAGCTAATCCATCCATTCAGTTTTGGAAGCAATATAATTTAAAAATATGAACATCTGGCCCTAAACTCCTGAATAACTAGTTTATAACGCTTTTTAGAGTAGAATAACAAAAAGCAAATTTTTATTTTATTTTTAATAATTATTTTAAATATTTAAAACATGTAAATTAATTTACAATCAGTAAACACATGTAATCAGGTCAACTGTTATAGTAACATATTATAAAAATAAAAACAAAAAGGACGTAAAATGGACAAAAAAACCTCCTTAGATGAGCTAAAAATTCACCTATTGTTCTGCCTCTCTTAGGAAATGTAATTTTTTTAAACTTTACTTCAGTGATTTGTTTGACTTTATTTTGCTAGAAAATAACGAGTAGAAACACATTTTTATCAGTTTTTCGGAGACAAAATAAAAACTATTTTACAACCAGCGACCACGCTAATTTTATTACCAAAATCTGTCCACAAGACAAGTATAAAATATCTAACATTTTCAGTCCGAAATTTTTTTCACTTCATTAACACCCAAATTTCCTTTCTACATTGCATTTATGTATACAAATATTTAATAATTAGTATTGGTAATTTATCGGTGATTTGTCGACAAAAAAAACAAAAAAAAGACATTCTCATAACTACCCAAAAAATAACTTTATTGTAACATAACTCGTCTCAGGTTTTAAGGTAATTCGTAAACAAACAACATTGCTTTTGCCATGCTACACTAAAAAATCGTTGGAAATGAGTTAATCATCAAAAACCATAAAAATTAGCTATTTTAGACAAGATTTTATTTTTAAATGGTGTTCCTTTCGAAACTAGGTGTTCGGACAGTTAACATATGCATTTTGGATACTCCGAAGTTCGCTTTAAACCACAAAAATTTGTGTTTGAACAACATTTCTCAAAAAAGGCTAAGGTACTATGTAGTAAATTATGTATAAGCCTAATAACGTACGGTTCCTAACCACATAATTTGGTAATTGATAGCCGCCAATAATAAATTAAAAATTATATATATATGTATACATACAGTGTGTCCCAAAAGTCCCGGATCGGTTCAATAACTTGTAAACCAAAAAATATACTTTATATGTGCCTTCTGGTGATGAAAAACTACTTTTTGACAAATGAGACATTTTTATTTGTCCCCCAAAAATGGGGGTTTTAGAGGGGTAACTCAAAATCTTAAATGTAAACCCCATCGAGTGACCACTCATGTTAAAGGGGTTATTTAGTAAAATACAACTGTACAAACTAGAGGTCGATATCTTGCTCCTATCTAAAATGGCGGCCGTTCAAATATTTGAAACAGTTATTTTACTTTAATTTATTTAATTCACAATTAGATGACGAATACGGGATCAAAATGTGTTAAAAACACTTGTGACAGTTGGTTGTAATCATAATTACTATTATTTCATATTTAAAATGTAATGCATTCCTATTACAGGGTGTAAAAAAGTGATATGTTAGTTGATCTAATTTTTATAAATGTTTTACACAATTTTTATTGCAGACTACTGACAACAAATTAATTCAGCTGATGTTACCTGATTTTTTCTGGAGCGAGTGTTCGAAATGTTGCCAATCCACAATAGTAATTATAATTTGATCCTGTATTCTCGCCTTCTAATTAATTGTGAATGAAATAAATAAAGTAAAATAGCAGTTTCAAATATTTGAACGGCCGCCATTTTAGATAGGAGATCGACCTTTAGTTTGCGCAGTTGTATAACCCCTCTAATATGAGGAGTCATTCAATGGGGGTTTCCATTTAAGATTATTGAGTTGCTTCCTAAAACCCCCATTTTTGGGAGAAAGAAAATAATGTCTCATTTGTCAAAAAATTGTTTTTATCACCAGAAGAGACATATAAAATATCTTTTCATATCTTTTTAGGAATTTCAGGTTATTGTACCGGTCCGTGGCTTTTAGGACACACGGAATATGTTTATAAAACTACAAAAAGAAGAAAATATTGAAATAATTAATATTACAACTGTAGGAATTAAAGTATTTTGTTTATCGAACAAGCATACATTTAAAAATCTAAATATAACCAGAGTTTTCCTTTTATCCTTTTTTCCTTCTTGAAATAAACGTAATCTACATAATATACAGTTATGAGATGTACAGAACTCAAATCTATATGAAATTTCCAGAAAAATATCCATTTCGTTAGTCTCATATTAAAACACTCTAAGAAAATTGTTAATTTTTTTACTGATATCTTTCCGATAATCCGTGCAAGCGCACTACATAATAAACGGTTAGCCGATTATGATATTTCCTGCCTCCGCCCCAATTTGTTCCTAATCGTACGGTACCTGCCACTACACAATTTTTCTCTAATCCGGTTCTAAAAATCTTCATCGAATTTTTATAAAATATTGCCACTACGAGCACAAAAATAAGTATTGGTCACCATTTCTTAAAAATATAATAATTCAGATGTAGCCCTAATAGTAAAGTGAAATTAAAAATTATCTTCTGTGACATGATTTATCTACAAATTATTATTTATCATTTAAAAGGGATGACAATTGTTAAATATGTAAATATTGAAATTAAAATGTTTAGTTGAGTTTCTTTTGATTCTTATGGATCTAATAAAGTATTTACAATTATTGCGAAACATTTGTAAATATAGAAGAAAAAGTACAACCGGATATATAGGCTACTGTAAAGGTTTTGAAGAATGGACTTGAAAATGTATATAATTAAGTGAAATTAACAATTATTTGTCGTAGAATTTTTATATAGCAGATTTATATTGTTTAAGAAATTTATCAAAAAAATTGTTGAACCTTTTAAATGTGGAAGATATAAAGACAATTGCAATATTTTTATGTACCAAATTAATATTGCTTGTAATATAATTATATTATTTATAGTGCACAAATATTGTAAAAAGTTTAAAATAAAAAAGTGAAAAGAACAAATATATTTAGTGTTTTGTTTGCATAGCAGATTTATATTGCTTAAAGAATCGCGAAAAAACACCGTCAAAAACTTTTAACATGGAATAGAAACCAACAATGATTTTCTACACATGTTTATGTAGCAGAATTATATGTCGAACTTTTTGAACAGAAAAGAGAGAAAGACAACTATTTCATTACTACGTTTGTGTAGGAGATTTATATTGTTAAAAGTATTTATCATGAATAAATATTGTCAAACTTTTCAACAGAAAAGAGAGAAAGACATTTATTTCATTATCACGTTTGTTTAGGGGATTTATATTGTTAAAAGTATTTATCATGAATAAATATTGTCAAATATTTTGTACAAAAAAGTGAGAAAAACAATTATTTCATTACCACGTTTGTGTAGGAGATTTATATTGCTTAAAATATTTATTATGAACAATGTTTCCGAAACTTTTAGATAGAGAAGATTAACAAACTTTTTTTTTAAGTGCGATGTTAATGTAGAAGATTAAAGTACTGTATTTATTATGGATAAATATTGCCAAACGTTTTGAACAGAACAAATAATACAAAAAGACAATTATTTTTGCCGTATTTATGCGGCAGATGTATATTTCTTAGAATAAATAAATATAAGTGAACATTTTTTTTTTTAATGAACAGTTTTTCCCTGTACTATTTTTATGTATCAGATTTATTTTCTTTTATGAAAAAATATTTTGTGAACTGTTTGAAATAGAAAAGAAAGAAAGAACGACGATTATTTTCAGTACCATTTTTGTGTAGCCTACAGTTTTATATAAATAGTGAAATGCAATTATAACGTTTTTTTAAGGGATTTATATTGTTTAAAGTATTTGTAATGTATAAATTCTTGTATATCTTTTTAAATAGTGAAATGAAATATTAAATTAATTCATTTACCACTTTTATGTAGCAGATTTATATCAACATTGAAATGTAATTAAAACATTTTATTTAACAGATTTATAACTGTTGTTTAAAAGTATTTGTAATAATGTCTGTGTGACCTTTTAAATAATGAAGTGAAATATTTACAATCAAGGATTTTGTGCATATCTCTTTAAATTACAAAATATTGAAGAGTGCCGTTAAAATGATTGTAAATAACAACATGAAATCAACACGTTTTGTGTAACAGATTATGAAGTTTTATATATCATATTGCTAAATTTGTTATAGTTTTGTTTTTATTATTATTTACGTATTAAATTTATGTTTATTTAAAAGTATTTAATGTGGGATAAGGGTGAGTATTTTAACTTTTGAAAATATTGAAGAGAATTGCTAATTATTTCGGTATCCATATTTCATGTTGTATATTTCTACTGATAATAATTTGTCTATGTTAGTGGAATATAATTATCCGGATTTTTCCCTTGATGTAATTTATCGTAGATTAATTTATGCTAAAAGTATGTGTTTATAAGGACATATATTAACCATTTTTTTAAAATTATTTATGTATATTTCATTAATTATCTAATAGTAATCGTATCCGTATATTAATTATAATGGATTGAAATTAGTAATTGTATATATTCATTTTTGGTGTAGCAGGATCATATTGTTTAAAGCATTTAAATTATTTTTGCATTTATCAATGACTCAATAACCGCAAGATTTTGTGCGAGTATTTAGTCGGAGTCATTCATAGGAAGGACTTGGAAAAAAAAGTGTTATTATGAAATGGAAGCTACTAGATAAGTTCCCTGTACTTAGTTGTAGTTATAAATAAATAAAAAAATAAAAAATAAATAAAAAAATTTATCAATGTTTTTAAATAAAAAGTAAAAAGAATTATAATTAACAATTGCTTCATTTTTTGATGATCGTATTGTTGAAAGTATTGAACACCGATCACTGTTTTTAAATAAAAAATAACATGAAATAAAATAACAAATTGTTTTCTTTTTCACGTTTGATGTAAATTGATCATATTGTTTAAAGTATTAATACGACTCATCAGTTATCGATTATTGTTAATAAATAATTAAAGTATTTATAATTGACACTTGTTTCTTTACCATATAGCAGGGTGATAATGTTTAATGTATTAATTTTCTTCTATTATATATCAAATGAACAGTATTTCATTATTTTATCTAGTTTTTGGTAGAACAATTAAAAAATTATTAAGGATTAAGTAATTAATGTCGGCATATTTGTTAAATGTGAAAACAGTTTATATTTTAGCGTAAGAAAACTAAAAAAATATTTTTCTGTTACATATTTTTTTCAAGTAGGCCCTACATTATGTGTAAAATATTTGAAATAGTTACATAATTCTTAAAATAAAAAAAAAAAAATTCCTGGCTTTATAGCAAATAATAAATAAAATATATTTGATTTTAAATAACTAAATATATTATTAATATATTTTGATTTACAATTAATTTTTTTAACACGATTTACATGCTAGTTAGACATCTTTTTATGTTTATTGTTTGTTGTTATTCCGTTGATTTATTTATTTTTTTTTTTACATAAGTATTAGATATACGTAATTTGGTCAATAATGAAGTTCAACAATTTCTCATGAAACCTCACAAATTTCGATTTAAAAATTGATGGAATATGTTTTTAAAGTATTTAAATTGTGAAATTTGAGTCATAAATGACGACTTAAACAAACGATAATAGAAACGTTGAAGTATAAATGATATAAATTCACTTGCTTACGTAATAAGTATTATAATTTATTTATTTTAAATATTAATACATTCCTTCAAATAATAGAACATTATGTAGCAGATATTCAGTTAAATCACACTAATTAAAGTAATGATTTACAAATAAAGTTGCTTTCGCTTTACACAATTTATGTGAAAGATACGTTTTTTAAAATAATTCTGAAGAAAATTTCTTTTATTATATAGACAAGTCGATTGTCTAAAATAAAAATGGTGAAATGTATTATTTTGTAAAGTGATTTAAGTTACAGATACACCTAATTTGTTTTACGTTCTAGAAAAAGAAATATACGATTTTATTGAAACATTTACAAATCAATTCGTATTCTAAATACAGAAAATAGTTGAGGATAAATATGAAAGTTTTCCTCTGAAGTAGGTTACTTTTTAAATTCACCTAATTTGTTTTACGTTTTAGAAAAACAAATATAAGTTTTTATTGAAACATTTACAAATCAATTCGTATTCTAAATACAGAAAATAGTTGAAGATAAATATGAAAGTTTTCCTCAGAAGTAGGTTACGTTTTAAATTCACCTAATTTGTTTTACGTTCTAGAAAAACAAATATACGTTTTTATTGAAACATTTACAAATCAATTCGTATTCTAAATACAGAAAATAGTTGAGGATAAATATGAAAGTTTTCCTCTGAAGTAGGTTACATTTTAAATTCAACTAATTTGTTTTACGTTCTAGAAAAACAAATATACGTTTTTATTTGAAACCTTTACAAATTAATTCGTATTCTAAATACAGAAAATAGTTGAGGATAAATATGAAAGTTTTCCTCTGAAGTAGGTTACATTTTAAATTCAACTAATTTGTTTTACGTTCTAGAAAAACAAATATACGTTTTTATTTGAAATATTTACAAATCAATTCGTATTCTAAATACAGAAAATAGTTGAGGATAAATATGAAAGTATTCCTCTGAAGTAGGTTACATTTCAATTTCACCTAATTTGTTTTACGTTCTAGAAAAACAAATATACGTTTTTATTGAAACATTTACATATCAATTATTTGTATTCTAAATACAGAAAATAGTTGCGGATAAATATGAAAGTATTCCTCTGAAGTAAGTTACATTTTAAATTCACCTAATTTGTTTTACGTTCTAGAAAAACAAATATACGTTTTTATTGAAACATTTACAAATCAATTCGTATTCTAAATACAGAAAATAGTTGAAGATAAATATGAAAGTTTTCCTCAGAAGTAGGTTACGTTTTAAATTCACCTAATTTGTTTTACGTTCTAGAAAAACAAATATACGTTTTTATTGAAACATTTACAAATCAATTCGTATTCTAAATACAGAAAATAGTTGAGGATAAATATGAAAGTTTTCCTCTGAAGTAGGTTACATTTTAAATTCAACTAATTTGTTTTACGTTCTAGAAAAACAAATATACGTTTTTATTTGAAACATTTACAAATTAATTCGTATTCTAAATACAGAAAATAGTTGAGGATAAATATGAAAGTTTTCCTCTGAAGTAGGTTACATTTTAAATTCAACTAATTTGTTTTACGTTCTAGAAAAACAAATATACGTTTTTATTTGAAATATTTACAAATCAATTCGTATTCTAAATACAAAATATAGTTCAGGGTAAATATAAAAGTTTTTCTCTGTTTTAAGTTACATTTTAATTTAATACTGTAATAAATAAATATTTTTTCTTAATTTCGTGAAAATGTATGAACGTATTCTATATCAGAATTGAAAGTTTTTCAGATCTGCAGACTAGAACTGATTATTTATTGACATAAAAAAAAATGCTTTCGTTCTCAGAGCTAAACTATCTACATACTTCAAATTTTATTCTACCAATGCACCTATATTGTTTTGTGAACTTTCTGAAAATACTGAAATTTGTATAAAAATACAGAATTATTGAAATCTTTCAATAAACTATCTTTTGATGATTGACAGTGTTGGCAGTTTACTGTGGATGATCTTGTGAGAGTGTATTATATTATGATTTTTAAATATTTGGAAATTTGTTGTAAGGATTTGATGTTTATATATGTATGAATGTTTGAATATATAATTTGTACATGTATATATAAGTAAGTATACAAATATATATGAATGTGTTTTGTGTAAATAGATATGTGTTTTTAGGAAATGTATCTTTATAATATATTTCCAAATTTATTTTCAGTATGTATTCGTTAATGTTTATACAAAATGCAATTGGAACAACCATAGAATGTTTGTTTGTGCTATTTATATGTCTTGATTTGCTGAGCTTTATTACGGTGAAAATGTTTTCATTTCACTCTAATGTAACTTCTCGCAAATATCTTTGTTCTGTGTTTATTTTATTTATTTATTTTCTTTTCTAGTAATATGCAGCTTCAAAACGTATAAACCCTTAGAGGATGCGTTTTTTTTTTGTTTTTCATTTTTTCAAAGTTTTAATTTTATTCCTAAGTAGTGTTTAGATTATATTTTATGTTGTTAATGTTAATTTTAAATATTTTTAATAAAATATTTATTGGTTCAATGTTAACAACGAATTAATCAGCTTTAAATAATTTAAAAAAAGTTAAAGAAAACAATTATTTACCATTTTTATTTTACGGACACAAAACGCATCTGTTTAACGCAAAAAATAAAACATTATTTGCAAAAAATATAATCGCTTACAATTAATATAAAAATAAATAAATTTACACTAATGAAAATTGTTTATATAAACATAATATGATGATTTAAAAATACCAAAATTGTAAGTAATTTCTAATAATTTAGAACATGTCACAGCCATTTCATAATATAAACTACATACAATTTGTCTTTATTATTACCTATATAAAATATTGCAGTAAAAATTACGGTAAATTGAATGAATTTGATGAAATTAGTTCCACCTATAAATGTATTTTAAAATCTAATGATTACAGTACATTTTTTGTATAAACTACATTTAATAATATTAATTGGTTTTCGTATATTTTTTATTAATAACAGTATAATTTTGCCTATTATAAAAACATTTCTATATTATAAGAAATGGAATTTCAGTGTTTTATTGGTTGGAATGAACACTATCCAGATATTATGTAAACCTAAGGTTTAATTCGTTTCAAAGAAATATTATTAACCACTTTTTCCTGAATACTTAATTATAACGTTGATAGTAGGGCCTAATATTTAAAAATAACTTTATTCATACAGATTTATAAATTACGTAGTAGAAACTTTGGCGATACCTCAACATATTTATTGGTACACGATAATTTATTTAAAAATAGTCCAATTTATCCAATTGAACATTGAAAGTGAAAAGGTTAGCAATCAATATTTATAAAAGTTAATAAATATACATCCGTATTTCATATTAAATAGTTAAAATTAAAATAAATTTGATACGTAAATAATAACAAAACAGAATATAACAATATTCGTCCATATTTCATATTAAATAATTTTAATTTAAAACAATTTGATACGTAAATAATAATAAAACAGAATATAACAATATTCGTCTATATTTCATATTAAATACTTTAAATTAAAAACAAAACAGAATTTAACAATATTCGTCCATATTTCATATTAAATAATTTAAATTAAAAACAATTTGATACGTAAATAATAACAAAACAGAATATAACAATATTCGTCTATATTTCATATTAAATACTTTAAATTAAAAACAAAACAGAATTTAACAATATTCATCCATATTTCATATTAAATACTTTAAATTAAAAACAAAACAGAATTTAACAATATTCGTCCATATTTCATATTAAATATTTTAAATTAAAAACAATTTGATACGTAAATAATAACAAAACAGAATATAACAATATTCGTCTATATTTCATATTAAATACTTTAAATTAAAAACAAAACAGAATTTAACAATATTCATCCATATTTCATATTAAATACTTTAAATTTAAAACAATTTGATACGTAAATAATAACAAAACAAAATTTTACAATATTCGTCCGTATTTCATATTAAATACTTTAAATTAAAAACAATTTGAAACGTAAATAATAAGAAAACAGAATATAACAATATTCATCCGTGATAAATAATATTATATTTCATAAATCTGTTATACGTAACATGTTTATTTCATTTTGCTATTTACAATAAGTTTAACTTTTCAATATTTGTAATTTGTATTCAAAAAATACTTGAAAATACTGTATGATTTTTATTAGAAGATGGTCTTCCTTGATTGAAACAAATTATTAAAATCTGTAGTCTTAGTCTACAGTCTCTTGAGCCTCTGTACAACTTTTTTGTCGTAGTATCCCTGTATTGATAGAATTTACTATCGTCGTCCCGATAGACCTTTTCCCGCAAGAACGAAAGAGTACCTCTTAGCAAGGAAATAAGCAGAGAAGAGGCTGCTAAAAGAGCAAGAGAAAACACAACGCTTGAATGGCAACTACGCTGGGATAATGAAACCAGAGGCGATGGACAGCAGGCCTATATAGGAGCCTACGGGTTTGGATAGACCGGAGCCATGGAGAGGTGACATTCCACCTCACACAATTTCTGACGCGCCACGGATACTTCAGAACGTACCTTCACACAATGGGAATGGTGGCTTCTAGGAACTGCCTAGTTTGTAAGGAGGGGGATGATGCGAGGCACACATTCTTTGAGTGCCAACGTTTTGCAGAACATCGGCGGAACATTGGTGGACGTTCTTCAGAAAGTATTGTGAAGAAGATGTTGTCATCGAAAGCCAATTGAAATGCCGTTGCGTTATCAGTGCTGAGATGCAAGAAGGAAGAGGGTTGGTTAGATCCATAGGAGAGTAGAAGTCTTAGAGGTACAGGCACCTCCTCGAAGTAATGCGAGAGCGGACACTGGGAGGAATGCTGTCTAGGAAAGAGGAAGGCTTTTAGTTGGTAGTCCTACGGGAGTCCGACACTATGTGAAACAGGGACTAGTGCGTAGGTGCATTTTCACTAAACCTCTATAAAAAATTTTAAAAACATTCGTAGTTTAACGGATTTTTGAGAATAACGCCGCAAACACAATTTTACTTCACTTTACAAATGTCTTATAATGTCCATATTAAATACTTAAAATAATATATATCTGCCACGTAACTGAAAAATTAAATAAATCAATAATGCCAAGTATAGAATGTAACGAGACGATAATTGCTATTAAACAGGTTATCTGTTCCACATTATATTTTTATATTTGTACTACTATAAAATTTTACAATAACTCGCGTTTATTTATGTATTATCCTAACTTATTTGCAACATTGATATTGCAGATTGTCAATTCACAATTTTTAGACAACGAAAACCCACAACAAAATTAATTCTATCTTTTTACAACTTGATTTTTTTTTACCGGACTTTCTAATTGGAACACACACAAAGTTTTTACAAAAGAAACGGATTTTTTGAAACTATACTCACCACTCGCACTAACTTCTGAAAATATTTATTAGAACAAAACCATTTGAATTGATCGCTTAAATTTCTTTAATACAAAATAATGTAGCATATTTGGTTTCGCTGTATTTTATTACAAGACTTTTCCCTATAAGATTCCAGTTTTGGGGAACTTTGTAAGATTTTTAAAATCTATATTTCAAGATTTCTAAAATTAAATTCACGATACAATTTCTGAGATAGGTATTGTAGATTGTTATAAGGATAACATTACTAAAGTGGCATATTTGTTTTGTTTCTCGGCGTTTCAACAAAACGGTTGATTTTAACAATTACGCCCGGATAGCGGTGATGTATTGAAGTGTTATATTTAACAAGTTGTTTTTAAAGAACATATTTTTAATATTTTTCCGTTGTGTACAATTCTTACATAGGCTATTTCCTTAATTACATGTTTTTTTTTTTTGTTTTTTAAATCTGAACATTATTATAACAATTATGTTGTTTTTCTTAATTTATTTTTAAGCATTGTAAAAATTAAAAATAACGTTATACTAAGGCAAAAGAACTATAAAATAAACATTCTGCTTTATATGTCATTTTAAAAATATTTTTCTGTTTCTTTGTTTTTATTCCACGCGCGCAATACTTCCGATCCGGCTCAAATTGGCGTTGATGAACGAAGGTTATCTCTTTTAAACAACAAGGGAATAAATATCTTACCCCCCCCCCCATGAGCGAAATCTGTTTATAGAAATTTTGAAGAAATAATTACTCTTAAAAATGTATAGAGAATTTTTTGTATCTTCATTTATTTATTAAAAATTGTAAAAGTAAAAACATAAAGCTCCAAAGACTGTAGTAAAATATAAAAACATTAATCTAACTGCACTAAATCTAACCTATCAAATATTCTCTGTTTTCTTCTTTTTGTTTATTCCACGTGTAAACGTAAAATTTTTTCTAGTGCGCACTATCTCGAACCAGCTCGATGAGCTACAAAATTGTCGGTTCAAATTTTGACACTTAAAACTAAATGTTTTGTCGAGAAAAAAACAAGACAAGAGAATTTTTTTGTTTTATCTTTATTTATTTATTGAAAATTGTAAAAGTAAAAACATAAAGCTCCAAATACTGTAGTAAAACAAAAAAACATTACTCTAACTGCACTAAATCTCACCTATCAAATATTCTTTGTTTTCTTCTTTTTGTTTATTCCACGTGTTAATCTAACAATATTTTTCTAGTGCGCACTATCTCGAACCAGCTCGACGAGCTACAAAAATGTCCGTTCAAATTTTGACACTTAAAACTGCATGTTTTGTCGAAAAAAAGTCAAGTGAATTTATTTTTACTTTCAAATATTTATTTAAAAAATATACAAAATAAAAAAAATTCTTATAACGGCACTAAATCCAAATATTCTTTTCTTTCACCTTTTTGTTTATTCTATGCGTTACAACGTAATAATATTTTTCTAATGCGCACTATCTCGAACCAACTCGATGAGCTACAGAATTTTCAGTACAAATTTTGAAGAAAATAGTTCCTCTAAACTGTCCATTGTGTCAAAATAAAACAAAAGATTTTGGACACTTTTTCATGAAATCAAATTAAACTCTCTTTCCGTCAGCGACAAAAAAAAACTGTTTAATGTAATTGATATTTTTATAAATGTTTTGTCAACATTTAAAACAATATATAGCCTATAGACACAAGATAAAAATGTTAAAATCCCCAAGGATTTCCATTTGGAACTCTAAAAAAAGTACTTTCTCAAAATTTCACTTTAAAAATTTAGCTGTGATTTTCCAATATAAAAATTTATATTAATTGTATTGTTGTTTTATGGTAAATTATTTTAAATTAATATATTAAAGAATTGTACAAATGTTATCAAATAACGTGCTATCATTTTTGTCGGGTACGTAAAATAAAAAGTATCCTATATTTGTTCAATGAACATTAAGTTCAGTTAAAAGTTAATTTTTAATTAAAGATTTTAATTCACAAGCACATAATTAGGTCTATCTTATTTAAAGAATAAAAGTTGTGTTATTAATCTCCTTTCATTATGCTAGTTAATATTTACAATTTTCAGTTTATATATTTTAGAAGAAAGAGCGATTTAAGTTACAGTTGTAGAGGAATATAACATTTTATATTGCTAAGACCAAGTTTATTTTATATTGCTAAAACCAATTATTTTTTTATATTGCTAAAACCATGTTTATTTTATATTGCTAAAACCATGTTTATTTTATATTGCTAAAACCAAGTTTATTTTATATTGCTAAAACCCTGTTTATTTTATATTGCTAAAACCATGTTTATTTTATATTGCTAAAACCATGTTTATTTTATATTGCTAAAACCATTTTTATTTTATATTGCTAAAACCATGTTTATTTATATTGCTAAAACCATGTTTATTTTATATTGCTAAAACCAAGTTTATTTATATTGCTAAAACCAAGTTTATTTTATATTGATAAAACCATGTTTATTTTATATTGCTAAAACCATGTTTATTTTATATTGCTAAAACCATGTTTATTTTATATTGCTAAAACCAAGTTTATTTTATATTGCTAAAACCATGTTTATTTTATATTGCTAAAACCATGTTTATTTTATATTGCTAAAACCAAGTTTATTTTATATTGCTAAAACCATGTTAAATTTATATCGCTAAAACCAAATTTATTTTTTATTGCTAAAACCATGTTTATTTTATATTGCTAAAACCATGTTTATTTTATATTGCTAAAACCAAGTTTATTTTATATTGCTAAAACCATGTTTATTTATATTGCTAAAACCAAATTTATTTTATATTGCTAAAACCAAGTTTATTTTATATTGCTAAAACCATGTTTATTTTATATTGCTAAAACCATGTTTATTTTATATTGCTAAAACCAAGTTTATTTTATATTGCTAAAACCATGTTAAATTTATATTGCTAAAACCATGCATAATAAATTTTTTAAAATTTAAGAATATTAATAGAATATGAAAGAGTCACGTTTGTTTAATGACTTTAAAAAAAATAATTTTTCTACATGGGTCTAAATGGCTTTCTGAAATACAAAGAGTGCAAAATAATATATTTCGTATATACCTAAATTATTCTGTCTAAAATAATCCTTACTGGAATGTCCGTTTCGTCTATAAAGAGACATCATCAGGCTTCACATTTGCACAATTATAAAACTACTCACAATAAATACACGAGCATTTTATACTTGTAATTTCGAAGCCTGGCGATGTCTTTTTAGCGACGAAACGGACGTAAGCTAAATACCATTTCAGTAAAGATTATTTTAGACATACCAATTAAGATAAATATAAAATATATTTAAATAAACAATCCAGGGGCTTGAAACAATAAATAATATAATAAGTTATCCATAAATTCTCCAATAATTATGCATAATAAGATTATTTAATGATTTAAATGTTATTAATATAGCCTAAGTTTAATCGTTTAATTATTGTAATAATATAATATTGTTTGAATAATGTAAATATCATTTTGATTCATATAACAAAAGCTATGATTATTAAGTTTGTTGTATTATATTTCTAATGCTGGTTTTTTTAATTCCATCGTATTTTTATATTTCTTTTTAAATTATTTAAGTGACGGTAAAACCAAATCTGGCAAGGCCATAAGATTGCCTAATATGATCTGTATTTTATAATTTTTTCACTTACTGTATAGTTTATTATAATTATATTCATGAAAAGTATAATTTAATGTAAACGATGGAAATAAATATTAGTATGAATTATATTTTTAATATCGTCTTTACAGGCAAACTAAATTTGAACAGTTAAAATAATGTCTATGGATTTGAATTTTTTTAAATTAAAATTTCTATACAGGGTGTATCGAAAAACCGTAGCAGGCTTTCAGAACAGGTTTCTAAATGTAAACAAAAGTCAAAAATTTTCAGTAACTTTTTGTCGATTTTGGCTTAGTTTAACCGTAATCCACAATTATTTTTTTTTTTTTTTAGAAAAATATAATATTTCAAAAACTCTTTAAGGTATTATTATGAAACTTAGCAAATGTCTTACGTACTTAGATCTCCGAAATTTCCTAAAATATTTTTATTTTAGTTCGTCAAATTTCAAATTGGCGATCGTTTTTAATCTTGAAAATGATCAACTTTACAAAAAAATTACAAGATAAGAAATTTCCTTTTTTAAAAAACAAACAAAATGGTTTTTGTATTTTTCCTGTAGCTCAAAAGATAATCGAGTTAATTTATAGTGAAAAGTATGGAAATAATCTTTCTCAATAATTGTCTACAATAGCAAAGATTACCCTAGAACCAAACTATTTTTGAATTTTGGTCATTTTTTTGTAAAAGTAATAAAATGTATTGCCCAGATCATAATAATTTAAAAAATGTTTACCTGACTATTATTACCAATTTAATAGTTGTAATTTATTTACATTTTTGAGTAACCCAACTAGTTACTTTACTAGAAACAAAATATTGTTTTATTCTGAAAATGATAATACGTTAATTGTTAGTTATCTCAATGAATCTTGATATCAAAAAATAATGCTTTGTTTCTAGTGAAGTTATTGTAAAATCAATCAATTTGCGATACAAATATTAGGCCTTAACATTTCAATCAATCGCCTTTTTTAAATCAGTTAGGGTTAAATTGGCTTTTTTATTAAGTTATGGGCAATACATTTTATTACTTTTACAAAAAATTATCAAAATTCAAAAACAGTGTGATTCTAGGTTAATCTTTGCTATTGTAGACAACTACCGAGAAAGATTATTTCCATACTTTTCATGACAACTCGATTATCTTTTGAGCTACAGGAAAAATACAAAAACCATTTTGTTTGTTATTAAAAAGGGAAATTTGTTATCTTGTAATTTTTTTGTAAAGGTGATAGTTTTCAAGATTAAAAACGATCGCCAATTAGAAATTTGACGAACTAAAATAAAAATATTTTAGGAAATTTCTGAGATCTAAGTACGTAAAACATTTGCTAAGTTTCATAATAATACCTTGAAGGGTTTTTGAAATATTATATTTTTCTTTTAAAAAAAAATTGAGGATTGCGGCTAAACTAAGCCGAAATCGACAAAAAGTTGCTGAACATTTTTGACTTATTTTTACATGTAGAAACCTGTTCTGCATAACTCACTGCGGTTTTTTGATACACCCTGCATAAGCTAAGCGGAATACAAAAAGACGATTTGAAAAAATAGCTCCGTTTGTTCCTTATATAAAAAAAAAATCATGCTTTAAACAATTCAAATATATAGTAAATATTATGCAACCCAACACTGTCGATTAATTAAAAAAACAGTGGAATTTAAAATTAATTATAGTATAAATAATTGTATTGTTTAATCTAGTAATAGTATATTTAAGTTGGTTAGTGTGATGTACATTAACACATAGTTAATGAAACAGTGGGAAATATAGGTTTGTATGTTAAATAATTCTAACCGAAGTATGTTTTTTCTAATGCAAATTGAACATTTTATGTGATTTAATTAAGTAACACATAAAATAGAATCTGATTTTTTTTTTCAATATTTGTTTATAAATACTAGATTTAAGAATGGAAACGGTTGAAAAAATTTTTACATCGTGCCTGCTACCATGATTTCAAATTAGAAAATATTTTAAAGGGAAATCAAAATAGGTGGGTTAAAATTCACAAGAGTTACCAGAATGCCTGTTTTACTCTGATAGCTGCAGTTTGTAAATAGAACTGCAATTATTTTTCTCTAATTAATTGGCTTCTTTATGGCAATACAGAGCTAATCTCGTGCAAATATCTTTAAAAACTTGCAGGATATTTGCTTTTTAAAAACATCCTTAGACTGTACTCTTGTGTACTGTAGCCGGCCTGTGATCATGGATGTTCCAATTTTAATTCGAATTAAACACATAATTGGGGGGGTCTATTATTATTTTAAACTGTTTGTTTGAATTATTTGTTATAGGCCTATGTTGTTAAATTGTTCAAATTTTGAAGCTCTCTCACTTGTGTATTTTATATTTGTGTATTTTATAATTTAAAATTGTTGTATGTTGTAGCATTTGTAATAATTATTCTATTTAAATTATTATTGTACAATTTCAATTTTTAATTCTTGTTCTCCCCCCCCCCCCTTAATAATTATGATTTCTTATCTTTGTCCAAATTGTATTGTGTTTGGGTATTTTTAATGTTAAGTTATATTGGACATAACTTATGTATGTCTTTTAGCGGTAACGAATAAATAAACAAATTCTCGTTGTGCAACAGAAATGGGAAGAAAACATTTTCCACATTGTCAATGTGCCCGGTAATAAACTATTTCAGAAAGAATTAGCAGCAAGTAAACAATGTTAAGAGCTATCTAAAATGGTGAAAACCGGCCGCTATTAGCTTATTTTTGTAAATATTCTTAGGCCTATAGGTACAAGTGAATTTATGAATTTATTTGTTAAATAATTCTCCTTGTTTCGCTATCCTTTTGGACAATTTATTACATATATAATATCTTAAATAACTCAATAACAAAATTTATATTATTCTTTTTAGTAAATTTACTAAATTTAAATTTGTAACTATACTAAATGATATTGTTTACTGTATTATCCATTAACTGCAATCCAGATATCACAAACCTGCATTTTAGAAAAAAAAAGATAGTTCAAATCTAACTTATGCAGCAGATCAGCATTTTAAAACTTTGTTATGAATATTAAACTATTTGATATTTTAAGATTCCTATCGACATTTAGTCACTAGATATATAGGCAAAAGTTTCATAGAAGGCTATTTTCTCAATTCTTATGTATTAATTGAATTTATTAAGTTAAATAGAGTACAATGATTAAGTTATGACATAGTTGTACATTTTAAAACGTGCTGGCAATACAGATTGATTTGATTTCACATGCTTATATTATATTGTAAAAAAAATATATTTTTAAAAATTGTATTTTTTTATTTAGACTCTGTGACTATATCTAGAGCCAGTCCACAAAATAAGATTATGCTTTACAAATTTTCGGTTCATAGCACCAACCAAAATCATTTAGAATAAATTCGTTTAAAGAACATCTGAAACTGATCAACAGCGACTTTCTCGAAACCATTATTCAGCCTTCAAAATATAAATTGGCAACAAAATGATTCTATTATTTGTTGTTACTTTTGAGTGTTTCGGGCAGTCGTTCAAACGTCTTGGGCATATTTAGTATTTTATCCAAGGCGTTTGATACCGCCTCCGGTCTGCTGCGGCTAGGCCTAAACAGCTAGGCAAACCTATCTACGATTACTTTCTCATGTGCCATGTCAATATGAAGGATTCGAGAAATACACTTATTCAAACCAATATTTCTTAGCTTAATTCTGCGTGATGTAAATACAAGAATAGAGCGGTACGTGAACGTCCATCGACATTGTTTATTTTCTAGTCTACCTTCTTTACAGAATGGATAAATTTCAAATTTAATGTTCCTAATCTAATCTGATATTTAGATGAATTACTTATAAGTTTGGTCTTTATTTTCTAAACTATATAACTTACTAGCTAAATAGAATTGATGCGACTTACCTCCAGGAAATCGATGGGGGAATATTCGGCCGTGCCTCGAGAGTAACCAAGGGTAAAGGGGGTAGGAGTCTCTGGGCGGTGGCGGGTGATGATGACCTGGCGGTAGAAGTTGACCCGTTTGTTGAGGATTACCACCGTTCGGACCCGATCCTGGCGTTCCTCCTGGAGGAAGAAACGAACCGTTCCCTAACGCTGCCGCTAATCCCGCCGCCTGGAAATGTTGCGCAGCCGCCGCAGCGAAAGCTAGCTGATGGTGAGGATGACCGGGATGTACGAGATGCTCCGGAAGGTATATGGATTTAGAAAACGGTGGAAGTGCTCCCGGAGGTAATGCTGACGGTCTTACTAGCGTAGGTGGACTGGGTGACGTTCTTCCGGGATCTAGAGGCGGCGTAGTGGCGGACGATGACGAAGGTGACGGGGAAGAACTATGATGAACTATGGGGGAGTGAACTGTAGTTCTATGATTGCCATCGTCCTGCCTGGGAGAAGATATCGGACTCTCCGTTAAAACTGAATGATTACTAACTCCACCATCACTCCGTGGAGAGTTCGGCTGAGCCCTGTTATCTCCGCCGACTATAGATTCTATGGAAAACCCAATTTTGGGTTTAGAAGGAACCGCAACGATTGGCGTTGGTGCCAAAGGCATCATGTTTTCTTGTTGTCGTCTGTCGACCGATTGAACGAGATACTCTTTTTATAAAAATTGTTCGAAATCGCACATAATTGTCGCATTGAACGCACCCATTGTATCAAATCATAACTGTCAAGTCGCATACATATGTTTGACGTTGGAATTTAACTCTTAAAGCAGTCGTACACATTTAACATTTAAAAACACACAAACAACAAAGTCGTACTGCATACGTCCAGCACACTTTACTTCACTAACTAATACTACGTGAGTCTTAAATATTTAACTAAACAAATCACAGTTTTTTGAAAATAAAAATATGTTTAGATACGCTCGAAATTTAAAAAAACACAAGTTTTATGTTTACGAATTTCACACAAAGCACAATAACACATATCACTGGTCTACCGAGATACGTTGAGAAACTAAAACAACTATATGAAAACCAACAGGTCCGTTTTCCATTGTAACCTAAAGAATTTTAAAAATCGTTTCTTCACTCCAGCTCTGACGAAAGCTCAGAACGAAGTGGGTGGAGTATACTAGCAAAGTTAATCTGAAATCTCAGCCGGGCGGGGAGATCCCTCTTTTCCTATTGGACGGATGGGATGACAGCTGGGCTGGACCTATCTCAAACCCGATTGGCTACATTCGTTCTTTAAAAAGTATATTATTATCTCTCTCTACATATTGGAGGTGTCTATAGTGTTAAGATGTTTTGCTTGAATAAAAAAGGATATCAATTTGTAGACGTTTTGCTGATTCTTAATTCCGCGTCTCGTATTGCCTGAACGCGAACTAAACACGGTATTACTTTAGAAAAATAATTTGTTGCTATGGATTTCATGGTACATTACCCAACGAGTAATAAAAGAGTATTATTCAGTGATTGTTTATGTTTTGTTTTGTTTTTTGGTCCTGTTCCTTTGATATAACAATGTAGAAAAATTAATGTTAAGTAAATCAATACATAGGGAAAGTCTAAAAATATGGTGAAATTTTTGAAAATAGTCACACATTAATTATCTCGGAGTAAAAATTTTATTTTAATAAGAATTTATAGATTTTACTATATTTCTCAGTTTTTCTCTAGATTAATACATATAACAAATTATATCCTCTTCAATTTTAAAAGGAAGATAGATTTTATATCCGAGAATTTACTGTAACATTATATAATGTGCTCAAACAATATATTTTTATCGGTGCTTATGTTCAGATATAAAACCTCTCAATAATGTCAAGTACTTAGGAATTGTATTGGATGAATGATAACTAATGAAATCTAATGATTAATATGATAATCTACATTTCTGTAAGCACGTAAAGTAGCCTCTTAATAATATCTAGTACTTAGGAATTGTATTGGATGAATGATAACTAATGAAATCTAATGATTAATATGATAATCTACATTTCTGTTAGGACGTAGTGTAGCCTCTCAATAATATCTAGTACCTAGGAATTGTATTGGATGAATGATAACTAATGAAATCTAATGATTAATATGATAATCTACATTTCTGTTAGGACGTAGTGTAGCCTCTCAATAATATCTAGTACCTAGGAATTGTATTGGATGAATGATAACTAATGAAATCTAATGATTAATATGATTATCTACATTTCTGTTAGGACGTAAAGTAGCCTCTCAATAATATCTAGTACTTAGGAATTGTATTGGATGAATGAGAACTAATGAAATCTAATGATTAATATGATTATCTACATTTCTGTTAGGACGTAGTGTAGCCTCTCAATAATATCTAGTACCTAGGAATTGTATTGGATGAATGATAACTAATGAAATCTAATGATTAATATGATAATCTACATTTCTGTTAGGACGTAGTGTAGCCTCTCAATAATATCTAGTACCTAGGAATTGTATTGGATGAATGATAACTAATGAAATCTAATGATTAATATGATAATCTACATTTCTGTTAGGACGTAGTGTAGCCTCTCAATAATATCTAGTACCTAGGAATTGTATTGGATGAATGATAACTAATGAAATCTAATGATTAATATGATAATCTACATTTCTGTTAGGACGTAGTGTAGCCTCTCAATAATATCTAGTACTTAGGAATTGTATTGGATGAATGAGAACTAATGAAATCTAATGATTAATATGATTATCTATATTTCTGTAAGCACGTAAAGTAGCCTCTTAATAATATCTAGTACTTAGGAATTGTATTGGATGAATGAGAACTAATGAAATCTAATGATTAATATGATTATCTATATTTCTGTAAGCACGTAAAGTAGCCTCTTAATAATATCTAGTACTTAGGAATTGTATTGGATGAATGAGAACTAATGAAATCTAATGATTAATATGATTATCTTCATTTCTGTTAGGACGTAAAGTAGCCTCTCAATAATATCTAGTACTTAGGAATTGTATTGGATGAATGATAACTAATGAAATCTAATGATTAATATGATTATCTTCATTTCTGTTAGGACGTAAAGTAGCCTCTCAATAATATCTAGTAGTTAGGAATTGTATTGGATGAATGAAAACTAATGAAATCTAATAATTAATATGATTATCTATATTTCTGTAAGCACGTAAAGTAGCCTCTTAATAATATCTAGTACTTAGGAATTGTATTGGATGAATGAGAACTAATGAAATCTAATGATTAATATGATTATCTATATTTCTGTAAGCACGTAAAGTAGCCTCTTAATAATATCTAGTACTTAGGAATTGTATTGGATGAATGAGAACTAATGAAATCTAATGATTAATATGATTATCTATATTTCTGTAAGCACGTAAAGTAGCCTCTTAATAATATCTAGTACTTAGGAATTGTATTGGATGAATGAGAACTAATGAAATCTAATGATTAATATGATTATCTATATTTCTGTAAGCACGTAAAGTAGCCTCTTAATAATATCTAGTACTTAGGAATTGTATTGGATGAATGAGAACTAATGAAATCTAATGATTAATATGATTATCTATATTTCTGTAAGCACGTAAAGTAGCCTCTTAATAATATCTAGTACTTAGGAATTGTATTGGATGAATGAGAACTAATGAAATCTAATGATTAATATGATAATCTACATTTCTGTTAGGACGTAAAGTAGCCTCTTAATAATATCTAGTACTTAGGAATTGTATTGGATGAATGAGAACTAATGAAATCTAATGATTAATATGATTATCTATATTTCTTTAAGCACGTAAAGTAGCCTCTTAATAATATCTAGTACTTAGGAATTGTATTGGATGAATGAGAACTAATGAAATCTAATGATTAATATGATTATCTACATTTCTGTTAGGACGTAAAGTAGCCTCTCAATAATATCTAGTACTTAGGAATTGTATTGGATGAATGAGAACTAATGAAATCTAATGATTAATATGATAATCTACATTTCTGTTAGGACGTAGTGTAGCCTCTCAATAATATCTAGTACTTAGGAATTGTATTGGATGAATGATAACTAATGAAATCTAATGATTAATATGATAATCTACATTTCTGTTAGGACGTAAAGTAGCCTCTCAATAATATCTAGTACTTAGGAATTGTATTGGATGAATGAGAACTAATGAAATCTAATGATTAATATGATAATCTACATTTCTGTTAGGACGTAAAGTAGCCTCTCAATAATATCTAGTACTTAGGAATTGTATTGGATGAATGAGAACTAATGAAATCTAATGATTAATATGATAATCTACATTTCTGTTAGGACGTAAAGTAGCCTCTCAATAATATCTAGTACTTAGGAATTGTATTGGATGAATGAGAACTAATGAAATCTAATGATTAATATGATTATCTACATTTCTGTTAGGACGTAAAGTAGCCTCTCAATAATATCTAGTACTTAGGAATTGTATTGGATGAATGAGAACTAATGAAATCTAATGATTAATATGATTATCTATATTTCTGTAAGCACGTAAAGTAGCCTCTTAATAATATCTAGTACTTAGGAATTGTATTGGATGAATGAGAACTAATGAAATCTAATGATTAATATGATTATCTACATTTCTGTTAGGACGTAAAGTAGCCTCTCAATAATATCTAGTACTTAGGAATTGTATTGGATGAATGAGAACTAATGAAATCTAATGATTAATATGATAATCTACATTTCTGTTAGGACGTAGAGTAGCCTCTCAATAATGTCAAGTACTTAGGAATTGTATTGGATGAATGAGAACTAGTGAAATCTAATGATTAATATGATAATCTACATTTCTGTTAGGACGTAAAGTAGCCTCTCAATAATGTCTAGTACTTAGGAATTGTATTGGATGAATGATAACTAATGAAATCTAATGATTAATATGATAATCTACATTTCTGTTAGGACGTAGAGTAGCCTCTCAATAATATCTAGTACTTAGGAATTGTATTGGATGAATGAGAACTAATGAAATCTAATGATTAATATGATAATCTACATTTCTGTTAGGACGTAGAGTAGCCTCTCAATAATGTCAATTACTTAGGAATTGTATTGTATGAATGAGAACTAATGAAATCTAATGATTAATATGATTATCTACATTTCTGTTAGGACGTAAAGTAGCCTCTTAATAATATCTAGTACTAAGGAATTGTATTGGATGAATGATAACTAATGAAATCTAATGATTAATATGATAATCTACATTTCTGTTAGGACGTAGAGTAGCCTCTCAATAATGTCAAGTACTTAGGAATTGTATTGGATGAATGAGAACTAGTGAAATCTAATGATTAATATGATAATCTACATTTCTGTTAGGACGTAAAGTAGCCTCTCAATAATGTCTAGTACTTAGGAATTGTATTGGATGAATGATAACTAATGAAATCTAATGATTAATATGATAATCTACATTTCTGTTAGGACGTAAAGTAGCCTCTCAATAATGTCAATTACATAGGAATTGTATTGTATGAATGAGAACTAATGAAATCTAATGATTAATATGATTATCTACATTTCTGTTAGGACGTAAAGTAGCCTCTTAATAATATCTAGTACTAAGGAATTGTATTGGATGAATGATAACTAATGAAATCTAATGATTAATATGATAATCTACATTTCTGTTAGGACGTAGAGTAGCCTCTCAATAATGTCTAGTACTTAGGAATTGTATTGGATGAATGAGAACTAATGAAATCTAATGATTAATATGATAATCTACATTTCTGTTAGGACGTAGAGTAGCCTCTCAATAATGTCAATTACTTAGGAATTGTATTGTATGAATGAGAACTAATGAAATCTAATGATTAATATGATTATCTACATTTCTGTTAGGACGTAAAGTAGCCTCTTAATAATATCTAGTACTAAGGAATTGTATTGGATGAATGATAACTAATGAAATCTAATGATTAATACGATAATCTACATTTCTGTTAGGACGTAGAGTAGCCTCTCAATAATGTCAAGTACTTAGGAATTGTATTGGATGAATGAGAACTAGTGAAATCTAATGATGAATATGATAATCTACATTTCTGTTAGGACGTAAAGTAGCCTCTCAATAATGTCTAGTACTTAGGAATTGTATTGGATGAATGATAACTAATGAAATCTAATGATTAATATGATAATCTACATTTCTGTTAGGACGTAAAGTAGCCTCTCAATAATGTCAATTACATAGGAATTGTATTGTATGAATGAGAACTAATGAAATCTAATGATTAATATGATTATCTACATTTCTGTTAGGACGTAAAGTAGCCTCTTAATAATATCTAGTACTAAGGAATTGTATTGGATGAATGATAACTAATGAAATCTAATGATTAATATGATAATCTACATTTCTGTTAGGACGTAGAGTAGCCTCTCAATAATGTCTAGTACTTAGGAATTGTATTGGATGAATGAGAACTAATGAAATTTTATGATTAATATGATAATCTACATTTCTGTTAGGACGTAGAGTAGCCTCTCAATAATGTCAATTACTTAGGAATTGTATTGTATGAATGAGAACTAATGAAATCTAATGATTAATATGATTATCTACATTTCTGTTAGGACGTAAAGTAGCCTCTTAATAATATCTAGTACTAAGGAATTGTATTGGATGAATGATAACTAATGAAATCTAATGATTAATATGATAATCTACATTTCTGTTAGGACGTAGAGTAGCCTCTTAATAATATCTAGTACTAAGGAATTGTATTGGATGAATGAGAACTAATGAAATCTAATGATTAATATGATAATCTACATTTCTGTTAGGACGTAGAGTAGCCTCTCAATAATGTCAAGTACTTAGGAATTGTATTGGATGAATGAGAACTAATGAAATCTAATGATTAATATGATTATCTACATTTCTGTTAGGACGTAAAGTAGCCTCTCAATAATGTCAATTACATAGGAATTGTATTGTATGAATGAGAACTAATGAAATCTAATGATTAATATGATAATCTACATTTCTGTTAGGACGTAAAGTAGCCTCTTAATAATATCTAGTACTTAGGAATTGTATTGGATGAATGAGAACTAGTGAAATCTAATGATTAATATGATAATCTACATTTCTGTTAGGACGTAGAGTAGCCTCTCAATAATGTCTAGTACTTAGGAATTGTATTGGATGAATGAGAACTAATGAAATCTAATGATTAATATGATAATCTACATTTCTGTTAGGACGTAGAGTAGCCTCTCAATAATGTCAATTACTTAGGAATTGTATTGTATGAATGAGAACTAATGAAATCTAATGATTAATATGATTATCTACATTTCTGTTAGGACGTAAAGTAGCCTCTTAATAATATCTAGTACTAAGGAATTGTATTGGATGAATGATAACTAATGAAATCTAATGATTAATATGATAATCTACATTTCTGTTAGGACGTAGAGTAGCCTCTCAATAATGTCAAGTACTTAGGAATTGTATTGGATGAATGAGAACTAGTGAAATCTAATGATTAATATGATAATCTACATTTCTGTTAGGACGTAAAGTAGCCTCTCAATAATGTCTAGTACTTAGGAATTGTATTGGATGAATGATAACTAATGAAATCTAATGATTAATATGATAATCTACATTTCTGTTAGGACGTAAAGTAGCCTCTCAATAATGTCAATTACATAGGAATTGTATTGTATGAATGAGAACTAATGAAATCTAATGATTAATATGATTATCTACATTTCTGTTAGGACGTAAAGTAGCCTCTTAATAATATCTAGTACTAAGGAATTGTATTGGATGAATGATAACTAATGAAATCTAATGATTAATATGATAATCTACATTTCTGTTAGGACGTAGAGTAGCCTCTCAATAATGTCTAGTACTTAGGAATTGTATTGGATGAATGAGAACTAATGAAATCTAATGATTAATATGATAATCTACATTTCTGTTAGGACGTAGAGTAGCCTCTCAATAATGTCAATTACTTAGGAATTGTATTGTATGAATGAGAACTAATGAAATCTAATGATTAATATGATTATCTACATTTCTGTTAGGACGTAAAGTAGCCTCTTAATAATATCTAGTACTAAGGAATTGTATTGGATGAATGATAACTAATGAAATCTAATGATTAATATGATAATCTACATTTCTGTTAGGACGTAGAGTAGCCTCTCAATAATGTCAAGTACTTAGGAATTGTATTGGATGAATGAGAACTAGTGAAATCTAATGATTAATATGATAATCTACATTTCTGTTAGGACGTAAAGTAGCCTCTCAATAATGTCTAGTACTTAGGAATTGTATTGGATGAATGATAACTAATGAAATCTAATGATTAATATGATAATCTACATTTCTGTTAGGACGTAAAGTAGCCTCTCAATAATGTCAATTACATAGGAATTGTATTGTATGAATGAGAACTAATGAAATCTAATGATTAATATGATTATCTACATTTCTGTTAGGACGTAAAGTAGCCTCTTAATAATATCTAGTACTAAGGAATTGTATTGGATGAATGATATCTAATGAAATCTAATGATTAATATGATAATCTACATTTCTGTTAGGACGTAGAGTAGCCTCTCAATAATGTCAATTACTTAGGAATTGTATTGGATGAATGATAACTAATGAAATCTAATGATTAATATGATAATCTACATTTCTGTTAGGACGTAGAGTAGCCTCTCAATAATATCTAGTACTTAGGAATTGTATTGGATGAATGAGAACTAATGAAATCTAATGATTAATATGATAATCTACATTTCTGTTAGGACGTAAAGTAGCCTCTCAATAATATCTAGTACATAGGAATTGTATTGTATGAATGAGAACTAATGAAATCTAATGATTAATATGATAATCTACATTTCTGTTAGGACGTAGAGTAGCCTCTCAATAATGTCAAGTACTTAGGAATTGTATTGGATGAATGAGAACTAATGAAATCTAATGATTAATATGATAATCTACATTTCTGTTAGGACGTAGAGTAGCCTCTCAATAATGTCTAGTACTTAGGAATTGTATTGGATGAATGAGAACTAATGAAATCTAATGATTAATATGATTATCTACATTTCTGTTAGGACGTAAAGTAGCCTCTTAATAATATCTAGTACTAAGGAATTGTATTGGATGAATGATAACTAATGAAATCTAATGATTAATATGATAATCTACATTTCTGTTAGGACGTAGAGTAGCCTCTCAATAATGTCAAGTACTTAGGAATTGTATTGGATGAATGAGAACTAGTGAAATCTAATGATTAATATGATAATCTACATTTCTGTTAGGACGTAAAGTAGCCTCTCAATAATATCTAGTACTTAGGAATTGTATTGGATGAATGAGAACTAATGAAATCTAATGATTAATATGATTATCTATATTTCTGTTAGCACGTAAAGTAGCCTCTCAATAATATCTAGTACTTAGGAATTGTATTGGATGAATGAGAACTAATGAAATCTAATGATTAATATGATAATCTACATTTCTGTTAGGACGTAAAGTAGCCTCTCAATAATATCTAGTACTTAGGAATTGTATTGAATGAATGAGAACGTATAAAAAGGAATGATTAGTATGATAATCTACATTTTATTTATTTATTTATATAAAACATTTACATAATTATTTTATTTTATTAAAAACATGTATCATTTAATATTATTATTACAGTGGTATTCTTTAGTGTTGGATTTGTTTGTATAGATTGCAGTGCTACAGTCCCTCTCTTCAATTTATTTTATACAATGCATGTATCATTTTATATTATTATTACAGTGGTATTCTTTAGTGTTGGATTTGTTTGTATAGATTGCAGTGCTACAGTCCCTCTCTTCAATTTATTTTATACAATGCATGTATCATTTTATATTATTATTACAGTGGTATTCTTTAGTGTTGGATTTGTTTGTATAGATTGCAGTGCTACAGTCCCTCTCTTCAATTTATTTTATACAATGCAAGTATCATTTTATATTATTATTACAGTGGTATTCTTTAGTGTTGGATTTGGTTGTATAGATTGGAGTGCTACAGTCCCTCTCTTCAATTTATTTTATACAATGCATGTATCATTTTATATTATTATTACAGTGGTATTCTTTAGTGTTGGATTTGTTTGTATAGATTGCAGTGCTACAGTCCCTCTCTTCAATTTATTTTATACAATGCATGTATCATTTTATATTATTATTACAGTGGTATTCTTTAGTGTTGGATTTGTTTGTATAGATTGCAGTGCTACAGTCCCTCTCTTCAATTTATTTTATACAATGCATGTATCATTTTATATTATTATTACAGTATTATTCTTTAGTGTTGGATTTGTTTGTATAGATTGCAGTGCTACAGTCCCTCTCTTCAATTTATTTTATACAATCATGTATCATTTTATATTATTATTACAGTGGTATTCTTTAGTGTTGGATTTGTTTGTATAGATTGCAGTGCTACAGTCCCTCTCTTCAATTATTTATTTTATACAATGCATGTATCATTTTATATTATTATTACAGTGGTATTCTTTAGTGTTGGATTTGTTTGTATAGATTGGAGTGCTACAGTCCCTCTCTTCAATTTATTTTATACAATGCATTTATCATTTTATATTATTATTACAGTGGTATTCTTTAGTGTTGGATTTGTTTGTATAGATTGCAGTGCTACAGTCCCTCCCTTCAATTTATTTTATACAATGCAAGTATCATTTTATATTATTATTACAGTGGTATTCTTTAGTGTTGGATTTGTTTGTATAGATTGGATGCTACAGTCCCTCTCTTCAATTTATTTTATACAATGCATTTATCATTTTATATTATTATTACAGTGGTATTCTTTAGTGTTGGATTTGTTTGTATAGATTGCAGTGCTACAGTCCCTCTCTTCAATTTATTTTATACAATGCAAGTATCATTTTATATTATTATTACAGTGGTATTCTTTAGTTTTGGATTTGGTTGTATAGATTGCAGTGCTACAGTCCCTCTCTTCAATTTATTTTATACAATGCCTTTATCATTTTATATTATTATTACAGTGGTATTCTTTAGTGTTGGATTTGTTTGTATAGATTGCAGTGCTACAGTCCCTCTCTTCAATTTATTTTATACAATGCAAGTATCATTTTATATTATTATTACAGTGGTATTCTTTAGTGTTGGATTTGGTTGTATAGATTGCAGTGCTACAGTCCCTCTCTTCAATTTATTTTATACAATGCAAGTATCATTTTATTTTATTATTACAGTGGTATTCTTTAGTGTTGGATTTGTTTGTATAGATTGCAGTGCTACAGTCCCTCTCTTCAATTTATTTTATACAATGCAAGTATCATTTTATATTATTATTACAGTGGTATTCTTTAGTGTTGGATTTGTTTGTATAGATTGCAGTGCTACACTCCCTCTCTTCAATTTATTTTATACAATGCAAGTATCATTGTATATTATTATTACAGTGGTATTCTTTAGTGTTGGATTTGTTTGTATAGATTGCAGTGCTACACTCCCTCTCTTCAATTTATTTTATACAATGCAAGTATCATTTTATATTATTATTACAGTGGTATTCTTTAGTGTTGGATTTGTTTGTATAGATTGGAGTGCTACAGTCCCTCTCTTCAATTTATTTTATACAATACATTTATCATTTTATATTATTATTACAGTGGTATTCTTTAGTGTTGGATTTGTTTGTATAGATTGGAGTGCTACAGTCCCTCTCTTCAATTTATTTTATACAATGCAAGTATCATTTTATATTATTATTACAGTGGTATTCTTTAGTGTTGGATTTGGTTGTATAGATTGGAGTGCTACAGTCCCTCTCTTCAATTTATTTTATACAATGCAAGTATCATTTTATATTATTATTACAGTGGTATTCTTTAGTGTTGGATTTGTTTGTATAGATTGGAGTGCTACAGTCCCTCTCTTCAATTTATTTTATACAATGCAAGTATCATTTTATATTATTATTACAGTGGTATTCTTTAGTGTTGGATTTGTTTGTATAGATTGGATGCTACAGTCCCTCTCTTCAATTTATTTTATACAATGCATTTATCATTTTATATTATTATTACAGTGGTATTCTTTAGTGTTGATTTGTTTGTATAGATTGGAGTGCTACAGTCCCTCTTTTCAATTTATTTTATACAATGCAAGTATCATTTTATATTATTATTACAGTGGTATTCTTTAGTGTTGGATTTGTTTGTATAGATTGGAGTGCTACAGTCCCTCTCTTCAATTTATTTTATACAATACATTTATCATTTTATATTATTATTACAGTGGTATTCTTTAGTGTTGGATTTGGTTGTATAGATTGGAGTGCTACAGTCCCTCTCTTCAATTTATTTTATACAATGCAAGTATCATTTTATATTATTATTACAGTGGTATTCTTTAGTGTTGGATTTGGTTGTATAGATTGGAGTGCTACAGTCCCTCTCTTCAATTTATTTTATACAATGCAAGTATCATTTTATATTATTATTACAGTGGTATTCTTTAGTGTTGGATTTGTTTGTATAGATTGGAGTGCTACAGTCCCTCTCTTCAATTTATTTTATACAATGCAAGTATCATTTTATATTATTATTACAGTGGTATTCTTTAGTGTTGGATTTGTTTGTATAGATTGCAGTGCTACAGTCCCTCTCTTCAATTTATTTTATACAATGCATGTATCATTTTATATTATTATTACAGTGGTATTCTTTAGTGTTGGATTTGTTTGTATAGATTGCAGTGCTACAGTCCCTCTCTTCAATTTATTTTATACAATGCATGTATCATTTTATATTATTATTACAGTATTATTCTTTAGTGTTGGATTTGTTTGTATAGATTGCAGTGCTACAGTCCCTCTCTTCAATTTATTTTATACAATCATGTATCATTTTATATTATTATTACAGTGGTATTCTTTAGTGTTGGATTTGTTTGTATAGATTGCAGTGCTACAGTCCCTCTCTTCAATTATTTATTTTATACAATGCATGTATCATTTTATATTATTATTACAGTGGTATTCTTTAGTGTTGGACTTGTTTGTATAGATTGCAGTGCTACAGTCCCTCTCTTCAATTTATTTTATACAATGCAAGTATCATTTTATATTATTATTACAGTGGTATTCTTTAGTGTTGGATTTGGTTGTATAGATTGCAGTGCTACAGTCCCTCTCTTCAATTTATTTTATAGAATGCCTTTATCATTTTATATTATTATTACAGTGGTATTCTTTAGTGTTGGATTTGTTTGTATAGATTGCAGTGCTACAGTCCCTCTCTTCAATTTATTTTATACAATGCAAGTATCATTTTATATTATTATTACAGTGGTATTCTTTAGTGTTGGATTTGGTTGTATAGATTGCAGTGCTACAGTCCCTCTCTTCAATTTATTTTATACAATGCAAGTATCATTTTATATTATTATTACAGTGGTATTCTTTAGTGTTGGATTTGTTTGTATAGATTGCAGTGCTACACTCCCTCTCTTCAATTTATTTTATACAATGCAAGTATCATTGTATATTATTATTACAGTGGTATTCTTTAGTGTTGGATTTGTTTGTATAGATTGCAGTGCTACACTCCCTCTCTTCAATTTATTTTATACAATGCAAGTATCATTTTATATTATTATTACAGTGGTATTCTTTAGTGTTGGATTTGTTTGTATAGATTGGAGTGCTACAGTCCCTCTCTTCAATTTATTTTATACAATACATTTATCATTTTATATTATTATTACAGTGGTATTTTTTAGTGTTGGATTTGTTTGTATAGATTGGAGTGCTACAGTCCCTCTCTTCAATTTATTTTATACAATGCAAGTATCATTTTATATTATTATTACAGTGGTATTCTTTAGTGTTGGATTTGGTTGTATAGATTGGAGTGCTACAGTCCCTCTCTTCAATTTATTTTATACAATGCAAGTATCATTTTATATTATTATTACAGTGGTATTCTTTAGTGTTGGATTTGTTTGTATAGATTGGAGTGCTACAGTCCCTCTCTTCAATTTATTTTATACAATGCAAGTATCATTTTATATTATTATTACAGTGGTATTCTTTAGTGTTGGATTTGGTTGTATAGATTGGAGTGCTACAGTCCCTCTCTTCAATTTATTTTATACAATGCATTTATCATTTTATATTATTATTACAGTGGTATTCTTTAGTGTTGGATTTGTTTGTATAGATTGGAGTGCTACAGTCCCTCTTTTCAATTTATTTTATACAATGCAAGTATCATTTTATATTATTATTACAGTGGTATTCTTTAGTGTTGGATTTGTTTGTATAGATTGGAGTGCTACAGTCCCTCTCTTCAATTTATTTTATACAATACATTTATCATTTTATATTATTATTACAGTGGTATTCTTTAGTGTTGGATTTGGTTGTATAGATTGGAGTGCTACAGTCCCTCTCTTCAATTTATTTTATACAATGCAAGTATCATTTTATATTATTATTACAGTGGTATTCTTTAGTGTTGGATTTGGTTGTATAGATTGGAGTGCTACAGTCCCTCTCTTCAATTTATTTTATACAATGCAAGTATCATTTTATATTATTATTACAGTGGTATTCTTTAGTGTTGGATTTGTTTGTATAGATTGCAGTGCTACAGTCCCTCTCTTCAATTTATTTTATACAATGCAAGTATCATTTTATATTATTATTACAGTGGTATTCTTTAGTGTTGGATTTGTTTGTATAGATTGCAGTGCTACACTCCCTCTCTTCAATTTATTTTATACAATGCAAGTATCATTGTATATTATTATTACAGTGGTATTCTTTAGTGTTGGATTTGTTTGTATAGATATGAGTGCTACAGTCCCTCTCTTCAATTTATTTTATACAATGCAAGTATCATTTTATATTATTATTACAGTGGTATTCTTTAGTGTTGGATTTGGTTGTATAGATTGGAGTGCTACAGTCCCTCTCTTCAATTTATTTTATACAATGCAAGTATCATTTTATATTATTATTACAGTGGTATTCTTTAGTGTTGGATTTGTTTGTATAGATTGGAGTGCTACAGTCCCTCTCTTATATTTATTTTATACAATGCAAGTATCATTTTATATTATTATTACAGTGGTATTCTTTAGTGTTGGATTTGGTTGTATAGATTGGAGTGCTACAGTCCCTCTCTTCAATTTATTTTATACAATGCATTTATCATTTTATATTATTATTACAGTGGTATTCTTTAGTGTTGGATTTGTTTGTATAGATTGGAGTGCTACAGTCCCTCTCTTCAATTTATTTTATACAATGCAAGTATCATTTTATATTATTATTACAGTGGTATTCTTTAGTGTTGGATTTGTTTGTATAGATTGGAGTCCTACAGTCCCTCTCTTCAATTTATTTTATACAATGCAAGTATCATTTTATATTATTATTACAGTGGTATTCTTTAGTGTTGGATTTGGTTGTATAGATTGGAGTGCTACAGTCCCTCTCTTCAATTTATTTTATACAATGCATTTATCATTTTATATTATTATTACAGTGGTATTCTTTAGTGTTGGATTTGTTTGTATAGATTGGAGTGCTACAGTCCCTCTTTTCAATTTATTTTATACAATGCAAGTATCATTTTATATTATTATTACAGTGGTATTCTTTAGTGTTGGATTTGTTTGTATAGATTGGAGTGCTACAGTCCCTCTCTTCAATTTATTTTATACAATACATTTATCATTTTATATTATTATTACAGTGGTATTCTTTAGTGTTGGATTTGGTTGTATAGATTGGAGTGCTACAGTCCCTCTCTTCAATTTATTTTATACAATGCAAGTATCATTTTATATTATTATTACAGTGGTATTCTTTAGTGTTGGATTTGGTTGTATAGATTGGAGTGCTACAGTCCCTCTCTTCAATTTATTTTATACAATGCAAGTATCATTTTATATTATTATTACAGTGGTATTCTTTAGTGTTGGATTTGTTTGTATAGATTGCAGTGCTACAGTCCCTCTCTTCAATTTATTTTATACAATGCAAGTATCATTTTATATTATTATTACAGTGGTATTCTTTAGTGTTGGATTTGTTTGTATAGATTGCAGTGCTACACTCCCTCTCTTCAATTTATTTTATACAATGCAAGTATCATTGTATATTATTATTACAGTGGTATTCTTTAGTGTTGGATTTGTTTGTATAGATTGGAGTGCTACAGTCCCTCTCTTCAATTTATTTTATACAATGCAAGTATTATTTTATATTATTATTACAGTGGTATTCTTTAGTGTTGGATTTGGTTGTATAGATTGGAGTGCTACAGTCCCTCTCTTCAATTTATTTTATACAATGCAAGTATCATTTTATATTATTATTACAGTGGTATTCTTTAGTGTTGGATTTGTTTGTATAGATTGGAGTGCTACAGTCCCTCTCTTATATTTATTTTATACAATGCAAGTATCATTTTATATTATTATTACAGTGGTATTCTTTAGTGTTGGATTTGGTTGTATAGATTGGAGTGCTACAGTCCCTCTCTTCAATTTATTTTATACAATGCATTTATCATTTTATATTATTATTACAGTGGTATTCTTTAGTGTTGGATTTGTTTGTATAGATTGCAGTGCTACAGTCCCTCTCTTCAATTTATTTTATACAATGCAAGTATCATTTTATATTATTATTACAGTGGTATTCTTTAGTGTTGGATTTGGTTGTATAGATTGGAGTGCTACAGTCCCTCTCTTCAATTTATTTTATACAATGCAAGTATCATTTTATATTATTATTACAGTGGTATTCTTTAGTGTTGGATTTGTTTGTATAGATTGCAGTGCTACAGTCCCTCTCTTCAATTTATTTTATACAATGCAAGTATCATTTTATATTATTATTACAGTGGTATTCTTTAGTGTTGGATTTGTTTGTATAGATTGCAGTGCTACACTCCCTCTCTTCAATTTATTTTATACAATGCAAGTATCATTTTATATTATTATTACAGTGGTATTCTTTAGTGTTGGATTTGTTTGTATAGATTGATATGCTATAGTCCCTCTCTTCAATTTATTTTATACAATGCATGCATCATTTTATATTATTATTACAGTGGTATTCTTTAGTGTTGGATTTGTTTGTATAGATTGCAGTGCTACAGTCCCTCTTTTCAATTTATTTTATACAATGCAAGTATCATTTTATATTATTATTACAGTGGTATTCTTTAGTGTTGGATTTGTTTGTATAGATTGATATGCTATAGTCCCTCTCTTCAATTTATTTTATACAATGCATGTATCATTTTATATTATTATTACAGTGGTATTCTTTAGTGTGGATTTGTTTGTATAGATTGATATGCTATAGTCCCTCTCTTCAATTTATTTTATACAATGCATGTATCATTAAATATTATTATTACAGTGGTATTCTTTAGTGTTGGATTTGTTTGTAGAGATTAGAGTGCTACAGTCCCTCTCTTCAATTTATTTTATACAATGCATGTATCATTAAATATTATTATTACAGTGGTATTCTTTAGTGTTGGATTTGGTTGTATAGATTGATATGCTATAGTCCCTCTCTTCAATTTATTTTATACAATGCATGTATCATTTTATATTATTATTACAGTGGTATTCTTTAGTGTTGGATTTGTTTGTATAGATTGATATGCTATAGTCCCTCTCTTCAATTTATTTTATACAATGCATGTATCATTTTATATTATTATTACAGTGGTATTCTTTAGTGTGGATTTGTTTGTATAGATTGATATGCTATAGTCCCTCTCTTCAATTTATTTTATACAATGCATGTATCATTAAATATTATTATTACAGTGGTATTCTTTAGTGTTGGATTTGTTTGTAGAGATTAGAGTGCTACAGTCCCTCTCTTCAATTTATTTTATACAATTCATGTATCATTAAATATTATTATTACAGTGGTATTCTTTAATGTTGGATTCGTTTACTGTTCTACTCATAAATGCCTTTAATTCAATGTACAACTCGATCTATGCTCTCGTTTAAGATATCATACTTACTCCTTGTAGGCCGTCCCCCTGGAATGATAGCGGTCCACTGAATACGTACTGAAATAGGTTTTGGTGCCTTTTAACAATGTGCAAAGCTTTGTAGCTCTATCTGTAATGGTTAAACAAATATTAAGTTGTTTTTAATAAGTCCCGGGACTTATTTAACACGCGGTATAAATGTGTACAGGTAAGCAGAGGAAAATCAATGTAACTTATACGTACGTATAAAGGCCTAGATGTAGCCTAATTAATATACTTTGAATTTGTACCGGAAAAAAATTATTCATTTTATCAAAATTTATTGTAATTAATTAGAGTAAGTTAAAATATGTTTATATTGGAGCAATGTTTATTTAATAAAATTTTCTATTTCGTACAAAATTATTTCTATGTATGTAGATTTGGAAAATAAAAAATTCTATCTATTTAGGGTGTTTACCGCCACAAACCAACATTTCATATTAATACGTTTTTTTCTCAATGACAGTAGTGTTTTTTATTTAGTTACCTAATTTTTAGTTTCAAATTTAATTGACAACTCTCTCTACAGGCTAATTTCAAAACAGTTGTAATGGTTATCACTAATAGTAAGTTTTGCCGCTTAATATTAAATAATTAAAATAAAGTTTTTTACCTTGTTTCCGTCAAGTGACCTCTTTTTTGTATTAGTGACGCGTTTCGGGACTTAAATCCCATCTTCAGACACAACATAAATACATTACTCAACTGAGGTCGTCAAACACACAAAACACACATATCACATTAAAAATACGTTTAAGTGTACACCTTGTGGCTACCGGAAGCCAACTGTAGTGTTTGACGACCTCGGTTGAGTAATGTATTTATGTTGTGTCTGAAGATGGGATAAAAGTCCCGAAACGCGTCACTAATACAAAAAAGAGGTCACTTGAAGGAAACAAGGTAAGAAACTTTATTTTAATTAATAATGACATGGATACTGAAAATGAATTCATTATTAAATAATTGTTTGCAAACCACCATATTACACATAATGGAATTATCTTGAGTTATAAATATTATAAACAATACAGTAGTACTAATCAGTAGACGATAATGTATCATGAATGTTTTAATAACATTATATCAGGGTAAGTAAATAGAAATTGAAAAAATCTACATAAATAATAGTAGGATTACTTTTCAACACAGTCTCCTCCTACTTCCATGCACTTAGTCCATCTTTGAACGAGCATTTTAACTCCTTCCCGGAAGAAGTTTTTTGGTCTCGTGTTCAGAATATTGTGCACAGCTTCAATGGACCCTTTTTAATGAGCCAAAAGGATAAAAATCGCTTGGTGCCAGGTCCAGACTATATAGGGTGGTCCAAACAGCTGAAAACCAAGAAAAAAACAGCTGTGTTTTTTGCCGTTGGGGTTGAGCATTATCCTGAAGCAAAATCGCGTCTTTTGAAAGGTCTTTTGGATTTAGTTTTTGGCTTCAATAAACTCAGTAGCTGTCACTATTTTTAGTTATACCTTTAGGTTTGAAGTCAATGAAAATTGGACCTTCCATATCCCAGAATATTGACATCACAACTTTTCCTGTAGACATCTAAGTTTTGAACTTTTTTGCTGTGGGAGATGAAGTTCCACACCAAACTTTATCATTTACTTTCTATTTCAAAATGATAGATCCATGTTTCATCAACGGTTATTATTCGCTTAAGTAATGAATCTCCTTCTTTTTCATAACGTTTCAAATGCTACTGGGAAAATTTTCAAACGATATTCTTTGTAGATGCTGGTCAATTGACGTGGAACCAAGTGAGCACAGACTTTTCGAAAGTTTAAAGAATTGTGGATGATTGAATATGCTGAGCTATGACTTACTTTTAACTCACTTGCAATTTCAACAACTTTAATTCGTCGATTATCGAGAATCATTTGTTTAACTGCTTCAATATTGTCTTTATTCTTTAAAGTGGAAGGCCTACCAGGCCGTTGTTCATCACAAAGAAATCCTACCTCTTGATTCTCTGTGAATTAAATTAATTCTCTGTGATTCTAATTGAATTAAAGGCTTTTATGAGTAGAACACTAAACAAATCCAACATTAAAAAATGACACTGTAAAAATAATATAAGATGATACATTATAATTTTTTCAGCTATAATTTTAATTTTTGTGCAGATGTTGATTTAATCTCTTTTGCTAACCCTGGTATATTTTGATGTTAGATATTTTTTCCAAACAAGTATTATTTAAAACAATGATTTTAATAATGTCTTTGTGCTTGTATTAAATGGGAACAGATTGACTTGCTTTATCCATATTAAATACTCAAATTAAACAACTTAAAATGATTAAACCACAAGAACCTAAATCCAAAGTTCATAAAAAAGGAAATGCAATTACACCTCTGATTAATTTGAGCAATGCTCCTGCTTAAAGCTATGCAAAGCAACTATCAAAAATTGAAAATGGAAATTGTATGGAAAAACGACGGAAGTTCAAAATCTATATCAACCTTATTAATAAAATGGTAGAGAACTTTTCTTTTTGGTAATCTTTATATAAATGTTCCGATCCAGGAAACCATAACAATTATACAGAATATTTTTTAAAATAACAATAGGTTAGAAACCTGTAGCCATTAATGAATTAATCCATATTATTTCAACAATAACCGAACAAAACTGTGTCAGCACATCAATGATTTTTTTCTGGAAAAGGATGAATTCGCAATAAGTAATCACATTTCAGGCATATAGGCTGAATTATTTTAAAAACATGTTGAGAACAATAATGTGCTATTAAACAACAGCAAATTTTAAATATTAGATTCGTTATGTTGATGATGTAATATGTTTGTTTAAAGGAAGTTAACATCAAATAAAAAAAAATCACCAATTTCTCTTGAATACAAACTTAAAATTTACTTGTTTTATCTAAAAAAAAAAAAAAAAGTATTAAATTACCTTGAACTAACCACAGTGAAGACAATAACCATAGATTTAAAATCTACAGGTAACCAACTCCATCAGATCAAGTTATTCATAATATATCTAATCATCCTGACTCAGACTACATGGCAGCATTTAATAGTATGATAGATTACTTAACATATTCAATGGCAAAAATAAGAATGTGATAGTGAATTTTAAACCATAAAGTATATAGTACAAATCAATGAACGTAACTCTGATACAATAGAAAAATCTTATAAAAAAGAAAACGAAAAAGAAATTTAATGATTTTGCAAATACCAATAGCAATCAAATCAAATTTATAGCTAACATCTTTCAAGGATAAATCAGTAATAAAATATGTAACGTATTCAAGAGAAAGGTATGTATATTATAACATACAATACAAACAATAGACTAGATAAACATATCAACAGGTTCACTTACCATATTCAAAACAAAAACGATATAGCAACAGACCAATACAAATCAACTGATCAACTGGGATATATATATATATATATATATATATATATATATATATATATATATATATATATATATAGGCTTCCTTGCGATGATATAAAAGAAAGACAGGCAGGTCATTTAATAGCAGATTGAAGGAACATAACAGAGATATGAAACTATCAAATCAAAATATACAGGAGATCTTGTTAATGAAGTTACTCAAATATAAACAAATTTGCACATCGTGAAAATGTAAAATGGGTCAGATTATGGGTAGATGGGAGAAATAACACATTTATAATAAATCTAAGAACTCATTGACCAACCTCCATATTTGGGAGTAATTCCATATTTATGAAACCTTAGATAATTTAGATAACTTAAAGCAAACATAAAGATGATATAAGTGGGTTTTATCTGCTGTGTAAAAATGAAACTCACAAAAATATAAACCCATTAGTCAGTCTTATATTTTTATATAATCTCTGTCAGTGTTATAAGAAAGTCCACAGAGAAGGAACTAATGTATAAACACAATTGGGTAACATTTTACATTTATGGTTGTGTGTGTGTGTGTGTGTGTGTGTGTGTGTGTGTGTGTGTGTGTGTGTGTGTGTGTGTGTGTGTGTGTGTGTGTGTGTGTGTGTGTGTGTGTGTTTTGTGGAGTGTTAGTAATAGGGAATAGAGTGTTTTAACTCAGGATCAACGGAGCTCATTTCCGGGTCCCACTTTTTCCAAAATATTGACGTTTTTCCACCACTATTTTTAACTCCATTATGATTTTTCACCCCTTTACTTCCCCGGCCCAAAAAATCCTCCCACCAACCCTACTCCAAAAAATCCTCCAACCACTACCCCGAAAACCCTCTCACCACCCTCCCACCCTCGAGTGTAAATCCAGCTAGGGATTCTCGGAGTTAGCAAGACCTAATTTGATTAAAATAAATTGACTAATCTATTTTGAAACGATTACATGTAGGTATTACTGTTTACAAAACTTTTAAAACATCTACATTTAGAGATTGTAATGTTATGTAATCTTTCACTGGAATCCTAATACGGTAGTTAAAAAAAAACAACTTTCCGTTCGAATAACATGTTGGACTAATTTAACTTATTTTCAATCAATTCAGTTAATATCTAAATTTCATGTTGATGAATTCATGCTTTCACTTACTATTCCTCCAGATATAAAAAGATAGTTGGATTCTCAAAACAACCCATTAACTCATCAATCACCATTCAGCTAACTCGACCACTGTTCAACTAGGACAAACACATTTAGTAAGTGTTGGTCTATTTTTTTACTTCTACTAATATACAAACAAATCGTTTTATTCAATCTTTAAAATCAGTTTTAAGTGTTTAACTATTTTGTTATTTGATGTTATTTACTTTAACATACTCACAAATATTTTTATTCCATCTTTAAAAAACAACTTCACCTTTTCTAACGAATGTAGTGCAAGTAAATTCATAAAAAACTGTTACATAAGAAAAATCTTCGATGTTTAACAAATCTTCAATATTATCTCGTAGATTCTTACAGGTTTATAAAAAACACATCAAGCATAGTTGAACACTGTTAAAGCTCAAGGCTCTACTAAGCTGTGGGATCTCAGATTTGGAGTAGCATACAGCATCGTACAGTTTGAAAGAGGGAAGACAAGATATGGTGACGCAGTCACAGCAATTTTAGAAGGGTTTACCTACCGAAGAGATTTGCACTGGTCATAACTGGAAAAAAAAATAGCTACCGGCTATACCACGTAAACTGAGGGATATATTATTAATATATAAGGGTGAAATCGGAGTACACGAATTTGTATAAATATTGTTGATATATCATATTCTAAACAATCATAGTTTACTGTATTAACCCATCAAATATTTACGTTTCAAAACACAATTTAACATTGAATGTTTGATGGGCACTTGATATATTAAAACAGGTAAAAGATATGCAAGTTAGTAATAACTAATTTTTCATGTAACTTTTGCCAGGGATGTACTAGAAACTTTTTGGAGATGCCGTGATTTTTCTATTGCATAGTCCTTTCCAATGATATGTGACAAGATAGGGGTTGCCATTTAAAAATGAAATTTGCCTCCTTTACCCCCCTTAAAAAGGGGGGTAAACATTTAACCCCTCCTTAAACACCAGTAAAAGTGTTATAATAGTTATAGTAGAGGTTTTACGTTGGTATCCATTTAAATTATATCAAGGTGTAACACAACTTATTTGACACTCTGTATAATAAAATAATTGGCTGTGATATTCACCAACAATCAATTTCAACAACTCTGGATTGTCTGGCCACCTTTTGAATTTACTCAGTTATCAAAATGTAAGAAAGTAGAAAGTAAATGGTTGACATAAAATCATCATGGATTTACAGTGGAGCGATGGAACGATAACTTATGAATAGAAGAATTTTCAGTGAAAGTTTTAAAACTGTTTACATAAAAGGAATAGAAAATTATAACTTTATTTTAAAAAATATTAAAGGAAGAAGATATTAATTTGGAGGGCTTAGAATGTCCATCATTTAGAGATTTAAATTCAAATCTATGTCTCTTCTTCTCTTCTTGTTTTCACCACAATAATTACAGAATATTTGCACGTGTCATATGATATGTTGAATTGTTAAATAATTTGTTTCAACAATATATAATCAATACAACCAACCTAACACAAACACTAGTATTGTATAAGCAAATTATTTTTTTCCTAATGTAAATATTTAGTAAAGTAAAAGAAAACAAAAAGTGTATATAATTAAAAGGTTTATCTATAATCTATATTATTTGAATATAAAATACATAAATGTATACAGAATTAAATATGGACTCAAGATGGATTCATCAATTTGCTGTGAAAATTTCAGGTCCTAGTGATTGTGGGGGGTCCTAATTTGTTATAAATTTTATAAAACATTTAAAGTCTATGTGTATTGTTGATTTTGAAAATATATACTGGCATTATTCTAAGTAGCAATCAGCTTATGATATGCCAAATGTAATATTCAAAGAAGGTATTCAAGTATGAACGATTTTATGGAAGTACAGTAAATTTAAATGACTTGATGATCGAGTTGTAGATTTCCTTACTAAAGAATGTCATCATAAAAATATAATTGTTTTTTTCCATGACTTAAAATCTGTTATATCACAGAGTAAGGGCAGCGAGATATATCACTTAATGCTCATTATATTGTATGCTTACCAAACTTTGGAGATAAGGCTCAAATTCGACATTTGGCTCAATAAATGTTTCCAGAAAACCCAAAATTCATTCACGATTTGTTTTAATGACGCAACTTATAAACCACACGGTTATCTGGTTATGAAACAAACAACTCTTGATGAATTAAAATTTATAACTTCAATATTTCCATCAGATGAATATAATTTTGTATGTGATCCAAAAAGGAACTATAATTTCTCTTTTTTATTCTAGACATTTCATTGTTGCACACGGTTACTTAGTCTAAATATGACTATATATAATTGTAAATCATAAAAAAAATTTAGTAACTCATCATGAATCGAAGGAATAAAAAACATTGGAATTTGTTTTCTTAAAGAAAGGGGGGGAAATAATAAAAGTTGCTGACAATGGATTAATAAAGTCTGAAAGTGTGCACTAAATGTTTTAAAAGCTAACGCTCGTCAGTAAAATACAAAAGTGTAAGTTAGCTCAACATAAACAGAAAAAAACAAGTCATACTTCAAAAAGGTAGATGTGTTTTGTTACTAAATATAATATTCCAGAGTATTGTACACATAATGGTTAATTTAACATGGAGAACGATAGAAAATTATTTTAATATCTCAGAATAGTCTCCGTAAGTTTCAAAAAAACAACACCACTTCTACATTTAATAATTTATACAAGGAGAGGTTAAAGTTGAATGAAAAACAACTTGACATTAGAGAGAAGTGGTTGCAATAACAACAAATATTACAAAGATATTTACATTTCTCTAATAAACTTTGATCACCACTTCAATATTAATAGTTGAAACAGATGATGATGCAAATAAAATAGAGTGAACTATTCAAATCAAACTACATCACGATTTAGAATGAATCATGAAGAAATTTTAGATTCAATACATATCAACTAGGTTCAACAGTTCTGTTAAAAAGTATTAAAAGAGAGAACTTAATATCGTAGGATTCATTTGGTGTAGTGCCTTCAAATTGAGGGCACACTATCCCAAGACGCGTATACTTCACATGAACAAAAAATTAAACATTTCCAAAGAAATCAATACACTGTGTACGACATAGACGAATTATAACAAGCAGACTTGAACGATGATATGGAATTTTAACAATAACATCAATCATATTGTTATAATATTTGATGTTTTCAGTAAGTATACATTTTCTGTGCCCTTATGAAATAAGACTGGAAGTAATGAGATAAGTGTATTTGAAACAACAATCAACAAATCCAAAAAATTATAAAACAAATAAAGGTACAGAGTTTACACAGAAAGTAGTTCCAATGTATTTTATTAAGGAAAATATGAATTATTTTACATCAAAAATTCTAATTTTAAAGCAACATTTGTCGAAAGGTTTAATCACACCTTAAAACAAGAATGTGGAGAACTTAACACATGCAAATTCTTATAGATATATTACTGCATAACCTATATATATTACCTCTTTTAATAACCTAATGAGCATGTATAAAATTCATATCATCGGAGTATAAAAATGAAACCAAGTGATGTAAATAAATCAAATACAATACAATGTTTGGAATATTCTATACAATAATACTAAAACATTAACCAATATATTTAATTGGAGATAATTTTAGAATTACAAAATTTAAAATTTTTGATAAAGGTTATAATTTGAGTTAGAGTGAAAAAATATTAAAAATACGATATATATTAGAATTTCCAATTCCACTCTACGTGTTTGAAGATTTTAATGGAGATGAAGTAGATGGTAAGCTAATGAACTGGAATTACAAATTTAATTATATCGAAACATTGAACTTTTAAAATAGATAAAATAATCACTACTAATGGGAAAGGTATCAGTAGGAGAGTATTTGCTTGTTGCTTAGGATATCCACCAAGCTTTAACTTTTGGATAAACCCTTATGAAATTAATTTTCAAAAATGAATAGTAAATTTTATTTAACTCTTCCGAGTAATAGTTCCATGTCATACTTCCATTACGAAGTTTACAACACAACTATCACGTAATATAAAACTTGTTGATGAATGGGAAGTTGCTTTAGCTGAAGTACAATATCCAAGTTCATTTCTCACAGCCATTCAAGAGAAGAATTACATATATTTACACACTGTGACACACTTACTGGGATATCGGTATTACAATTTACTCCAAGAAATTATACTACTGAAAAGAACATTAATGATAAAAATATTGAAAAATATATAAAATTTGGTTTTGATGAACATTCACAAGTTATAACAGATGATGTAACACAAATAGAATTTTCACCAACTTTAGCCTTACAGTTTGATACCATGGAGACTGACTTAATTCACAACATGTCATTACTCCCTACTAATGTAGAACTCAGTCTGCCATATCAAATGTATATTTAGTGAGACATAATAGAATCACAATATGTTGGAGATGTTATGAATCAACTTCTGAGAGTTGTGAATATCGACTAGTCTAAATATATGTATGCATCACAATGAATGGTTGAATTTTCTAAGTTAAATTACGTGAGAATTGAATTTGATAGTTTATAAATTAATTTAAGGGACACATTTGGTAGCCCATTACCATTCATGTTTGGAACGTTAAGTGTGATACTTCATTTTAAATGGTTACATAAGAAAAATCTTCGATGTTTAACAAATCTTCAATATTATCTCGTAGATTATTACAGGTTTAAAAAACACATCAAGCATACTTGAACACTGTTAAAGCTCAAGGCTCTACTAAGCTGTGGGATCTCAGATTTGGAGTAGCATACAGCATCGTACAGTTTGAAAGAGGGAAAACAAATATGGTGACTCAGTCATAGCAATTTTAGAAGGGTTGGTTGGAGACAAGTTTTTTTTAGGTTTACCTACCGAAGAGATTTGCACTGGTCATAACTGGAAAAAAAAAGCTACCAGCTATACCAAGTAAACTGAGGAGATATTATTAATATATAAGGGTGAAATTGGAGTACACGAATTTGTATAAATATTGTTGATATATCATATTATAATGTCGATTCTATGTCGATTCTAATGTCGATATTCTAATGTTGATTCATTATGTCATTACAATGAATCAATTGAACTTGTATGATCATTACCTAGCTTATTACAAACACCAAGTTGGAAGTGGAGTACTTAGTGTACTTAAAGACACTCCATATCAGAAAGGGCGTGGGACAGGAAGCTTTATTGGTGAACTCATGCCCACTATGATACCACTGATAAAATTTGGTAGTAAATGATAAGTGATGAAGCTTTAAAATCAGGAATCAATACTCTAGTTGATACAACACAAACAGGCGATCATAAATATGCATTTCAAAATAGAGTTAAGGACATTACAGAAACATTATAACATAAATCTGACAAGAAAATTGATTTAGTTTTGTCTGCATACGGATATAAAAAGAATAAAATTAAAGTATTATAACAACTTAATCTCTTACAAAACTTCTTAGGAAACAAGTCAAGAAAAATGAAACAAAAATAGGATATTTTTTCATAAGAAATGGCGTTTCTTCACCAACAATCATGTGAGTGTACAGAATCAGAACTAGATTGATTTACAATACCTACAACACAATCGAGTATAGAAAGCAGACAGTGGATACAGTATAAACCTATGTCTGCATTGACTCACCAATTGAGTTTATTATCCCAAGACGAGCAGATAAGTATATTGATTTATCGCTATGATAAATTTAAAAGTAAAAATCGTAAAATCTGATGGAACAAATTTAACAGAAATAGATAAGGTTGGACCAGTAAGTAATTTTCTATGCGCAATGATCCAATGATCGGGCAGTTGTACCAGAAACTAATTTGTCCACCAAATAATACTCGTATATAGGAATGGATTAAACTATGGATCTACTGCAAAAGAATTGAATTTAACTTCTGCATTATGGTATTCAGACAAACCTCGGTCCTTGGATGATATTAATTATTCAAACAGCTTACTTTTAAGACGGACGTTTACAGTTTCAAGTAAATGTGTAGATTTAATGGGACATCTTCGTAGTGATATATTTAACCAAGGAAAGTTTCTTCTAATTGGTGTTGAATTACATCTTTATTTGATATGGATGAGGATGAGTTCAGTCTTATGTCGTCAGAATCACTACATAAAATACAAATAATAGAACCAAATGTATTTGTTAGAAAATAAATATAGATAATATTTCTTCTAAAGTCAACTTCCAATACGAGTAATTATTAGTTTAGTTAGCATTAAAGCTTTCAATGCAGATTTCAAAACCAACCCATACAACTTTAATCATTACAAAACTAATTTCATCTCACTTAATATTAATAGACATCAAATTCCATCAAAACCGATTCAACCAGATTATTAAACCAATGGATTATATGTACGTGTTTACCACACATTGTTTATGGAACAGGAATATATTTTATGAGTGACAGAAATGATAAATCGAGAATGATTATCCAAAAGTTTATTGTCTGTTGGTATTTAATTTAACACCCCGACCTCTCTGTAAATTTAATGGTACATTGGAATCTCATACATTATGGAAGTCTACATATTGCAATCAGATTCGAGTCAACGTTGTAAGAAATAGTAAACTGTATTGTAGTCTATATGTTGAATTTGACAATGTTATTGAAATTTATAAACATAAGAATATCAATTCCGACTTTGGGGGATAAAAGAGACAGCCATAAAAACATCTAATTTGGAGAATGATGAAACCAAATCACCAAGTTCTTTTTTCAAATAAAGTGTGTACGAGTAATATTCTTTTCAATGAATAGTCTGGATATACAAAACTGTTTATCCCATCTACCCATTTCAATACAGGTGTTTAATGTTCACAATACTTTCAAGAACAACCAAACTGTAGAAGACAAAATTATTTAGTAAACTGTTTTTCAATCCATTCCTCCTATATAAATGTTGGCCAGTGTTAAGTATATTTGAACTGTTAGATATTCAATGAAAAAATAAATTGTCTCTATACCGCCAATCTAAGAATGATGGTCAACTATTTTAAGGTTTAAAACAAATTTCAACTTTTAACAACTACAGTCTTTAACAGGAACACAAACCAATTAATTGTGCTATTTGTTAAAGAACACATTCAACTGCACACATTGTCACCCAGGCCTACCTGAATAGGTTTACTTAGTGGAGTCTCCTCACTGTTTGGCTTGTGACAAAGAAGAGGGAACCATTGAACACATCCTCTTTCACTGTGAATCTAAGACTCTGTTAGAGTGAAACTGAATACATAATTGATTACAACTCACTCAGAGTTTGAACATATTTTAACAGACAAGAGATATTGAAAATTGGTAGAGTAAGTTTATAAGAGACATCGATCCATCGAAGAGTCCTCTGGAAGCTCATATATTATTAAGAAGTAAGTATGCAAGTTAAAGAACACATGAAACACAGGTAGTGTACAATTCAAAACTCAGTCAATAAGTAATTGTTTATTGTATAATAAATTAACTTTTAAACATAAATATATAGCAAAATAATTTAAATATTTCTTAAAACTGATAAAAAGTTATTACTTTAAACTGACACCAGCCGACCCAATATTAACTTCTTTAGAGCTTGCGAGTTCTCTTTGGCATGATTATGTCGTATGGGTACTTTAGGAAAATATGGTTAAGTTTTTCTCTTGTTAATCTGTCGATTGTAGGGTTAAGAACTGGAAGCATCTCGTTGAAAATCGGTTTCCAAAACTGGTTCAGAAATCTAATTGCAAACTGGCCTGGAAAAGGAAAAGAAATTGCGTTAAAAATTTTACAAATGTTTTACAAATTAATTAAGACTATGTAAATAAGACTACTTAAAAGAGAAAAAAAGAATTTGAAAACTTTTCAGAAGAATTTAACATCTTTAGAGGATATTACAAACGTTGGGAAGCCCAAAACAAACTGGCCATGCTTCTCAATAATGCCTATTTACAACTGACACAGTGGTTGCAATTGAAATATATGTGATTTGAAAGTATTTTAATAATTAGGATTGGAATTTTGGTGTAGTTCTGTACTAAAATCTCGCTTGAAATCCTCAAATAAACAGAACTATAAAAAGAGTAAACAGTCAGCGATGGTTTGGCCAGAGATGGTCTACTGTTCATATCTGGCTATAATCAGATCCATTGTCATTTACACTTCTTTGATATGATTATCAAAGATAGAAGAAAAGATGACAGCCGTTAAGCTGCAGAATTTGAAGTGACTGGCTTGTCTTGGTATTAAAGGTGCAGTGAAGACTTATCCTACTTCAGTAATGAAAACAACATATTTTAAAACAGAAAATAAAAGTAAAAAACCTTGTACATACATTATTCAGACAGCCTATTTGCAAAGAACCTTAAACAAAATTTTCATAATGATTGGTAGACTTGTAAATATAAAATAACAACACAGATGAAATAACAAATGATTTAAATGATATTGTTTTACAGAGTGGATAATAAACTCTTCTTATTAATCTGCATATATCAAATAATTCAATTATAAAATTGTGTTAAAATAAGTCATATGAAGAAGCTGTACCAGTCAAACTCATTTCTCAACTCTAATATATATACCTATGGTGATGTGTTTAAAACATAATTATAATATAGTCTAAGTACCATAGAATTTGATTTGACATTTTTACAACATCCACTACACTTACTAAGAGCTGGGCTTCCTCTGATTAAATCCGATGTAACTAATTTGACTGATTCTATGCCATCGCCCAAAGTTTTTAACCAAAATTTCTTCAGTTCCATGAATTCACTTCCATTTCTTGTAATCGTTTCTCCACTCAGAATATATGTAAAATTGACATTTCCTGGTAAACAGTAATTAACATTTGAGTAATATATTCTAAAAAGTTTAAATATTTATTAATCATCATGTTCTAGAATTCCTGTCTATCAGAAGAAAAAATTGTTGTCCAAATTTTCACATAGGTGTTAATTTTTTTTTAAACTAAAATCCAAGTATTACTGTTATTACTATGAGTAAATTCTATAGACACAATTTTTTTTTGTAACTACTATTCAGGACCAAATAAGTTATTTCTATAAAAAATGTGTCAAATGTGATCCTATTAGATGAATTGATTTAGTCCTACTTATATTTTTGAGTTACAATTTTGTTTTGGTTTTATTATTTTGAAAACAGACTCTTAATACAATATTTATCTCCACAGAAACAATTGGCACCTAAAGGTCTAAACAGTGATGGATCCGACTTACATTTATTTCTAGTCAAAATACAGAAGGGAAAAGGTTTCATACTATTAGAACTAAAATTGAGTTTAAATTTAATCCTCCTCCCGAAGACAGTGTGATTGATGTTGAATAGATAAAAAGAAGCTTCGACTATTTGGTGGAGAAAATGAAAAAGGGAACTACTGATGATGACCAGCTGGGCTTTATATTTACTAGTTTCAACTGTAAATAAAAGCGCCAGGATACGTTGCTTATGTAAAGCCTCAGATGTCATTTTTGATATTTTAAATGACATCTGCGGTTTAATCCAAAGCAACGCTGAAGCGGGGACTACTAGCAATAATTTTGAGGTTACATGTACTAGAGTGTCTCCAGGAAATAAAAAGAGGTGGTAATAGCGTAAACTTATTATTTATATAATGGAAGTGAGGTGTGCATTTGCAGCAGAGAGTCACAAGCCCACATGAAGAAATTTCAAAACACGACAGGTGGCTTGAAAGGAGTAAATGACCTTTATCAAGTTGATTTAGTGGAAATGATTCCGTATGCTAAGGAAAATCAAGGCTTCAAATATATACTGACTATGATAAATTACGATTTATGAAACTAGAGATTACGTTTCCACTAAAGACAAAATTAGCCCTGAATGTATTTTTAGCTGTAGAGTTTATATTGAAAAAACACCAGAAGAAATAATTCCAAACCGATTAAGGAAGGAAGTTTTTCAATTCGGACTTACGAAAATGAAATTAAAAAATACAATATAAACCATTACGCCACTGAACACAGAGCATCTATCACTGAAGATATTCAAATTACACAAAGCTATAAGGAAAAAGTACAGTCAGATAAGGTACGGAGAGGCCGAAGCTAAACATTATATACTGTACTAAGAAATACACGCCGATAATCAAAGAGTTAAGGAAAAGTGGAGTGTCTTTTCCAAAAAATGAAAATAAAAACCGAAGAGTGTTTTGAAAAAATGGATAATGAAAAGTTAGGCAAAAGTGCGGAGAAAGATGGAGAATGGGATGTTGAGAAAGAAGAAACAGCTACCCCTAATGTTAGTTTTATTATTGATCCCGATATAAATGCAGAGACTCCAGACTTTCTGCAAAAAATCTTTTGCTTGTGAACGTAGTACCCTTTTTAATGCAATGAACAAGAATGAGCTTACTACAAAAGCATCCTTCCAAGTAACAGAAATTTTAGCACAAAAGATGAAGCCGTTTTCTGATGCAGAAATTGTAAAGAAGTGTGTTGTCACCGTCTGTAAAACTTTGTTTTCACAATTTTCTAATAGTAAGCAAATATTAGATGAAGTTTCAAAACTTCAGCTGTCTGACTCAACGTGCATGAGACGGTCACAGGACTTACCAGCAAATATTGCACTTAATCTTACCGATGAACTGCAGCAAAGCAAATATTTTAGTCTTGCGCTCGACTCATCCACTGATATAACCTCAATTTCTCAATTGCTATTGTTCGTTAAGTATGTATCCAAGGACTTTGTTCTTAAAGAAGATTTTTTGGGCATGATTCCCATGACTGGACAAACTCTATGTGTTGATTATTTGAACACAATAGTAAGTTTTTTAAAGAGCATAGCATTGATTTGAAAAATGTTTTTTCTGTGTGTACTGATGGTTGCCCATCAATGATAGGGCGAAATGTAGGGTTGTTCAGTTGTTGAAAAAACATTTGGGCAATGATAATTTAATGAGTTTCCATTGTATCATTCATCAAGAAAGCTTAGTTATTAAATTTGGTGAATATTTCAGCTCTGTTATGAAACAAGTTGTAAAGATAGTGAACTTTATCAGGTCAAATGAACTGAACCACAGAACTTTTCAAGAGTTTTTGAAAGAACTTATATCGCAATACGGGGATGTGCTTTACCACACGGAAGTGAGATGGTTGAGTAAGGGTAAAGTTTTGGAATGTTTCTTCAATATTCGACATGAGATTACACTGTTTTTGGCAACAAAGAATAAAGAGTGCCCTGACGTTCATAATTTTAGTTGGTGGCTTAAAGTAGTGTTTCTCACTGATACAATGGGCATTATGAATGAAACACTGACTAAATTGCAAGGGGACTACAATAACATCGTAACAAAAATGATGAGTATTGTGTTTTCACAGGAACAAAAGCTCGAAATGTATATTAAAGAATTGTCAACCAGCGATTATTCCAGCTTTCCTTCCGTGAAAACTCTGCTTGATGAAAATCCAGATGAAAGTCAAAATGTTTCTGATTTAATAAAGCTGTTGACAGACCTGAAGGACGAAATGTTTGTGAGGTTTATTGACTTCAGAAAGTTTCAAGAACCATTTCGCTTGGTGGAAAATCCATGGGCAATAACAACAGCAAATGTAGCCCATCTTTCTGTTTTTGGATACGAAGCTAGGGATTTGAAGAATGAGTTAATCGATCTTCAGAATGATACGGAGCTGAAAAGTATTTTTGAAGACAAAAGGAAGAATAAAGCTCACTATGAGTTTTGGAAATCGGTTGAAAAGGACAAATTTCCTAAGTTAATTGACTGTGCTCAGAACATTATGTGTGTTTTTGCATCAACTTATGTCTGTGAATCTACATTCAGTAAGCTGAAGTTCATAAAAAACAAGTACAGATCCAGGTTAACAAGTGAGAACGTTGAAAACATTTTGAGAATTTCAGTTTCTTCCCAACCTGCTAATATAGAGGCCATATTAAAGAGCTGTGAAAGATTTCGCTCATCCACTTCAAATAATTAACAAATTCAAGTATTCCTGGAATTAAGTAAAAGACATTTCCAACTTTTGTATATGCAGTTTATTTTATTGATGTAATAAACTTATGTTATAATCATATTTTTTGTAAGTTATTTAACGCCACTTGTACTTGCGGCCCTGAGAAAAATTTTATGCAAACCAATTGGCTCTCTAAGAAATCCTAGTGAGGATCCCTGCTCCAGAGCAACCACGGTCTAGTGTAAGGACATTATTGTCCATACCTTTAGGACAAGTGAATATAAAAAAAATGGATAAACAGTAATTTCAAGCGCTGCTGCACAAAAATGTATGCACAAAATGATGTAAGATTCAGCTAATAATCAAAATATAGATCACAGTTACTGGGCAAAAATAGGAGACAAGTCGCTGATGATCATGAACAAGTCACTTAGTTATCAGAAGATGATGAAAATATAAGTAACAATGTCAACTATAAAAGATCACCCTTATTGTACGAGTTGGTGTTCAAGTGCTTACCCGATAATGAAATATATACCGAGGCTGATTTTCAATTATACAAAAACATTTGTTTGAGAACCATGCATATAAAAAATTATATGGTCCGAACGGACCAGTTAATTGCAACAAATCATTGAAATATAAAAACATTGTAGAGAAATTGTTAAAACGTTATTCATTATGGGATTATCTGAATGAACTGTTCATATCTGATATTCATTTTCTGATTTATGACTCATTTTAAACCTTTTTCAGAACCATCCTATTGTAAAAACTATACTATAATAGCTATTTTCATTTTTGTACAAATTTTAAAAGCAAAAGTTAAAATCCTGGAATTAGTTGAAACTCTAAACAAGAAAGAAGCACAGAAAACCCTATGATGGGCCTAAATGATTTAGATAGGGAGCCTAGAATAGAACAGAACATGTTCTTTATTCAAACATTACCTTATTACAGTAAGGTTAACATAACACATTTTTAATGATGATTTTACAGCAACGTGGTAGGTTGACATTTTTTCTAACATGTATATTATAAATATAGCATACACCATTACAAATTTATGTATACATATGTACAGTTACACAGTATCAAAGTAAACATTAAGTCAAATGAAATTGTTCTACAAAACATTGTCAAATCTCTACTGTTCTTAATTTCTTCAAACTCTGGCTTGGACAATACTTTTAACTAGAAACAGGAGTTTTGGAATTCTGATAACATTCTGCTATATAATGAAAAATATTTTCTTTTACTCCCATACTGTACAATAAACATTTAAAATTTTCCCTTATACCTTATGGGTTTATAATTTAAGTACATTAATTTGACTGTACTCTTAAATATCCGTTTTATTTCCTTTATTGTATGCCCATCGTGAAAATATTCCTTGTTACTCAAATTAAAGTTAAGATTTGCATATATGCTCTGATACTTTCCCCCTCTTGCTGCTTTCTGTTTGGTCAGGTGTTATACAAACTAGCTCAGAAGGTTGGAAACTCTTCCTTCGCTGTAACATTTCACCTGAGCGGATATATTCCTATATTGTGCTATCTATAATTAAATTCTGTTATATTGTACTTAGAGAGGGGATGTTGTTATGGGGGGAGAAGGTTAAATCATACCCCCCCCAAACTTTAGCACTTACCTGATGGTCTTTATACTCATATCAGTACTTACTAAAATTAATGTTGAAGTTTCCATCTACATTTATTGGAATCCGTGCAACATTCCCGACAACTGCATACTTTCCTGTGCAGTCTAATTGATCATAATGTGCATCGAACTCCAGTTCCATTACAGATGGCACTTTCAATTTACTTCTGAAATAATAATTTAACTCAGTGATTATGAAGACAAGTAAAAGAAGAAATAAAAGACTTTTGGTCTCAGGAGTAATATATTGCAAACTAGATTCTTAGTGAAATTTTAAAATGATACAAAAAATATCTCTATTTTCATGTGAAAGTAATTTGGTATTAACAATTTAAATTGTAAAATGGTACCTTTTTTAGTTCTTATAGATGCTATTAATTTTTTTTTAAATGAGATCCATTAAAAGTTGATTGACATAACCTCAAAGTTCTTTAAATCACTATTTAAAAAAATTAACAGTAAATATAGAAATTATTGATGAATTTTGATTAAACTTTTATGAAGGTGATTTGTGTAAAGACTAACAACCATGCTAAATTTCGAGTCAAAATATTTTAAACATAATCTAATAATACATTATAAGAAAAGAGTGTGATGCTTTGTAAACATAAGCAAAAAGGTCATACATTTTCTTCTTCTTTTTCTACCTTGTTGCTTTTTAAAGTAACTATAGAGAAAGATGAAATTTTAATAGTGCATTTTCAAAAAATATATTTTTAAATACTTCTTTAAATTGGAATTTTTCATAAAAATTAAAATTGTTGTAATATTTCCAAAGTATTAAAAAACCAAAGACTGTAAAAAAATAATAATAATCTTAATTAGAAGCTGAAATATTATTTATATGTTTTGTGCATTTATTCGTAAACTAATCGATAGATGGAACTAAAATTTATATTGCTTACTCCTTTGCATATTCAAATAATTGTGAATAAAACAAAGGTTTTACTACAATATACTTGAAATAATGCAGATATACACAAGTTTCTTTCTTGAAGACCCTACCTGGCTCAACTTTGATATCCCCTACATGACACACTGAGGAGATTCTAATGTTTTTGGCTACTTATTATAATAGTTGAGCTACTTATATTTCATCATTTCTTATCTCTTTTACATAGGAAATTACTTTTAGAAAGCTATAATTGAAAAAGAAAATCAAGTCTGTACGATCTTTTAGCTTATTTCTACAAGGCCTCTAACTTTATATATAAACAAGTTTTTTAGGTTATGTTTCAAACATTTTTATTCCAAAATTTTCCATACGTATTAATTTTCATAAGAATCATCTTTTGATAAAGTTTCATTAAAATCCATCAACATGTTCTATACTTACTGATAAGTGTTTAAAATAGACATGTGTACAATTTGAAGTTTATGTAACAACTCACTGAAAGAACCAATCAACTATAAACCTATCTAATGTTCTTTTTAATTTAGGTATAATCTGCTTTTATTTTTTCCTTGTTGTTTAAAAGCATTAAAAAACTCTCGGTGATCATCACCTTATAAAATAAGGAAGAAAAGAGTATAAAATAAAGACCCTTAGCCTTCGAATACTCTAATAATATTAGGGTTTGAAAAGAATAAGTCAAGAACAGATGAAATATTGGGATCTAACAAGAGTACGGAAAAAAGGTGAAGATTGTCAACATATAAGTTTAATACTCATACTTTATTTCCACTTTAACTCAAAAATCTAACACTCTCTCTATTGGACATAACCAAAATGTACTTCACATTCAATTGTATACTGGGACATAATTAGAGGCACTCCAATGATAAAATTTAAACTACTTCATTTAATTTCCTAATCTTTAAATATAAATACATGAAAATTAATAATTTTTGGAACTGCCCTTCATGTCCTTTGAATTCCCTCAAATCGTCCGAAATGGTTGTCTCCATTGTTTTTGGCATCAGCAGAATATAAGGTGGTAAATTCGCTTCATGGCCAAGCATCATATAGAACAGTCTTTCCTGTCATGTGGTGTTGTAAGAGAAAAGTTCATGTGGGAGAAATGTTGACCATTTATTCAAGGTTTACTTCACATAAAGGATTAGTGTTGTTACCATTGTCTCATTAAACCTTTCACACTGTCCTTGTGATACATTCGGTAGTGACAAGTGATCTATTGTAAGGCAAGTTGTTAAGTTTGTCATCAATGTGTTTCAAAAATGACTATCTTGGTTAATCCTGATCCTTCTTCCAAAACCAGACAATGCAAACATTTTAAACAATATGCTAGCTTCTGACTTCACACTTGTATCCCTACACAGATAAACCATAGCATAACTATTCATTAGCTATAACCAAAAATAAGAGTGACCCTTTGATATATTTAGACTTCCTACAAAATCCATCACAATTGATTCCATAGGCTTTGCTGGAGTGAGAAAATCTGCATCAATCCCTGCAGTTTATTTGTCTCATGTATGTCTCTCTGTCATACGTCATAGGTACATGTATACTCCATTATATCTGTAGATATCCCTGGCCAATAATACCTATTACTGGTTCTTTTTAAGTCTTAAAGTTGGAAAAATCTCCTTCAAAAATCAGTGTGTCATGAAATTCCTAAACAAGTCATTTTTTAGTATTCCGGAATTGCCAAAAGGGTTTTTGTACCATCCTTCTCTTGTTTCTTATGTTATAAAATACCATCTCATTATTCATATCTTGTAGATTTTCTTGCAAATTCTCAAGGAGCACTCTCCAGGTCTTTTAATACATTTGAATATTCTGTTGGTATTCGCCCTGAGCCTGTAAAAGGGGAAGACCACTTGAATTTCAATGTCGGCTTGATAGCATAGCTCTAGCTAGTCGATCTCTATACATTTGTCTATTGAATATCTACTCAAATAGTCAGCAAACTTATTCATAATGCCTGGTCTGTGTTTGACAGTGAAATCAAAGTTCGCAAGATTAACAGTTAACCTGTTAAGTCTTAAATTTGGGCCCTTAAATGATGTAATGATATTGTTATGCAGCAGTGTCCAAATAAACCACAACATCTCTTCCCATACACATTTCCCTAAAATGATACAAACTATAGAATAAAGTCATCATTTCAAGCTTACAAGAATGGTAACTTTTCTCATATCGCCTTAAATTTCTCACATTAACAACTCACATTTTGAATTTTCGCATAATTCAGTTTCTTAGATATTTCGAAAACCATTAGCTCTTTAACAAAATAAGTTCAATTAAATATGATTATTACATTTAAAAAAATTATTTCATTTAACAACTCCAACTCTATATTACCATAGGTATTTTACACATCTTTACTGTACTACAGTTGACTTTGAGTACTTTTTTAATAATGCTTCGGTGGTATAAAAGTATATATATGTGTGTGTGTGTGTGTGTGTGTGTATGTATAATTTTTCTTCTTCTTCTACTTCCTCAGCATAAGAAGAATTTTAAGGTGAGATTCATTTTGATTTAGAGTAATTCTTTGCGTTATTGCTCTCTCTACTGATTGTCCCTGATAGACTCACTTATAGTGAGTACAGGTGTGGTAACTCCAAGATATCTAGCTGAATCCACAACTGTCTTCATATTGTCTTTGGTTAGATCATTCTCTTTCATCTTTCCTCCAAACCTGGTACTATTTGAGAGCCAGGGGTCTTTATTTTATGCTGTTTTCTTCTTTTTTTAGGGAAATAATGACTGCAATGATTTTGCTTTTAATATAAAATGTAAAATCTCCACTGATTGTATCCAACAACATAAACTTGTCTGTCCTCATCAGGCATACAATTAAGGCAGAATTGACCATGATATTTTCTATAAACTGATTAACAGTATAGGTCAACTAACCTACAACCGCACAGTGACATTCTTTCTTTCTTATTGCTCTCTCTCCACTCTCCACTGTAACCGATAACTTTGATTTGTATTCATCAGGCGTGCAATTATGACTTTTTTTAAAAACCGATGAACAGTATAGGCCAACCTTTCTATAAACACTCAGTGTCATTATAAGATCCTAATATTATTTCATAATTATAATAATACTCAACTTTAATATATTTATTAGTAACTTAACATGAAGATAAAAAAGAAGAACTTACTGCTTACTTATGTGATCCATGTTTAATGAACAACTAATCTAGTAATGCTAGACTACAAAATATGATCATGTCAGTTAAGCCAACTTGATAATATATATATATATATATATATATATATATATATATATATATATATATATATTTAATATATCACATCTCTACACTTTAACAAAAGACTAAATTAAACAAACTATTCTTAACATTATATTGTAATTAAATTTAAATTGATCTTTCCCTTTTGTTCTAGATATAAACTTTAACTTTGATAACACATTTTCTTTACAAATATGAACAATTATTTTTTCTTTCTGGAAACAAATATATTGCTTATAAAATAAACTAAAGTATTTACAATAGCTGTTTCTTGTAAAAATTACTAAAATAATTTTTTTTTTTTTTAATAAAATGAAAATAAATACAGTATATATATTTCCTCTAAACTAGTGTACTTATAATAGTGAGAGAAATGAAATTTAACAGGAGGGTTGACAACTTTACCATTTTTAATTATGTACTCATTTAATTCATTAACATTATTACCTCTGCCATACTTAGTATCTATATTAGGTCTACAAATTATATTAGATTTAACAGGAGTTGTGCTATTACTCAGCTTTTGATTTATAGGAAAGTATAAATCAGGTTCTTGAATATTAATTTCTGTAATTGTTGGTTTTAAATATTTCCTATTCCCTCTAACAATATTACTTTATTATTCAATACATTATTAGACCTAGGTGCTTTATCAGGGGTGGATTTAGTGTACTGCCGCCCCCAGCGAGGATAGATCATGCTGCCCCTTCCACACTTTCCTTTCTCTTTCCCCTTCACTCTCCTTTTCCCTCTTTGATTTCATATCCTCTTTCCCCCCAGTGTAATTGTCTACCATGTTTACTTTGACTATAAGGTTAATATTATATTTCATATACAAATATAATATTGATTTGTTACCTATGTAACTAATGTTACTAAGCTATGTAACAAAGATTACAGTACAGTAATAATGAAAAATGCAAGTAATAATGAATAATTTTAGTTTGATATGACAAACTAGTTATAACAAAAGTATTTACAGTTTTCTTCGAGATTGTCCTTGGGTAAAAACATTAATTATGTTACAAAAATTCATTGACTTTAAGACGTCACCTTTGATTAACAGTATTGCTGGGTAGTTTAAATAATCTTTTCCCATGTTTGTGTGGAGATATGTTTTTACTCTTATAAGCCAAGAAAAGACTCTTTCCACTGAAAAATTCAAGACAGCCATACTCACAAACATTCTCAGAGCAATATTTAAGTTTGAGTAGACTACCCTAGAGTCATCTTTATGAATTAAACGGCAAAGACTTTGAGATGTTAACCACTTATCCTCCTTTGTTGGCTGTAGCTCAACTGGCATTGGAATACTGTTTGTTTTTTCTATTTGTCTGGTTCTTTTTTATTCTCTTCTTCACTTTACGTAATGGAGTTTCTTCCCATAAGTATTTAGAATAACTAATTCCATCCAAGAAGGAGTTTTCTAAATCATTTGGTTATCCTCTAACAAGGTTCTTACCCGCCCTCCTTAGGTCTTCATTGCTCAATTCTTTAATTTGAGTTAACACTTGGAACTTTTGGTTTACATCAGCATAAGCATTCCTTGTTATTTCAAGTTCCATTTTCAGGTTATAGATGATAACAATAAAAACATTCACCCTCAGGTTTTCACAAAGTTCATCATGATATCTTTTTCTCATGGTCATTTCTTCTTGTCATACAGCTTCAATTACGACAGTTCCTGGGCTTTTCCTTCAACATAATCAAAGTTATCACATGTTGATTGCATGAGCTTAATTAATAAGTAGTACAACTGGACTAGTGCTCTAAGGCCAATTGTCCATCCATTGCAGTTTCTCATCAGGTCATTCAGTCAGTGGAGTATGAAACACCAAAATATAACCATAAAAGCAGTATCTAGTGAGTCAATTTTTGTAACTAAATCTCTTGCTTAAGCATGAGTAACTCCCTTCTAAGTTGGGTCTTCAAACATTTTTAGTAAAGTTTGATAAATTTGTTGCCTGTTATTTCTCAGAGCTTTGCAGGCATCATCTTACTCAGTACATCAAGTAAAACTGAGTTTTTTGCAGAGTACTAGACGGGTGGTCATGGTTGTCAGGAACTGATCTTTGAAATAAATCCCACCTACTAGTTGATGAATTAAAAAAGTTGTACAGTTCTTGGAAAAACAAAAAAAAACGTAGCAACTTGTATTGCAATAATCAGCTGTATTATTTTCAACGAGATTCAAAGGGTGAGCAGAACATCAGATAAAAATCATCATGACTATTCAGTTCTTTGATTCAAACTTGGAAACCTAAATACATTTCAGACATATTGCTTGCATTGTTGTAAGATTATCCCCAACAATTACCAATATACAAACCATTCCAATCAAAGACTTTTGAGAATAGCATTAAACATGTCTTCAGCTTTATGACCAATATTGGGAAAGAATGTCAATAACCGTTCAATGGGAGAACCATCTTCTTTAACAAACCATATCACAATAGCCAGTTAATCTACATGTGAGAGTTCCGGTGTTAGGTTAAATATTAGTGAGAAGTACTTGGCTTGATTTACTATCACTATCACTAAAACATAACTTACAAATTTACAACACGCAAGACACAATATACAAGGATAAATCACCCACCTTGCCACCAATAGAACAACTAACTGGGGTAAAAGTGCCACAGTATTAAGGTTTGTTGAGATGTCCACAAAAGTACAGAAAACGCCAAATAAATCATCTCTCATTAAACTGCTCAAGAGAATACCAATGTTTACACAATATTAGCCCGTTTTGGGTGAAAAAATGATAATTGCTTTATAATTAAATATTAAATGGAGATAATATTATATCTGTTTATGCAGTATTGATTATTGAACTGGCTTTTTTATGTATAAATTCCTTTGAATATAAAAATATAATTTTCATAACTCCAAAATTTTGCCGCCCCAGACAACTGCTTAGTCTTCCTGTGAATAAATCCACCTCTATGCTTTATGTTGGTTTATTATTGTTGCTGGAAGGCATGATTTTCCTTGCCTTAATAGAACATGTTTATCAACAGGTTTTAACTCCTTAGTATTTTGATCACAATATGGTATTTCTTTTGGGAGAGCTAATCATTTTTAAGTTGTATTATATTAAGTCTTAACTATTTATAATTAACAGGTAATTTTCTCTTAAACCTAGAGTAGTGTGCTATTGTCTCAGAGACCATCAACAAAGGAATCAGTTGTTTACATTAAGCTTAGTGGAAACTTTAAACTACCACTCCCCATACCTTTCTGTGGGAGGGGTAGCTCCTTGACTTTGGAGTGGCAGTCCTGTCTGTTTCTTTGTATGAGCTTTATTTACAGTTTCAATACTAGCCACACTACTGATTTATGGTCTGAGAGACATACCACACCAATAATTTCTTAGTGGGAAAAGGTAAGTCGACACAATAACTTATTTTTATTTATATTGTAGTAACTAATAAAAATTAATACTTGCAGTAATTTATAGTTATACAAATTATTTATTTATTTAAAGTATAAAAGAGATTTTTTTTTTTTGTAAACAAACTGAAAAATGGAATATTAGATAAAAAATATTGTACTTAGGTAAATTTAATGTTTTGTTTTTATTTTTTATATTTTTTTCCTTTTGTATATGTTATTAAGTTTTGTATCAGTCCTGCACATAGGTAACTCCTGTTGGTACATATATTATAATATAATTTATTTGTATTTCGTGTATGTAATATACTGATGAATAAATAAATTCAATAATTATAAATTATAGTTAAAACATATTTATTTTTTGTACTATAATATGCTTGTGTGTGTGTTTACAAGCTAAACTATTTAGGCATAATTCATTTATTTGGTTTGTTTTATTTAGTCAATCATGAACTACGAGCAACATCCATCTCTTTTACTCCGGCTTCTAGAAGACAATGCTTCGGAGCCAGATCCTCAACCAAATGACAACTCAGATGAAGAAGAATTGGACTAGGAAGGAAGATTGTTGAAAATCGTGAAGAGGACTCTGAAAGTGAGCAGGATTTAGATCCAGATGACAATGATGAAACTCTGAGAATAGAATATTTTCATGGCGGAAGGGAATTTTTATTACTTTGCTAAAGACAAAACTAAGTGGAGAATCCACCCTCCTCCTAAAAACATACTAGTTCGAAGTAATAATCTGATTACACATCTTCCTGGCTCCAAAGCAAATCTCAGAGAAAAAATTAATACTTTAGAAGTCTTCCGGCATTTCGTTGATAAAGAAATGGTAGACCTCATAGTGAAACACGCAAATAAGCATATTTTAATAAAAGCGAGGGGAAGGTATTTACAAGAAACAAAGTTGACAGAGCATGTTGAAATGGAAGCATTATTGGGAATTCTCATCATGTCAGGTGTATAAAAAGTAATAGAATGAATGCAGAGAACCTGTTTTGTACTGATGGGAGTGCTCACGAAATATTTCGGATTGCTATGAGCCTTCAGCACTTTCGATTTTTACTCACTCAAATTAGATTTGATGATCTAGTAACAAGAGAGGAAAGCAAGGTATAGATAAACTAACACCAATCCGTGAGTTTTTTTATAGGTTTGTTCAAAACTGCAAAGCAAACTTTAGTGTATGTTAGTTTAGGACTGTAGATGAAATATTATGGGGTTTTAGAGGTAAATTTTCATTCCGCCAGTTCATTCCAAAAAATCCGTCAAAATAGGGGTTAAAGTGTTAGCTCTATAGGACGCAAAGCTTTATTACATGTCTAGATTAGACACGTATGTAGGCACACAACCTCCAGATTCACCTTTCTCATGCGGCAATTCTGCAATTGATGTTGTAGAAAGAATGATTGGGCCAATTTCTGTAACAGATACCTAACAACAGATTATTGGTTCACCACTCTTCAACTTTCTGAGAAGTTATTGAATGAACACCATCTTACACACCTTGGGACGATAAAGAAAAATAAGCCTAATATTCCACCTTTTTTTACTCAAGGACAGAACAGACATATCCCTTCAAGTACATTTGGCTTTCAAAAGGACTGTATTTTGGTTTCTTATATACCTAAAAAAAACAAATATATATTATTGATTTTATCAATGCATGATGTAGATGATATTGATGCTGAGAATGACAAACCTCAAATGATTGTTGATTATAATGCTACCAAAGGTGGTGTGACGTTGTTGACAGGCTCTGCGCCAACTATGATGTTTCGAGAAATGCAAGACGGTGGCCTATGTTAGTGTTCTATCAAATAATCAACATTGCAAGAATATATTCCCAAAATGTTGTGTCACAGAATGACCCAGAAAGTGTACAAGTCCGTAGGAAATTCCTAACTGATCTAGCAATGGACCTCATGAAAAGACAAATAATGAGACAAGCAACCTCTCAAAACATACCAAGGCTTTTGAGGGAGAGAGCTTCTGAACTCACCAACTTGGAGAAGCAACAACCTGTGCCGGCACAAGAGCAAGAGGTGCAGTTTGGTAGATTTCGAATGTGTCTGTCTAAGAAAAACCGGATGTATAAAAATATAAGTGCAGGAAGTGCAAGCTGTTTTTTCCCCTTGAACATAATTCCCCCTTCAAAACCAACAAAATTCTCTGCAAAGACTGTGAGTGAGAAGTACTTTTGTGCAAGGTTTTTTTCTTTTAATTGATAGGCCTACTTCTTTTTTTGGTATATAACATTTTTTATAACAAAATTATTAATTGTGTTTAGTAATAATTGAAATTAATAGTTGTTTAGTAGTTTTAATTAATTAATAATTGTTTATTAATTGTATAAAAATAAACATAGATATTTTGAGACTGAAATAATTGTGTCTGTCTTTACTACCAGACTATTTAACATAAATAAAAACATAAAGTTGATTTCTTTAGGCCTACTTGTGATGCAATATGTAAATTTTATTAATAAATTTTGTTAACTTTGTAAAACTTTAGAAGAAAGTAGTATTTTACTTACTTCCATATGCAATTAAATAATAAATATATCATATGTTGCTCAGATTTAATATTTTAACAAATATTTCAAGCAAATTTTATTTATATCATAAAATAGAAATACATTATAATAGTGGTTGAAAAGTAAGTAAAATGTAGTTGAATTATATCACATGACTGTTTGACTGTTTATGTGATCATAAAGTTATTTAAAAAATTTTGGTAAAATTTTTATATTTTTTCATTATGTTAAAATTAATAAATCACTAATACAACTGCATATATCGATCCATAAAAAGGTAAGTGATTGAGGGAAATTACTAAAAAAATATATATTTGCTCTTTTGAATTTATTACTTTTTTTTTTTAATTCTGAGACCAACTACACTATTCATGTTACTAGCTGCAACCACACTACTCTAGGGTTAATTTACAATTGAACATAAGTTCTGCTAGTGAATAATCTAGAAACACAATTGGAAAATTTCTATACTGCAGCAAATCTAAATATATATCTACATTTTCTTAAAATATACTTTTGATCTTTGTTCTGATCACTTTACTAAGCAATTGGAATTTGAATGTAAAGGACTATATGTTATTATTTTAAAATTCCAGTCAACAGCAAACTTTCTTGATTCATAACTTTAGAAAGCATGTTGTCACAAACAATAACTTCAGGCATGCCAAATCTAGAGAAAATTGGCTTCATGAATTATTTCATTAGAAGTCTTATACCTAATTTAGACAAACTATAACCATTTGAAAAAAAAAAGTCGTATATTGCAAGAATAGGCTAGAGTGAATTCCAGTCTTCATCCATGGGACATATTTAACAAATCGAATGTGTTAGAAGCCAAGAACATATGAAAAATTACCTGTTTGGAAATTTTGAGAAATTGGGCATAGAAATTTTGTGTTTTGGTTTCACTGCAGTTTAATTCATAATATTAATTGATAAACCCCAAACACAGAAGGGGTTCATGTGGGGGAGGGTCTTCCCTAATCGCAATTATAAGAACAATAACTAAAAACACAATAATTGAAAATAATGACCATTTAAATGTATACTTTTGTTGACTAAAAAAGGAATAAAGCTAAATAGTACTATTCAAATTATTTAAATTATTGTGTTTATTGTTATAGTTCTTACAATTGTGGTTAAGAGACTTGGAATGATATAAGGTTGTTGGGGGGGGGGGAGACAATGGATCTTTAAGATTCTTTGCTATCTTGGGCAACCGGGAATCACATTACCCCACTAAACTGACCCGTGGGCAAATCTCACCTGCCCAGCCATTTTGAAGGGACCAAATATACAATTAATAAAACTATAACCAAACTAAATATTATATGTTATGGTTTGGTTGGTGTAGCTGGTGTATCACTGAGGAGGACGACCTTGTCGTTGAAACGAGTCTGATACTTAGGCGTATTTTTTTATGAGAATTGTGTTCTGTGTGTTTGTTATACTGTAAATATTATATGATGGTAACGTAATTAAACTAAATTAATCGGTGTATAACGTACTTGATCACACATAAAAAAAACCGAGCTCCTCACATCAGTTCTGGTCGCACACTGTATTTTGGCGTTTTGGTTGGCGTCTGCGCATCTTTTCTTGGTCATGCGGAGCGGGAAAACATGAATTAGAAACCTATAATGCCCCTCTCAATTTCTAGCGATAGGCAATATGCAACCCTCCAAAGTTATTTAGGCAACCGAAACATGATCAAGCGGGGGTTGATGCATATCATCACGGACTTATCAGGTAATTTTGGGTTTTAAAAAAATCACGTCTGGAAATATAGTCAAAATATGTCCACATATAAAGAATAACCGAAATCAGACCCAGTGTATAGGATATAGCCTAGTGCATAGATAGATGTCAGTTATAGTAAACCCATTGTTTTGGAATAATTAAGGGCTTTAAAAATGTTTATAGTCGCATAAATCTGGATGTGATTTTTTTTTATCTATAATCAGTCACAAACTATAATTAGATCTGTTCAGAGAAGAATGACTTTATGGAAATAACTAACTAATTACAATTCATACGAAATATATTTATGTAATATTATAATCATATAAAAATCTTTGATATAAAACATATTTTCTTACATCCACAATTATACATATTTTATGAATCCTACATTCCTGGACCATTAATACATAGCAGTACTAACCTTCAAATGGTCTTTTATCACATATAAAGAATAACCTAAATCAGACCCAGTGTATAGGATATAGCCTAGTGCATAGATTGATGTCAGTTATTGTAAACCCATTGTTTTGGAATAATTAAGGGCTTTAAAAATATACAGGGTGTCCCGTAAGTATTGACCAAAACTTCACGAGGTTATACTATAGGTAAAAACAAACAATTTTCATCATATAATGTATAGTCCTATCTTGCTTAGTTTTCTGTCTGTCTGTCTGTATGTGTTTTTTAGAAAAAAATTTCTATCTTAAAAATGGTTTGAGATATCAAGTTGAAACTTTTTACATTTAATGACCTTATTAGTGTGCATCTTAGATAAAAGTTTGAAAATAATATCATTTACAGAAACAAAATGGCGGTCATTTAAAATGTTCAAATCCTAATAACTTTAAAACGAGTGATGTTACAAAAAAAAAGACAAGATACATAAAAAATAGCCCCTTTTAATACAAGCATTTTGGTACCTGGTTAATTGATCTAAGATAAGTAGTAACAGAAATAAGTAAGATGTTTTAATGTTTTGTGTGATTTGATTTTGAAAATACATTGCAATTATGAATAAAACACATACCTTTACTTGGGAAATCTTACTTATTTCTGTTACTACTTATCTTAGATCAATAAACCAGGTACCAAAATGCTTGTATTAAAAGGGGCTATTTTTTATGTATCTTGTCTTTTTTTTGTAACATCACTCGTTTTAAAGTTATTAGGATTTGAACATTTTAAATGACCGCCATTTTGTTTCTGTAAATGATATTATTTTCAAACTTTTATCTAAGATGCACACTAATAAGGTCATTAAATGTAAAAAGTTTCAACTTGATATCTCAAACCATTTTTAAGATAGAAATTTTTTTCTAAAAAACACATACAGACAGACAGACAGAAAACTAAGCAAGATAGGACTATACATTATATGGTGAAAATTGTTTGTTTTTACCTATAGTATAACCTCGTGAAGTTTTGGTCAATACTTACGGGACACCCTGTGTATATAGTCGCATAAATCTGGAAGTGATTTTTTTTAATCTATAATCAGTCACAAACTATAATTAGATCTGTTCAGAGAAGAATGACTTTATGGAAATAACTAACTAATTACAAGTCATACAAAATATATTTATGTAATTATAATCATATAAAAATCTTTGATATAAAACATCTTTTCTTACATCCACAATTATACATTTTTTTATGAATCCTACATTCCTGGACCATTAATACATAGCAGTACTAACCTTCAAATGGTCTTTTATTTTTTATTTATTTATTTCATTTCACTCCATTACACCTGACTGGATAACATTGAGTAGGTAGGCAGATTGTCCTCAAATAACACATAATTACAGTACTATAATCAATTTTTTTTTTTTTCATTACTGTTGAGACCGATGGTTCTTGGTGGAATTCCATGTTTAAAGATAATAAAACCAGATAATAATAATAATAAATATTATTATTAAAACCAGTCTGTAATACAGCCTCGTCAATGCCTTAGCAGGCGAAACCATTGGTCGGCTAGACTAATAAAAAGTGGATAGGCCTAGTACAAAATAAAAATTGTGGTTTATGTACTATAATCAATATTAATTTAACATTTCATGACTAAGAACAAAATTAGTCACAGTAGATCATATCAGTTCATTAATTGTTTCTACAATTTTTTTAGTCTGTTCAAGAAATAAATAATAAATATCTTTAAAAATACACATAGACCTACATACAGAGGAGCACATTGCATTCACATATATAACAATACCAAACAAAACCAATAAACATAGCAGTAACAATATATACATGAATGATAATTTCTCAGTTTTTACCCATAAAATACATTACACACTATAAAAGATTCCTATCTTGGAGGAAGTCACTTGTGTTACATTATGTTCACTCCAGCAACAGTTCCTTTAGGTCCCCCCCCCCTAATAGTGATATTTCTAGTATTTTAAATGTAGAATTTAACTGGTTGTAAAGTTTAATGCCCTTATATAAAGGACTCCTTTCCAGCAGGGTAAGCCTGTAAAAGCGGGTGCAACATTGATTCCCTGTTCTTTGTGCCATAATTGTGGTGCACATAATTTTCTGCAAACAACTGCTTGTGACAGTGCACAAAACATAAGACTTCAAACAAATAATGAGATGGTAACATTAAAATTTCGAAATCTTTCAATAATCCTTTACAAGAATAAAATTTATGTTTATTTAACATGATTCTAAGATTTTTTTTTTTAAATCATAAATATATTGTTTGCTTTCTTAGAGTCTCCCCAGAGTATAATCCCATATTTAATTTGTGAATAAAATTAACTGTAGTACACAGTTTTTTTTTTTTTTTTTTTTTTTGGTTTTAATATCTTTATACTTGACAATGGCAACCCACAAGTAGCCTACTTGTGTGCGGAGAATGTTGTGTGGTTTTATAGAAATTGTTTAACTATCCTTTATTTTGTGAACTTGTAGTATCTTGTGATGTTTATTGAGTTGTACATGTGATAATTTTTGTTAAGTGTTCGTCTTCGCGAATGACATTGTAAAGTCGAAATTATAGTCAGACTTTAAAAAAGAGACAAAGGAGTATAAAGGACCATTTGAAGTAGTGATGTGTGAGTTCGAATTAAAATACTCGGTGAATCCGAGTATCAAAATCCTCGGAGCATTCCGAGTATTAAAATCCTCGGTTTCGTATTAAAATATTCTGACAAAATCCTCGTAACTAGGAACAAGCAGGAGGTAATGTGCGAGTATGAATTCGAAATAAAATTCTCGGACAACGATATTCGTTAGTGTTGTGTCAATTCCAAATAAAATGCTCGGTGTTTCTACTTTGGTTATATTAGTTTCTAAGCTGATTTTTCACTACACATTAATTAAACATTAAGATTTTGAGTTGAAATGATTTAGATTGGGAAACAAGTTCAATTTAAAATAACAATAATATTCATTTATTTCCACATTAACAAAAAGTAAATTAAATTATTATTTAATTGTTATTATTTATATTTAAATAAATATTAATAGGTTACCATCTTTATAAAAAAAATATAGTAAATTAAATTATTTTAAATAACAACTAAATTATTAATGTTGGTAATAATTGTACTAACGTTAAATTACTGAATTTGTGTCGAGGCAGGATAACATTTAATTACGTATTACAAGTGTCAATCACATATTGTGAAAAATAAATACTTGATGGATCAGTCTAACAGATAGAACGCAAAAGTGTAGGTTTATCTAAAACGATCTGATTGGTAAAGCTGAGTTCGAATCCGATGCGCAAAATCATTCTGCGCGGATACTCGATTTCGAAATAATAATACGAGTATTGAAATCATTTGAAACCGAGTAACTCGATTATCCATTTCACCCGAGTACCAACATCGCTAATTTGAAGGTTAATTATGATGTTCATAAATAATACAATGGTTGTGGTTATTCAATTGTGTTCAGCTAGTATAATATATAATATAAGAAATATTGAAATTACCTGACTGCTTTTAGTTGAATAGATGAGAACCTGAATACCTTGACATCGGTGACCGATATCACACCTCCTAAAAATCTGCTGGAATGAGTAAAAGTAATGTTGTCATAATGCATAGGATCCAGAGGTTCCAAATCAAAATCAGAAGAACCTATTTCACAATAACAGTAGAGACAATGATTAGGTGTGTACAAGAAATATGCTATTCCAGCTAACATTAAATTATAATCTGATTCTGTAAGTTAGATTTTTTTTTCTAAATGTACTTGTCAACCGTATTCGAAATTAGGCACAAATCAATGTGGTTTGGAAAGTTAGGAGCCAATTTATAAGTTTTATTTGAGTTAGGCACCAAAATATTTCAATCTAATTTGTTTCAATAATGAATATACTTTAATTTAACTGAAGAACTAGACTGCTGTGAACAACGTTTTTAATTCAACATCGATCACACTTAGGGCGTGAAATATCGATCATAACTTATCCATAAAATGACATATTACAAGTCATTGGTCTCCCACTCAGTGAAGTATTCTAGTCTCAGTTGTTGCTTAGCAATGAAGCACCTTTAACAGACAATAAAGCACAATTCTACTCAACTCAAGGTCAGAAAAATGATCCTTACATGGGTAAAGTAAAGGAGGAGGATCGTTTTTGACTTTATTTGTAAAACTAGTCTGTTATTCAAGAGAAGTTAGTATATTTAATGTTTGTTTTACTACAAATCTATTTATTAGGCTAAAATTAAAAATTGTTTTCATGCCTAGATTGTATACAATAACATAGGGAAAATATTATATACAGGGTGATTCAAAACTACACGGCAATCTCTCGGGAGCACATTCTATAGTCAAAAATTTTTTTTAAAATTTCATATAAACATATGCCTGAAAACGCTTTGTTAGCGAGTTATACAGGGTGAAAGATTTCGCCTAGAACTCAGTACCCCCGGTGAAATGAAGCCGTATAGAGATTTTCAAGGCGTTAATAAAGATACAAATATGATGGTTTCTTATGGTTTTTTATTTTTTTTTTTTTAATATTTTTTATTTATTTATTTTTTTTTTATTAGCTAAATTTCAATATTATTATTCGTTTTTTTCTTAAGTAATTTACATGAATCTTTTCAGAATTAAATTTTCTACACATGTAATTAAGAAAAAATACACCTTAATTAACCATTTTTCAAAGTAATCTTACGTTAAACACAAAAATGTGTGTTTTTTATAGCCCAATTCTTGTGTTTTACATAAGATATCTCAAAAACTAATGCAGATACAGCTCTGGGGCCAATTTTATTCAATTTTTCAAATAAAAAACCATAAGAAACCATCATATTTGTATCTTTATTAACGCCTTGAAAATCTCTATACGACCTCATTTCACCGGGGGTACTGAGTTCTAGGCGAAATCTTTCACCCTGTATAACTCGCTAACAAAGCGTTTTCAGGCATATGAAATTTTTTTTATTATTTTTGACTATAGAATGTGCTCCCGAGAGATTGCCGTGTAGTTTTGAATCACCCTGTATATCAGCAAAATCATAAATCTGTTTATTTTAATCATCCTATTCATAGAATTTTATTGTCTTAAAATTAATTAATACATTTATCAATTGTATTATGATTTAATGAAAATTTTCTACAAGTATACAATTAAGTTGTTTTTAGTTGCAGATTGGATTTTATTATAATATCTTATACCACGATGTGTGTTTGTGTAAGACATATAGTTTATACATTATAGAATGTCTAGTATCCGTTAAAAAATGGCTTACTTGTAATGGTCTACAAATAAAAATATGAATAGAAACTGCGTTTTAGATTTTAAAATTAAATGGTGAAGATCTTTTAACACAAACCTGGAAATCAATGATATTGTCTCAGTTAATGTTGTTAATTTGTTGTGACTGAAAATACATAAAAAATGTAGGATGGAAAGATGATGTGGAAATACTGTCTAAGAAACTAAATTCTGTATGTTTCTAGACAAATGAAAAAGTAATCTCTAAAATCTGTTTATTACATTCTCTCTTAAATTATGGTATAATATTGTGGGGGGGGGGCAATTGTCCTGAGGTACACAAAATATATAAAATACAAAAACGTGTAATTAGAATTATGGCAGGAGCAGGGCACAAGGAGTCGTGTAAACCTTTCTTTAAAGAAATGTGCATAATGCCTTTGCCTTGCGTTTATATGAATTATTAAATTTTGTTCACAATAAACACATATTTCAAGATGAATTTTACAGCGTAAACATGAAACCCGAGGCATAAATGTCCTTCAGTATCCCAGGCATTGCCTATCTGTCTAAGAGGGAGGTTCATTTTACATTGGAATCAGACTGTACAATAAATTGCAGTCTGGTATAGAATATAGCTCAAGTAACACTAGTTTCAAGAACAAAATTAATGTATTTTTAAAAGACCGATGTTTTTACTCCGTGGAAGAGTTTATAGAGTTTAAATGTGTCTAAGACACTTCTTCTGTTGTAGTATTTCTGTATCACTTGTTATCTATTGTATCATCTATTGTGATGTGTTGACAATTCCTGTATTATTATTGGCATTGCCAAGCTTTGTAATCTAAGGGAAGCTGGATAAATAAATACCAAAGATAAGTGTCAAGGTATTGTTTTCTTAGAGTTCATACCATAGGACTTAAGGGCCAAATTGTTTGTTTTTTTTTAACAACAAATGGGACTAAATACATAGGCAAATATTAACCTGTATTTTCAATTGTGTAATCTCAAAATATCTAAAATACAAAAATCTGGGAGGATGACCCCAAAATGTGACCGGGAATTAACAAAAAAAAAACTTGAAACAAATGAGATATTTTCAAAGTTATTTTCAAAAAAATTAATGAGGTTTCTATGTTGACCAAATTTAGGTAAAAAGAATCCCAACATCTTTCTTTCTGGTCTGTCTGTCTATGAGTCAGTGTGGACAGTCATAGATGAAACATAGACATACCACAATGAGGAATAGGTCACAGAGTAGACAGATCAATAAAAATACAGTTCAAAAGTTACATGAAATAAATTACCTCTTAGTAGGTACCGGTAATATTTGATTTCTGGGGATGGTATTGTACAATGGCATTTGGTTATTATGCATTAATGAATCTTTTAAGGTAAAGAATGATAAATGGTTTATACTCATGTAATGTCAATTAATATATTTTTTATATGTAACTTAATTTTTTTTTTTAACATCCATTTAGTAATAAATTAGCCACTTTCTATATTAACACTCCTATTAAATACTGACTTTTGCAAAAAAAATTTTTTTTTTTTTTAATTATACTTATTGCACGAAATAATGTTAATTTGATTATATATATATATATGGTATTGTACAATGGCATTTGGTTATTATGCATTAATGAATCTTTTAAGGTAAAGAATAATAAATGGTTTATACTCATGTAATGTCAATTAATATATTTTTATATGTAACTTAATTTTTTTTTTTTTAACTGTCTCATATTTTTAGAAAGCATACCTTTATATACAATATAACATCCATTTAGTAATAAATTAGCCACTTTCTATATTAACACTCATATTAAATACTGACTTTTGCAAAATATTTTTTAAAATTAAACTAATTGCACGAAATAATGTTAAATGATTATGTATATATACATTCCAGGATTGGTAAAAATTAAGTGAGTACAAAATGACATATAGAATAAACACATTGGATGGGTATTATAGGTTAATATAAAAGAAAAATCTTCGTAAACCAGTATTTTATTGTGAATTTAATTTAGCAAATTTTAAATAACGCTAAAGATAAATTACTGAATATTCTCAAAATTAGTGCCTGTAAATTATCAAATAAAATTTGTCATCCAGCTATTTTTCATGTGGCTATTTTGAAACTAGTTTAAGTGAATATAACTGAAATTTATGGTTAGGTTATGAAGACCACTTAGTCTAGTTCCTCCAACCACTTACAAACACAATATGTAACAGATATTAAATCTAATGTAGATTTTAAGGTTATTCTTGACATTGCTTAAAGTAATAAAATAAATTCATTTAAAATGTTTTAAATTCAGAGATTAGTTTATAAAGACTCTAGATTAGTATTAAATAAGCAATTTGATTTATGTAAATTTTCACTCCTACAACCATCTCCCCTTAACCACACCTAGACTAAATAACAGGATTTTGTAAACTACTATGTAATATTGTTGTTTTTCTAGTCTTCAAATAAGCTGCATTATTACATCTTATACAGTGTGTTAAATAAGTCTCGGGATGGCTTAATAATTTTTTAACCATTACAGATAGAACCTTTGTACATTGTTAGTGGACAACAAAACTATTTTAATACGTACTTTAAACCCCACACTATTTTATTTAAGGTGAACTTTTTGAGGTCGGGTTTGCGGGATTGTGTTCTACTCATAAAGCCCTTTAATTCAATGTACAACTCGACCTATGCTCTCATTTAAGATATCCTACTTGCTACTTGTGGACCGCCCCCTGGAAAAGTAGCGGTCCACTGAATACGTACTAAAATAGGTTTTGGTGTCCATTAACAATGTGCAAAGCTTTATAGCTCTATCTGTAATGGTTAAAAAATATTAAGCCGCTCCGGGACTTATTTAACACGTTGTATATATATCTTCAATATTTAATCATCAATATGACCCCCATGAAAATGCTCTCTGGACCCACCCTTGCCTTGTGTCAATTTTGAGCTTTTCATTTTTTAACCTCTCATCAGATTTCTTATCAATATTTTATATTTATTAAAGGTTAATATCTGACGATGTTGATGAAGTGTAAAACAGTGTTGTGCTATTACAAATGAAGAACTAAGATATCCCAAGACAAACATGATAAAAATATATAACCTGGGCTTACCTGATTTGAAAAATGGAACAAGTTTTTGAATCACATTTTTCAAGCAATTATTTATTTTTGGATCATCTCTGTAGCAGACTTTGAAATATTCAGCTGAAATATAATCAATAGAATTAATTAGTACATGACATTTATCAGTTCTAGACATTAATAGTAAAGAAAACAAATTTTGGTTGATTTTTTTTTTTTTTTTTTTTCATTTCTTATATCTTCCACCAATGGGTGTAATTTCAGCTTTTTAACTGGGGTGGCAAAGACTACCAGGGGTCTGGGGTCATGGAATAACCAAGTAGAAGGAGGGTGGGTTAAAATGATAGTTTTTAAAGCATTATACCAACAAACAATTACCACAAAATAATTGTTAGCATTCTCTATTTTATATTTTACCCTAAGACATTCATTGATAATAACTTAAATTCATAACCGAACCACTTGTAGATTAAATTGGGTACATACAAAACTCAAGATTAGGTCTATATTTAATTAATATGGTGCCAATCCAGTTTTTTTTTATATAAAAGTAAAAATTAACCAAACATAGTACAATAAACAAAGCTTTTTCTCAACTTCATCGTAAGTTATTTTATACAAAATGAACTCTTTGCTTTTGGCTTCTATTAAAGTCATCAATTACTTTGAAAATGTCAACATCAACACTCCTTTCGATAGCCAAAAAAGAGAAAACGAGGACAACATTAAACATGTTTAATTACGTCACGCCTACTATTCCACTATTTCTATGATTAAAATAATGTACTAATATTGTAACACAGATGAATTAATTGTTGCACTATTTAAAGTCCTGTATCTTTTGTTTCCACGTTTTATTCTTGAATTCAGATGGAAGTCAACTTTTTTTGTAATTGAATTAATAGAAAATTGGGTGAAATACACTTTTGCTAATGTTACCAAATGATGACCGGAGTGATGTAGTAGTATAATAGTTTAATTTGTAATTTTAACTGTTTTGTATTCTGTTGGTTATCTACTCTTAATACAATTGTTGTATATTTTATTTTTCTAACAAATGTGCAATTCAAACAATAGACGCTATTATTGTTAGAAAATAAAAAATAATAATGTTATTGAAAACTAAATTTCATAAAAAAACTCACATAAAAAAATGTAATAAGTTATACGTAAGCATGCTTATGTTTCTGTCATCTACTCACGCAATTTATATTCATCTCCAGTCGCTCTAGCACAGAGTAGGCCTACGATGAACCAAGTTAAAGGCGACATGATGAACTGGAGGAGATGCTACGTTAAACTGTATAAACATCAGTCGCCCTGATCAAAGTAGGCCGGAGTGAGAGCCGAGTGCTATTCATTATGTTTTTAATTGTATAGAAAGTTCACGCTTATCAATTAACAACGTCACTGAAACAATAATCGATCGATATGTAAAAGAGGTAATTATATAGCAGAGTAGCCTCACTTCAAAATCAATTTTTATGGGTTTTATTCGTCAAATAAATGTTGGAAAAATATTTTATTATTGAAAAAAAGTGTCGGAAAGATGATTACATAATATAATTACACAAGAAAATCTTAATCAGAGTCAAATTCTGCTGCAAATTCAGTAGAAGAGGAATTTATTGAATTTAAAAATACAAGTTTTCTTGTTCTTTTAAAAGGACATCAGGCCGATAAAACTAAAGACAAATTATTCTGGGTTTCTATGATTTGTGTTGATTTGTACTTTTAAAAGTACATCAGGCTATTAGGCCTATAAACTAGTTCACCTCTGGTTCTAAAGAGGTTAAGGTGGCGCCATATTTTCCTTGTTTTATTTTTTTATCCTCTACTACATACCTTACTTCATAAGAATAAATAATGTTTTCTTTGCTGTAAATTTGTAGGGCTGTATTATTATATGTCACGAAAGGTTTGGCCAGGTTGCTATATATATAACCACCTGGCCAAACCTTCCGTACGTTTATTGAAGTGAGTGTCATGAGTATGAAAGATAACACAGAGTTAATTTTTTCACGAAAAAACAACTTGTGTAATTATATTATGTAATCATCTTTCCAACACTTTTTTTTGATAATAAAATATTTTTCCAACATTTATTTGACGAATAAAACCCATAAAAATTGATTTTGAAGTGAGGCTACTCTGCTATATAATTACCGTAAAAGAAAATCTTAAACAGAAAAACTATTAAGAAAATTCCGAATTCTACAATCGGTCAAAAATTTGTATTATTTTAGTTTTTTACGTAAACAAAACACAATCTAGTAACATAACACTGCTTCAATACAAACTTAAAAGACAGTTAAACAAACTTTAGAGCTACGATTAAACACTAAATTTAAAAGGAAAAGCAGACGGGAAATGATTTCACTGTTGGGTTACCAAAATATTGTCAGTAACAATGTAAACCCGTTGTGATTATATTGATTTTGTATGTACTTTATTAAAAAATAATCTAATATCTCAAATGTGAATTAAAAATCTATCTATATATACATAAAAGTCAAAACCCACTTACTGATCAAGAAATCTCTGGATCCAAGAAACTTAGAGTTATGATTTTATTTTAACTTGGTTTGGGGTAGGTCTGTAGACGCGTACTAAGTAAGGGTTTTGAAAATGTTCCACTCCAATGTTGTTTTACCCCTAAATCATATTTCTGGATCTAAGAAGACTAGAGCTATGATTTTTTTAACTTGGTTTGGGATAGGTCTATAGGCGCGTACTAAGAAAGGGTTTTGAAAATGTTCCACTCCAAGGTTGTTTTTACCCCTAAATCATATCTCTGGATCTAAGAAGCCTAGAGCTATGATTTTTTTTAACTTGGTTTGGGATAGGTCTATAGGCGCGTACTAAGAAAGGGTTTTGAAAATGTTCCACTCCAAGGTTGTTTTTACTCCTAAATCATATCTCTGGATCTAAGAAGCCTAGAGCTATGATTTTTTTTAACTTGGTTTGGGATAGGTCTATAGGCGCGTACTAAGAAAGGGTTTTGAAAATGTTCCACTCCGAGGTTGTTTTTACTCCTAAATCATATCTCTGGATCTAAGAAGCCTAGAGCTATGATTTTTTTAACTTGGTTTGGGGTAGGTCTATAGGCGCGTACTAAGAAAGGGTTTGAAATGTTCCACTCCAAGGTTGTTTTACCCCTAAATCATATCTCTGGATCTAAGAAGCCTAGAGCTATGAATTTTTAACTTGATTTGGGATAGGTCTATAGACGCGTACTAAGTAAGCGTTTTGAAAATGTTCCACTCCAAGGCTGTTTTACCCCTAAATCATATCTCTGGATTTAAGAAGCCTAGAGCTATGATTTTTTTTAACTTGGTTTGGGGTAGGTCTATAGGCGCGTACTAAGAAAGGGTTTGAAATGTTCCACTCCAAGGTTGTTTTACCCCTAAATCATATCTCTGGATCTAAGAAGCCTAGAGCTATGAATTTTTAACTTGATTTGGGATAGGTCTATAGACGCGTACTAAGTAAGCGTTTTGAAAATGTTCCACTCCAAGGTTGTTTTTACTCCTAAAACAAGTACCATATCATTGTTATTTATGGGTCGATTTTGATCAAAATTGGTGTGTTGCTGAATTTGGGCATAATTTATTTCCATAGCACCACCATTAGGGTTGTGCTAAAACAATTATTTCTTTATAAAACTATCTCAACTAGGTGAAACTAGGTGAAACTGGGGCCATCAGCTAGTTTTTTATAAACAAGTAAAATTAAAAATATAAAGGGGATATTTATTTAGTTTTTTATAGTTGTGTGCAGGCTTATTGTGTTATGTAACTATACGTAAGACATTTGGTATATAATTCTATGTAAATAACCATTCCTTTACATTTCTATTAACTCTTAATTGACTTTGTTGTTTTAGGTCTATGTATAAAAAGTATTTTTTGAATAAAGTTAAATTTTACTTTTGGTAAAATTTTATTTAAGTGGTTTTAAGGGGTAACTTATTGATGATTTTTAAAAAATATAATTTTGCCCATTTTAAGCAAAAGTAATAGTGCTTTCATATTGAACCCTATTGTACTCCAAACTCCACATTATCAACATATCCAGCAATTTTAACTGTCTGTCATCGACAAGACAAATAGTTTGAAAACCGAATGTTGAGCTTATCCCCCCCCCCTTATTCCTCCATCCCTCAATTTCTCCATTGAATGTTTTTGTAAAGTCTATGAAAACTGCTGAGCAACCACCTCCAATGTCCCCTTATAATATATGCCTATATTTTTAAAGCCCAAAAGTGCATCTTCTGTTGAAAATATCTCTATAAAACCTAATTGAAGCTGACCTAAAAAGTTATTGTTGTTAAAAAATGCGACAACTCTAAACTCAACAATTTCAGACCGATAATAGTGAAATTGGTCTTTAATTAGACATCTCTCAAAATGCGCCTTTCAACTGACTGTAACAGTTTTTAAAACAAGTCGAACATTTTCCGGTTTCTATACTTTCGTTATAACAGTTTGTGAGATATTTTGTATCAGATTAGAATTTATCTGATCGTTCCCTGGAGTTTTATTACTTTTCAGAGTGGATTTATTTACTTAATCTCATTTTTATTTTATAGGATTAAATTTCAACATGGATGACACAACAATTTTAAAAAATTGACTTTGCAAAAGGTTGTGTGGAAAATGTGAAAAATGTTGTCCAGACAAATTGTCCAGGTAATATTTTACCGTAAAATGTGAATTTAACAATTTATTTTATAAAAAAAGAAATTTTTGAATAATTTTATAATTTGTCTACAAGTATGCAAACTCTTAATTGTCTCCAGCAAAGAATGGATTATTCTAGAAGTATTAAAAAAAAACAGTTTGTGCTATTATATTCCGAACTTTTCCCTCTATTTTATATTAAAACCAACAATTATGTTTTTTGTTAATTGATAACGTTTTAATAAACAAGCACAGATACACACAAATCACAGATAAACCTGAGCAAGTGAAGAGTTCGTATTGCTGTATCGTAGTGTTTTTTATTCGTTTATTTGTGATTTGTGTATTTTTGTTTGTTTAATAATACTAACAAAGTGGACAGTATTGTTAGAAGTATGTTATGATATTTATTTGTCATTCATCAAGTTAACAATACTGGTGAAATATTTATTTAAATTATAAAAAGGCTAAGTCCAAACCAGTTGTAGTGTTTTATTTTATACCCCTTATACTGTATGAATCCATGGGGGGGGGGGTCAACTTTTTACATAACTTCACACCCGAAGTCCTATTAGTTCCTTACTTAACATTTAGTTTCAACATCTAGCTTTTTCTATTTCTGGCAAAGTGTTGGTGTATTAGATCTTTAACCGGGTACGTTTTTATTTGTCTTTTTACTAACAGTAGCATTTCAAATATGTATACATTTTATAATTATCAGAATATTGTTTTTAATTAATAAAAGCTTACAGGTATTAGATATAATTCTCACAGCTTTTTCCTTTAGTATTAGAGCTCTTTCTTTACTTATTACATTGCCCCAGATAATTAAAACATATCTTAATATGCTTTTGAAAAAAATCAAAATAGGACATTTTCAAATACTTGGGTGATGCTATTTTCCAATAAAAATACTATTGGGTTAACCAATAAAAATATGACTCTAACACATACTATATACGTTCCCAGAGAGTTGAGGATCTATATGAAGTCCAAGCAACTCAAAAACTTTCTCACTATCATTTTTGTACACATTTTTGTATCATTAGACTAGACCAGTGGTCTCCAAAATACGGCCCGCGGGCCAGGTCCGGCCCTCGAAGAGGTTTTGTCCGGCCCGCTGCCTCTCGGACTACTTTGAGTACAACGACCGATGCTGTCCTAACAATTAACTAAGAGCGAAAACGTTTCATATTATATGTATATTAATTATATAATATTCACCAATTAAATTTTTTAGTTTACTAAAATTATAACCACTAAAAACATAGAGGAATGTATTAAATTTTAATTAGAATATACGTATATAAAGCCATAAAACGCTGTTTTGAAAATGTTAATTTTTCAACATGAAATACCCCCTGGACCCCCTTTATATCGGGGGTATTTCATACCCCCGGTGGCCCGCATCCCTATTTGGATTCCTCTGGAAGTTTGGAGACCTCTGGACTAGACTATTCAGCAACCTCTAAAATGATTGTATATCTTATTTTCAGGAGTCCAGGATTATCTTAAAATATCACTTTAATGGCTTATATTTTTTTAACTCCCTGCATTCCTAGTGATAATTCCATACCCTTCGATATGGCTCACTTGAAAACTCGTGTGGCTCCCCCTAGTGTCAGCCTGCTGGTTAAGTTTTCCGTCACTGTTTTTCATATACCTCCCCCCCCCAACGACACCCTAATACTCTAGATAAAATTTTATTTTATTGTTGTATTTTAAAACAATTAAGAATTATGCCGAATAATTGAATTTGTTAGTTAAGGAAAATTTTGAAGGCCCTCTAAGATATACAAAATTAGTTAACAATTGACTTAATATTGCTTTTTAGATTGAGGATAAGACGATGATGATTGAGAGATTTTCACCTTTAAACAACCAAAAACTAATCGATTGTAGGTTAAAGACACTTAAAAGATCAGCGTCATTTCAAATTTTATTGTTATTACCTGCGTGTTGATTAGGCCTACTTATACAAACATAAGAAATGAATTATTGCAAACAGCTTGAATTTATTCATTTTTAATACGCGTTTGTCTAATTTGACTGAATCATTAGAAAATATCACGGCTTCTTTGCTTATTACTATAGATGGATTGCCGATCAGTAGCTCTGTGGCTGTTGGAAACAATGTCTAATGAGTTGTAATATAGTCTATGGTACAATATAACTTCATCCTGATTAACGATAACAGTTTAATTAATAATTAAATTATTATTTCAAGTGAAAAATATACCACCCAGATCGGGAATCGAACCAAGGACCTTTGGCTTTACGCGCCAACTCTTGCGTAAAGCCCAAAGGTCCTGTGTTCGATTCTCGGTCTGGGTCGTATATTTTTCACTTGAAATAATTATTTAATCAATAATACTGGCTCGTTAAAATAATGTGTAGGCGTTAAAATCAAATAATAATATAGTTTAATTAATATTTAATTAATACAACAGTTTCAAATGTCTTCTCTGAGTCTACTAAATATTAATTATTTTATCAACTTTTAGGCTTTAGGAGAAATACCAAAGAATAAAAAAAAAAAAAAAAAAAGTTACAAATCTTAGTTTTATCCCAAAATGTTGTAAAAAAGTAGGGCTTAAAATTAAATAAAAATAAATATGTCTACTGGTTAAAATAATAATAATTTTTGGAAGCAACTCATATTAAAACAACTTAGTTTAAGAAAATCTAAATTGTTAATTTTTGTAAATGTGTGTGTGTGTGCGTGCGTGTGTGCGTGCGTGCGCGCGCGCGCGCGCGTTTGTGTGTGTTTTGAATTAGTGCAGTATTTTACTTCAATTATTATCAGAATGTTTGTAGCATCAAGTAATGATACTTCAAAATAGTGACAATAGATTGTGTTAGCCGTTCTCAATGCAACATAAATTGACTTATTGAGGAATGGATATAGTTGTGAGAATTTCACGTTTGCTCTTTGGAGAATGTAAGATAGTCGATTTTCTATCCCGGATGACACCGAAGTACTTGACTTGGCCTGCTCAATTAATGTCTCCGTTTAACAGTTTTAACGTCTATATGGTCTCGTCGTTTGGAGAACAGAACTGTAGACACATTCACTATTACTGTATGAGATGTCATTCAAATATAATACTGAACAACACTGTAATTAACTAGGTTATCTGAGACATTATGGGTTGGCCTTAGTTCTGTATGAGTGACCCCATCTGTGTTTTTTTCTGTTGTAATACCTGTCTCAACCTATTGATTAATTAGTGCAAGTGAATGTGTGGGCTGACATATAATTAGAACTGAATGGGTACCGTCAGCTTTGCACCAGGCTAGAGGCAGGTAAGTAAGTCATCCTGGCGGTGGCGAAACAATCAACAAGCCTAAAGTTCAAAACCTGTCTCAATGAAATGAAGCAGTCGGTTATGCTCTACATCCAAGGAGTTGGGATTGTCCAAGTAATGGGTGCAAAATGTTGTCATCTGCCCCTACCTTTTGCTCGTTATATCCTTTACACACAAAACTGTCCCTGCAAATCATATTTCAATTCTCAAGGTTAAAACGAAGAAGTTAATATTTTGTATCGTGCAGTTCCTTTAGTTTCCTTGTACATCCATTGTTCACAGAATACGCTCACCCATTAACTGTACATCCTGGAGCATGGGGCCAGAGTTCTGGGTCACAAGTTATTTATGAGCAACATATTGCCTGTTGGCATTGTAGTCTTTGTTTTAATGATCAGTCTTTGAAAATTGGTTGGTCCTATTGTATTTACAGTCTATCTTGTTTCAGTCATTCCTTTATAATGTATGAAAGAAAAAAAATGCTTTATTTACTCATACGAGAAGTTTAAATTATAAAATAAAACTAATCAATGGTGTAAAAACTTTGCACAAACTTTCTCACTCATACATACACAAAAGTAAATAAAAAACCAACCGAAATTATTTGTCACAAAAAAAAATGTCAATTTGGTAGTTGTCAGTCAATATAAATAGGTATAAATGAACTGGAAGCTATTTTAGAAGACAATTTATATATTTAAATAGGCTTAAACTGTGTTTGCGTTTCCATATACACGGCCTCAACATAAATCATATTGGATTAAATCAAGGCTAAAATGATAGCGATCAAGTTTCAATTATACCTGAACTGTGATTTTGTACACGAGTTTAGGGCATTAATCTTCACATTTCACTAAACGTTTAACAAATTTAGTTAGGCTGTTATTTTGTAACAGTCCCATAGCCGATTTTTTTTTTTTTTTTTTACCTTAAAATTCATGTACTGGCATTTTTGGAGAGACGGTATTTTGCTTGAGTCCTTAGAGGCTTGAGAAGAATTCGCTCATAACCGTTGGAGCCGATTCTTGTAAAATAGTAATCTTGTGTTTTTTCTAAAGCCAGCTCCCCCTAAATTTTGAGTTATGAAAAATTAAAAGAAACAAAGCCCAGAGATCTGGCAAAAATATGCCCGCATACCAGAATTTATTAAAATCCGATTATGCATTTGTGCTGTAGGGGGCTGCATTTACAACGGGCAGACGTAATTTCAAAAATCACTTTTTTGGAGTCAGGGGATTTCAAAAAGGATATATTCGCAAAGAAACTTAACATAGATTTTTTGACCTATCACATAATTTTCTACTCTATTAATATCTGAGAAAGTAAAAATTTATATTTGAATTTTATATAGGAACTGTAAATACTTACAAACTATAAACTTTAACCCATTTGAAAAAAGTTAGTAGACTACACTACTCTTACACATAAACAAAAAACTCTAATCCTCTATGTTATCTAGTACATCTATATTTACTAACCTAACTATATATTCCCCTCCCTCATTAAAAGCAAACTAGTAAATCTACGAAATTGACTCAAATTAAACAACTAACTAACAATAATAAAACTTTCCAATGGTAATCTAATAAATAAATCATGTAATAAAAATAATTACCTCCATAACTGTGGTTTAATAATTAAACTCTCCAATCCAATCCAAGATTGACGGAGAAATCCTATGAACTACATCCAATCCTCAACGTTCAAATAATTTAAAAATATTTTCCCTCTCAATTCCGATAACTTAAATCATTTCAATCGTAATTCTCTCATAACAGCACGTAAGACAATATCGTAAATGTCTTTGACTTCATTTGAATTGTACAGTAATTTTGATTTTTACTCACAGTTGGTAATTTAGATAAAGTAATTCCCCCAACAATTAAAAATTCATCTAATTACTTCTATTCTGATATTTTCTTTGCAATATCCCTATTATTTAATTCCAAACATAAAATCTCCATAAATCTTGTACCAAGTGTTATCTGCACCTGATTGAAATTGGATGACTTTTATTATATCTTATCGCAACTAACAATTTGAACAGCTGATCTTGCCACTATCCCGCTGACCCAGGACACGCACAGAACAATACGAAATGTTTCTCCTCTAACAAATCCCACTCCCTATACCGACTCAAATTTTGTCTAATGAATTCCCTAGCTAAGATGTTAAGTAATCATTTTGGATGGATTTTAAATACCCCTATACCGCCTATATCACTATATATATATATATATATATATATATATATATATATATAAACGGCTTTGTCCTGACTGATTGAATGAATGAATGACTGACAGAGAATCAACGTAGAGCAAAAACCAACAAAGATATTGATACCAAAATTTAAAGGCATATTTGCATGAGGTCATAGACGCTCACTAAGAAAGGATTTTGCGAAATTTTAATTTTAAAGGGTATTTAAATACAAGCTACAGTATTAATATACCATATCGTGATCCTACTACAAAGTTACCACTTCCTCGAGGAAAAATAACAGCTTCCGATTTTTATGCACATCGTATTATGGTGAGATATAATGACTTCAATTTTCTTCTTCATATGGGTGCACTTTTCAGTCAATTTTTAGTTGATATGTTTGCAAAAATTGAAACTGAAAGATTAAATTATATTAGGCAAAATCAAAGCAAGCTTAGAGTTGAAGAATACATTCACTTAAAAGATGCAATTGGAAGAAGGGATGTAAATGGGGATCAACTAGGAATATTAGTTGTGATCCCGTCGGAGTACCCTTTCCAGTTTAAAAGACTTCAATTTCCTCTGAAGATATGCTTTGATATGTCTATTAATAAATCTCAAGGAAAAACATTAAAATTTGCAAGAGTTGATTTAAGAGAAGACTGTTTTTCTCATGGTCAATTGTACGTTGGTGCTTCTAGGGTCAGTTCTTCTAATAATTTAGTGATTTTAGCACCTAAAGGGAAGACAACAAAATGTAGTTTACAAAGAGGTCCTAAATACTAAATAAGTACATTTTTTAGTTCAATTTTTTTATTTGAATTGTGAAATAATTAAATTTTTCTTTAGTATTTTATAATATGAATTCTTAAATAGTATAATATAATTTACCTATAACTAGAATAATTACGAATTTTTGTTGTTGTTTACTTTGCCTTTTGATATTTTTCAACTTTAGTAACTTTAAGTTATTGATGAGTAAACATGATGAAAATAACAGATTTAGAAAAAAATATTCTTTTTCTGAAATTACTCTATCATTCAATTCACAAATTCTGTATTCTTAAATATTACACACTACATTAAAACTAGCCGGATTAAAGTAATATTAAACTTTTTATCAAAACATGCGATTTAATAAACGTATAGATTACAACTTGAATGATTCGCGGGCAAAGCCGCGACGGGAGATGCTAGTACGTTATATGCAATTTCAAAATAAACAAACGCAATTTTTCTTGTAGTAATATAACATGTAGTTAGGGGTATTTTGTGGTATTCGTTTGATGATAAAACAGCATTTTTTCAACTTCTTTTATAATAATTTATTCTTATGATTGAAACATTCATTGTTTGAACAAGTTTTAGTAATTTCATTGACAATCGTGATAAATACTAAATACTAATTTAAAATAACGTGTAAATCAACTATTTTACACTCTTAACATAACATTACTTCTTAAATTATTGACCTAATATCTCTGTTAAGGTTAAAAAAAAAGAAGGTAGCAACCAAAAATAAATTACACAATAATATGGGAAAACATTTAAATGAACTCCAGGCTCACTTTTGTAAACTCCAAACTACTCCCAAACCTATATTTCTTACATGGTACGATTTCTAAATTTATGATAAACTACCCCAGAACTAAATTATTCCAAGTTGTATATTGTTCAGGTAACTTAAAAACAGTTATTTCAACTCAATATTTTCCCTCTCACTATTACACAACTTTTGCTATAACTATTATTTACTCCTAAGTGTGTAAACATATTATGAAAAACTATGCATTATCAAAAATATTTAAATTATACCACTATTAAAATAAATAAATATTGAACTCGACGTGTGAGATGTTTTAAAATTTAAAAAAAAAAACTCTAACACAATTTCTCACAAATAATATGTTTAATGTTTACTAAATCAAATACATTTCAATGACATCTTGAAGATAGTGACATTGTAATTGAAACACATAATATAATTTAATAAACATATTATTTATTAGGAATTGTGTTTAATTTTAATTTTATACTAATATTAATCATGAAACAACAAAGCTGTCAGCAATTCTGGTTTCAAGATATAATTTTATACAATAAATATGAATTTTTTTTGTAGTAAATTATAACAAGGGGAAAAAATTCTGAACACTTTTAGATAAGACATTTGTAAAGCAAAAGTTTATTTGTCGTACAATCACAATTTTCAAAATTTGAGGGGCACATTTATAATTTCATTTAAAAAAATTGGAGAATATCCAGACCCATCCTCAACTCTTTTTTCAAATCCTTACATTGATTAGTATGAAGTTCTTTTTTTTATTTTTAAACCGTGTATAATGTAAAACAACATAAACTAACTTCGCAAATGTTATATTTTGTTAGAATGCATTAGTTGGTATATCATTACCAAGTTGCATATCCACCGAAGTTAAAACTATAGCCTACTAAAAAAGGCTGTGCTGTGCTTTAAACTTTGAACAAGGTCTAAAGAAACTAAGGACTTCTGTCAGCTATTGGCAGACGAGGAACAACTTTTTCGCTATTGATAGGAATCCTGCTATCACATTTATTTTCTAATTTCATTCAATTTGGATTATTAAAGTTTCTTTTTAATATAAAAAAAAACCAGTTTTTGTAGGAGTTGATTAATTTATAACTGGAACTAATCTCACAATTATGAATTGTATATGTTGCTACTTGTAATGCTGTTTTATTCGTTGATGTCATATAATATACTAGAATAAAATAGTAAAATTATCGTCAGTTAATTCCATGTTGGTTTTATAGGTACAGTTACTTCCACTTTAAAAATATATAGATTTAACCCGATTTTTTTTTAAATAGTAAATAAAATATCAATGAGTTTAATTAATGGTTCAATATTGTTAAAGACTCTTTTAAAATATAAAAATGGCAAGGTACCATAAATACTAAAGTATTCTGTTAATAGTGGTTAATAAATATTATATTCCAAAATTGTGTTACAGTACAGTTCAACTGGCTATTGCAAGTCACCTATTTTAAAATTAAATAGATATACAAAAGAAATAGAGAAAATGAGTGGAACAACAGAAACTGAAAAGAAATCAAATTTATTGGTTGATAATACAAAAGGAATTTTTTTACAAATAACAGAGTTTTGAGCCTGCAAATTTGATGAAAGGATATTGGTATAGGACTTTAATTGGTATTACAAGTATTGTATACTAGTCCCAATCTCAATATCTTTTTTTTTTTAATTATATAGAAAGCTATTTATATAAAATACAATTAATGAAACATAAGCCAAGTACAAAATAGTACAAGACGATTCTACACTGTATACAAATCAATAAATACATACATCCAAACACACTCTGACTTACAGTAGATTACAGAACAAAACTACTTAAAACTAAAATATATAATTAACTAAATTAATTAAATACTATTTTTTTTAACATAACCAAAAATATACTTACACAATGTATACATATTTTGACATTATCATAATAAATATTCTAAATTACTGAATCTACTTTAAGATTACATTCTTAAAATCGTTATGAATAGAAAAATGATTGATATCAACTCAATCATTTATTAAACTGTGTCTATTTAATTACAGTGTCATAAAGTCAATTGTACAAAATAGATTAAAATGTTTACTTGTTAGTTTTAAGACAAAGCACAAGGGGCATCTAGAAAATTAAAAATTTGCAGGATCTATAACAAACTAACAAAACAGGATAGCTAATTCAACAATGGAATATGTAATTTTTGTCTTCATGTTAGATTAGCTAATGCAAAAAAAAAAATGTATTTGATTACTTGATAAAAAGGAAGAAATTTTTAATTTGGTTTAAAAGAAATGAAAAGGCATTCTGCATTAGATTAATTGTTTTGTTATTTTGTTCTATTGTTTGATTTTCTATATCACTTTTCTCTTTGTTGTTTCTAGGCATATCAATATATTTTGTTTTATTTTCACTTTTTGGATTCATTAATTTAGTTGCATCTATAGTTTTTATTTTTTGTAAATCATTTGATTTAAGTTTTTTGCCAGATTCCATGATTTCTATATGATTGTTTATAACCTCAATGTCATCTAAAGTGTTGTGTGATGGCACTACCTTATTGTATTGATTTACTACTTTTTTAATTGTTGATAAATCACTATGATTTACACGTCTTTTACCTATTACATTATCCTTTTCAAACAATGCATTGTAATCGCTAGACAATTTTTCCATAGGAATTTCGTTTGTTGATAGCCAATAATTTACTGAATTTTTACTTTCAAATTCACCTAATGATCTCTTATCACGAGAAATTATTTTAGTTGTTTTATTCATTTTAATTCCAGTTTCAGGCTTAATGTTATTATTAGACCATTGTTTTTGCATGTTATCTATATACCTTGGAACTCTGGGTGATACTTTCTTGCGAATTCCTTGTCTAATTGACCTTTTTGATCTTTTAATCGATGGTTGATTATAATCAAATTTGCTTAGTTCTTCTTCATCAGTTGCAATATCTACAGCTTGTAATTGATTTGCCCTGTTAAAAGGTTTAATCTGATTTCTCCTTTCATAATTAGGAGCATTACTACTGCCTCCAAGATTATATTGTGTTTTGTACATTATTTCTTCATTTTCATTAACATTTTTGCCACCAGTACTTACAATATTTCTTCCATGTTGTTGTAGCATGTTATATTTCAAAGGGGATGAGCTCTCTAACACATATTTTTCATTTTCTTGTCCATTTGATGAAATGTATTGTTGATTATAATCGTAGTTGTCCTTAATAGTGTCCATATAATTTTTAGACAATATTTTTATAGGATTATTTTTTTGGTTTTTATTAATATCGTTATTTCTATGTTGACCTTCTTCCTGAACTGTTAATTTCTCTCTTATCTGCTTTATTTCATTTTCTGGTTCAAATAACATCTCTAATTTTGAATTTGACTGAATTGATCTCGGTAAACTTAACTGATCTGATATTTTCGAGATCTTTGAAACTCCTTCAAATATATATGGGTTATCTTTTTTAAGTATGTGGTTATTCTTATTCATATTTATTTCACGTTTATTTTTTAGTTTCTTCCTTGTCAGTTCATTAAGATGTTCTCTATAAGCAGTCAAGCGAGATCTTAATAATTCTATTTGTTCATTACGCCTTATTGGCCTGTTAGCTCTGTCCTGTGATGATTGTATTTTCTTAATTGTTTCATTATTGCTAGGCAAGATAAAGTTATTGTTTTTGATTTTCTCAAAAACTGATGAACGTGGACTTTTAAGTTTAATTTCATAAGGCACATTTTTTACAATTGGTGATTTTAATATGTTATTTCTTAAGATTAATTCTCCTGTAGTTTTTTCTGTTGAAGCATGTCCTGTTTCTTTAATAACTTCAGTTCCTAATTCAACCCGTTTTGTGTCGTTGTCATTAACAATTGATATTTCTGTAACTAAATCATTCTGAATAAGCTGTTTTGAATTTCTTTGATTTTCAGTTGAAGTACCAAAAATGAAAGAAGAAACTGTAGTTTTAATTGAATTTTCATTTTCTGTCAGACCTTCCATATGATTTACACTAGTATTGTTTTCATTTTCTCTTAAATTAATATTTGAAGTAATTTGTATCTCTTCAATTAGTTTTTCAGTAGGTGGTTCAGTAACAATATCCTCATTTTCGTATTGTGGACTGCTACTTTCAGTCTGTATTTGTAAATTATCTAAAGTTAAGGTATTATTATTTTTATTTTCTACTATAGAAAGTATTGAATCAATAATCATACTTCTGGGGTTTCGGAAGTCGTATTTATTTTGACTAGTAGTAGTAGAATATGTCACGTAATCATTACCATCTAAAATTTCTAATACTTCTTTGGACTTTCTTTCATCATTTATATCTGAATCAGTTCTTTTCATTTCAGAAAGTGGAGTCTTTTTTTCTGTTTCGTTGTTTTTTTCAAATGCTGATTTAAGATTAAAAGATGTATCATATATTTTTGATTGGTCTTCATTTTTTAGATTAATATTATTGTATCCTAATGAAGCTCTATTTGTTTCTGGAACAGTGGTAGTGTGATATACTTCTGTAAATAAACTATCTTCTTCTGAATTATTAAGTATATTTTTGGTTGTAATGTCAACAACTTTATCATCGCTTACTGCATTAATCGAAGCATTATTCTCTCCTTGTTCCATTCTTTTCTGTTCTTCAGCTAACACATGTAGTAATTTTTCACTGTCATCTGTTATTTCTTGTAGTAGCTGTGTTAATTGATCTTCTTCAGACTTGTCATAATTTCTATCCGTTTCATAATTATCATTGTATGTTGAAATTTTAACCAACTCCTCACTGATTTTCGACATTTTTTCATCAATAGCTCTCTTAATTCTGCCATTATTACTACTTCTAGGAATTTTATAATCCTCAAGTTCTGTTCTAGCTGTTTCCCATGATACAGAGGAAATATCATCAGAATTCCAAGGGTATGATTTTACTTGTTTATTTGGAAGACTAGACAGAATAGCTTTTTCCTTCTTCTTTACTTCACTTTTTTTATTATCATCATAATCAGACAATTCCTGTTGTAATTTTTTATCATTTGACATTTTATGATATGTAAGAAGTTGTTGAGAAGCAAATTTGTTAACTTCCTTGTCATGTGTATTGTTACGTCTTTCAGGCACAATTTTAATATTGACATTATCTTTTTCAGGTAATTTAACTTTATTTTCAACAGTATTTCTCAGAACCTCAAATTCTGCTTCTGAAAGCTCTTCCATGTTTGTTATGGCACTGTTAGTAATTATTTTAGCCTTTGAGTTGAGGTCTACAAGAAATTCACCAGGATACTCACCTGGAAGATATTCATCTTCTCGGCTTACTCCTTCAAGAAATGAATCCAAATCTGCCTGAAACTGATCTCCACCAACTTTATGTTCTTTGTTAACAATATCAGAACTCTTACCTTCTACTTTTAAAAATACGTCTCCTGTAGGAAAGAAGTCATGTTCTTGATTTTTTTGCATAGTTCCTAAGTTGGAGCCATCTATTTCCAATCTATCACATTTTCTCTTATTTATGTTCTTTTGTCTAGGTATTGGAATATTACCAATTGGATAACTAAGAAGTTCTGATTTTGGTTCTATTGGATTTGTAATGAGTAGATTTTTTTCAACTCCAATAAATCGTTTACGCCTGCTGTTTTTATTCAGTTCTTTCCCAATCTCAGCACTGTTCCTTATTTCAGCAGAAGATGTGTTTCTTTTTCCGAATATGGCGTTGGTTAATATAGTATATTTTTTTCGTCTTTCATTTGTTTCAAGTTCATTTAAAGTTTTAAGAGTAGAGTTGGCATGTTCAATGTAGCCATTAAATGTACTGTTTAGTGCTTGGATAATGTCTTTTGTAGCCTCTTGGCTATAATTTGTTTCAGAAAGATTGGGTAACCAGGAAGAATCTGAAAATGTTACATATTTTACATTAGTTGTTGCAATATCATTTGCTTTTAGAGAATTCTGATCATTAGTAAAGTGAAGTTCATTATTACTATTCATATATTTGTTAGATTTATTTTTCAAAATACCAGATTTTCCTTTTTCAATATTAAATCGCTCCCTGATAGCGTCCAGTGCATTAAACACTTTGAGCCCATTGCTTCTACCCTTAACAGTCTTAACACCCTTAGATGTTGATTCTCCTGCAGAATCTTTATTAATAAATTGCACATATGTTTCTTTAGTATTTAATTCAGAACTCTTAAATTCATTATTTTCATCTTTGACCAAAATATCTTCAATGCTGTCTTGGGTATCAACGCTGTTTTTCCCCTGCCTTAAACGTTTCATTATGTTATTGTTCTCATCAACTATTGTACCAGGATATGCAGAACAAGTTCTGACTCTGGCCTCCGGAAGTACAATGAAGAAAACACTCTTGGGAGGAATAACATAAACCAAGTTTCGGTTTGTAGTTCTTACTTTTGGTGAAATTACAGGCAAATCACCACTTGGAGACAATGATAGCTCCTGGCCATTTAGCAGTGTAGTTCTGGAAAAATAGAACACATTGTGATTCAATGGTATATATCTAATGTAAACTAACATTACATAAATTAATAGTCATGACAAATTTTAAAAGCTCAAACAATTAGTTACTTGCTTAGTTATAATATACAAAATAGGTACTTTGATTAGTTCTTCTATTTTACTTCTTCTTTTTCTTGTCGTTTAAAGACAAAAAAACCTCTCGATCATCATTGCCTTATAAAAAAAAAAAAATGAAGGAAAGTGCATAAAATAAAACCCCTAACCCACAAATACATTAATATTGTCAGGGTCAGTAAAGAACCAGGGTTGGTCAAGAGAGACCTGATCGGAAAGATGAAGGGGGGATTTAATTCAAGATTACATGAAAAAAGGTGCATATTCAGTTAGGTTCTCAAGATTCCCAAGCCTGTACTCACTAAAGTGACCCCTTGAGGATTTGATTCTTTCAATCTAGACATTTACATACAGTGCAAAAATTCAAAAGACATATTATAATTGTATTGTTATGGAGAAAGTCTATTAAAATGGAAATGCTACAATGGAAATACAATAATTCATCACATCTGTGACCAGAAAAGTGACATGTTATAGATTAGTCTAAGCAACTTAAAAGAGTTTTTTTTTCAGTATAGGCTACTATTGTAACTTTTATTATAGTAATAAGTAAATACAATATTAAGATGAAATTACACATCTGTTCACTTCATTCATTGAACATTTAATTCTTAAAAACTATGTATTCTTTTTTGAACTAATTGTTTACATCCTTTTGTAATTGCTAAATTAAACATTTACCACACTGTGATTAGTTTACAAATATCATTTTGTTGTTTGTACCATTGGTTACACTTTGATAACATATTTCATCCACTTCTTTAAAATGAGTAGTTTCAGAATGAAAAATTTTGTCTCAACGTATTTGTTCGTATTTTGTTCGTTACACTTTCTTTCATGATTTCAACATCTTTCAAAATCTGATAACCTAAATCTGAGCTATCAGCAACTAACCAGTCATGTAGGACACACTGTTCTGTTAGAAAAGTATACATCTTAAGTAGTATTAAGTAGTATATTAAGTATTATCTTCCCATATTTGAAACACTTGCTCAACAATTGTTTGTTTCCAACTTGCTGACTTTGTTATAAAATTAGCTAATACTTTTTTGATACTCAGTCATCAATTGATGATTATTCATTAATTTGTTAATATATATTCAATGAATTACTTGATAACCTTAGGCTTATTTTGTAACAGATTATTGTGAATAAAAATAATAATAACAATATCTTTGGTTTTAACAGGTTCAAGGATTCTAAGTAATAGAATAAGATGCCAAGAAATTTTCTTTGACTTCTAAATTTTAGCATCTTGAACTATTACATGACAAAAAAATCTACTTTCACAAGATCCCATAAACTGGTGGCAATGATTATTTCTATTCTACTTTTTCGCACCACCCCCAGTTTTCAAGAGCTTAGAAATAATTGGAGATCATATGTGATTGTTATTCTACTATTGGATAGACTAAAACAAACCATAAAATAATAATTACTTACTTTGACTTAATTCCACTGCCAGTACCTCCAGTCAGTATGTAAATATGTACTTTTTCATTTTTCACTATTGACTTCAGTGAGATTTTTACTTGCTCATTTAGCGAATTAGAACCATATATTGTAACAGAACCACGTTCATATGAGTAGTTGTCAGCAATAATCGGATTCATTGGTATCTCTTCGACTGCAGTACAATGGGAAAAAACTTGGAGTGATGAATGATTGCCTGACACTATGCGTGTATCAAGAACAGCTCTTCCCACAAGGTTTTTATATAGCAGCGAAACCCAGAAATCCTAAAAGAGAATTTCACATAACAAAATTATGTAGAAATGATTTGTGCTCTATTACTATTATCTTAAAACAGATATACAATCACACACACACACACACACACACACACACACACACACACACACACACACACACACACAAAATGGATCACTTGTAAACATGTATTGCATTTGGATTATAAATAAACAGAAGAGGCAAAAAGTTGGAATGTTCAGATTTTTAATTTATACTATAGTATTTAGTTTTAAAATGATTTCCTTAACTTAAAAAGTTATATAAAGACAACAAAATATTACAATTAATTAAAATAAATCAAATTAACAAAGGCCAAACATAAAAGTAGTTTATTTAGACATTTGCGTTGATTTGTGTGAAATAAAAATAAAAATGCATTATATTTTGAGAGTATGTATTGATGATGCATCTAGAATATTCTACTTGTAATCTATGTGGGCCTGTATTTTAATGTAAAACTATGTAGCCTAAGATGAAAATATTAAGTATTGTAAATTAAAAAATCAGTTAGAAATATGTAATGTATTGTAGGAAAATACTCTATCTTGTGTGTTAATGTAAGTTTTTGAACCCTAATTTTTCAACTTATAGCACCCCCCCCACACGGAAAGTTATATTTATTTTTAAAATTTAGAGAACTATCAGAAACCTTTCACGTGCAAACTCTAACAAAAACAATTTGTTTGAATTAAACGAGACATAGAGAATCTTAGAATAGATTTAAATAAGAATTAGTTTACAGATTGAATGTGTAATTAATATTTACTGGTGTAGGGTGACTGAATCCAAATTCTTGAACGTGATGCATGAAAACATAGAACCCCAGTCGTGCTGCAGTCCCTAATCTATGGACCCATATTATCGCATCAGAGAATTCACCATCATAGCATTCAGATTGAGACTCAGCTATAAAGAACAACATTCCAAATAATTGATGCAGAAACAAACAATAATACTTATAACATTATAATATAATACAATTAAATATGTGAACTAAAACACATCAAGAAAAAAATATTTGACAAAATTACTCATGTTATCTGAATTAAAATTAAAAGTAAATGTAACAATAAGTAACTTATACATATTTAGAATGAATATAAATTTAATAATTCATTAATTTTACACCAAACATGATTTAAAACAACAAGATAGACTGTTAAATTCAAATAGAATAAATTCTTTAATTGATCAAGCAAAGAGTGATAAGGTTTTAACTAGACCATTTCATATTTTGTGCGTATGTTTGTTGCGCAGTTATGGTCAAATGTGTGTACCAATTGTTATGAAATTTAGAAATATGGCTCATTGCAACTAGACTGAAAGGCATGGGTTGTCCGTGCTCTCCGACTTGGAATTAAAGCACATGCTCCAAAAGTATTAAATATAATGGTGTGAACGAGTTGTTATGAAAAAAATAATAAAATGAGAAATAAAATATGAACTACTTTCTAAAACTATCCCCAATTAGTTTTCTTAACTATCTAACGAAATAATAGAAAAGTTCCTTACTCACTACTTTCTTAATGGTTTCAGTTATATAAGTTACCTTTTCAAGTTTCATAATGTTATAAAATTATCAAATAACTTATTATTTACATAACAGTTACACTAATTTGTTCCCTGGGATTTTCTCTAAAACTTTATATAACTAGCATGTAACTCTATAGTTAAAGCTGGTGAAGACTACATTGTTAATAATTGTTATATACTTTAGTTGTCTTCTTTGTAATATAACTCCTCTCAAGTTTAAGTAAACAAATATGGTTACTTAGTTCTATTTCAAATTTCAATCAGCTGTTATTTTAGGAAGAAGCAAATAGCTTTGCATGGTTTTCTTCTACTCGTTATAAGTTAGCATCTTAGATTTATAAAATTTCACAAAATTGTGTTTTTTAAATTCAATCATTCAAAATTTATGACAGTTTTTGAGAAATCTGGTATGTAATTCATCTAATACTTTTACATGAGCAATTCTTGTAAATGTTTGTAAATTTTATTTTGTAAACGGATGGAAGAATTTTTTAGAAATGGAGTGACATAAACATGTTGGTTAACTAAAACCTTCTACGGGCCAAAAAAGTTTCACATTTTATTATTTCGACACTATGGCCATTTTCTTCTCTCGACTCTAAGTTACTTCTGTTTGCAATAAAACCAGAAATTCTTGTATATTTATAAATTTTATCCTTAAAATGGGCCTAAAATTGCAATGAAATATAGGGAATATACCATTTTTTGGTGAGAGAATATAGGAGATAGGTATTTAGCTACATCTTGACTTTGGGAAAATTCATTTTATGGAGTTAAATAACTAGAATGTAACAATAATAAAAATACATCTAAGAAGTACACTTACAATTTGAAAAAACAACAAATTTTCAAAGCAATAAGACAAGATTACTCTATGTTAACTCATCGATTCCTTTCCCCTTGCCACAATTTTGAATTGTCTATATACCACCCTCTGTACAAGTATAAGAAAACTTGTTATCGCAGCTCACCATAAATGTGATATATCAGGGTACTATTGTATGTATAATTTGTTATTATCATTATTATAATGTTTTATGTTCAGAAATTCTTACTATATATATATATATATATATATATATATATATATATATATATTTAATTTGAATCTGATTGTTCATCTGTATGATAGATTCTTCATTAATATGTCTTTGATTCATGTTGCATTATTAATATTAGTGATTTTGACTTAGTATTACAATTTTCATAAATAAAATATTAAAACATTAAAAGAGTTAGCCCCTCAACCCCCCCCCCCCCACTGATATTCCTGATACTATACATGTAATAAGCAGAAATTGATTTTATACTACTCATACAATCTATGAGTATGTTATAACTATGATATGTTGTAAAGAACAGCATAGATACCTTTTTAAAATGAAATTGATATACCTACATAAAATATCAACAATATGTCATTGATTACTAAACTTTGTTATTATTAAGTAGAATTTTTAAATACTGTATATGTAAAATGTTTTAAATATACAAAAAACTTACCAATCCACATAGGCTTTTCAGTTACATATTGACTAGCTTTTGGAATATGGTCTTTTCCATATAAAAGAGCATCCAATCCATTATAAACCATTGACAAAGACTGTAGTACATCCTCTTCTTCAGCATTTGTTTTTGCAAATATTCTTGGAACAAAAATTTTATCACATTTAATGAAAAATATATATTTATTTATTAGTCTATTATTGTATTATAAATTGACTTGGGTTTTAATAAAATCCACCAATAAATAATTTTTATATTTAAATTTTTTTTAATGAAAACAAATTGGATATACAAGTATCACATTTTTTTATGGAGACTGAAGCTAAATTTAAGTCAAAACAATGTGTTTGAAGATGTCAAATGCTCAAGGGGAAAAGATGTGGGATTTTACTTCTGAAGAAGTGAGACAAATAAAGTACGTTATAAAACACTGATGGTAGAAGGGAATGTTGATTCTGTCCACTCATAGAATCATATATTCTGAAGTCAAATGTTTGTCATTAATAGTCAGAACTATTCAAATGCAATACCAATATAATGAACCACTAGAAGTGGCTATGGTTAAGACCAGTATAAACCTATGATTATGAACACATGAACAGTTCCAAGGAAAGATGATTAAAGGTTCTGAAATACTGTGATTCTAAAATGGTGATATCCAAATTGCACAATACAGACTTTTTTACAGACTGAGATGAGATAAAATTTAACTGAATTAAATTATTTACTCGGCCCCAAATGTAATGAAATTTTGATATCCTACTACTGCAACATTTATCAAAGTGGTTTGTGCTCCAAATTGAATCCCAATCTTGTGAGTAGAATACAACAGTGGTAATAATAATTAATATATCTTTGTAACCCTTATTTCAGCAGTGAATTTAAATAATTTTTTGAAGAAACTAATGGTCAGTAATATGATTTACTACTCCACAACAACAAAAGGTAGCTGAATGAAGGCATTGTTCTACAATACATTTTTTTGCTATACTGGAAAATATAAAAATATTTATCTTAAAGAGTAATCAAGATATAACAAATGAGTATCTAGGCTTCCTCCTTGACAGAGAAGAAAATGAGGCAAGCGTCACTTACTTGATGGATATCTTTAAACATAAGAATGACTTGTGTTTGAAACTATTGGAGAAAGAAAACTTGTGTGTGAACTACTGTCAGAAATTATAAGTCTTGACTAATGATGTTAACAAAGAAAGTGCACTTTCATTAGTTCGAGTTAGTTTGTGATACAAATTAGGGCGTATTGACGTCGGCCAGTTTACAAATTTCATAAAGGAGTTTTAATCATAATTTGAAGAATTACTGACTTTGATGAAATCGGGAATGTTGTGCAAATTTTGAGCAACAGATTTTAGTTTGAGATGCATTTTGTGGTACCAAGTCATAATTAAATCTTATAATAATACATAATGAGTACATTAAGTGTACACCTAGTTTATTAATTTTTGTGTTAGTGTAAGTATTATATAATTGTAAACATTTTAATCTGCGACGAGGTCTTCAGTGTGAACAATTAAACGGATATCTGATGATGGCGTTAATACTCTGAAACATGTCATAATATAGAAATCGACTGAAGTCACAAGACGCACCATACAATGTAATTTATTATTATAAAACAGTCTTTACTCTTTATGCCTAATGGTGTATGGTCTAATGAAGGCCAGAAGCTTTCAACTGTAGGAATACTGTTCTACAGATGAAAATAATTGAGTTCCAGAAAAAATTGTTTTAAAGGATAAAAATGCTCAAGTTCCAAAAACTTTTGAACACAAATAATTCTGAATTAAATATGTGTATGATAAGAAATATCTAGAAATAAATCAGTAGGCATAAAACAGTGTGCAATGTTTGTGACTCAACATACACATGTGTGAAGCCGCGTTCTTCTAGATGAACTTCATAAAGAACAAGTAAAATTCTTGACTCACAGATAACTACATTCACAACGTAATGAGAATTAACTCCACAAACTTTATTCCAAATTACAAATAGTTCAAAATAAAAACTAATATTTCACACTGAACATATTAAAAACTATCATAAAATATTGTCTTGCTTTGAATTTTCATTTATACTTTGTTGTAATCTCTAAATATTAACAAAGCAAAATAAAAAATAAAATAAATTGAGTTAATAAATAAAGGATATTTTTCAGCTACATTATTTTTAATAGTTTATTTTGTTTGTAAATAAGGCAAATACATGAAAAGAAAGAAAATTATATTTTTGAATTAGTGTAGGTAGGCACTTGGAGTTTGACCTAGAGTCACTGATCAATTTTGCCAGATTATAAAAATGTGACAAATTTTGAAAACATACTTTATTAAATGACATTTGGCGATGTTGGCTCTAAAACACAACTAAAAAAATGCATTTTTTATTAATATGTATGATTTTTCCTATTTAAAATTAGTTTTAATGGTCTATATTTTCTTCAAATTTGTAAAAATTTTCATATAGTAGAACTTTTATGTAGTATGGTAGATATTTCATAGCTCATGCTATATCTGTCTTACTATATTAGGCTACTTACGGATGCCATGTTATTGCATTTAAAGCATCCCCAGATTCCATCAAATAGTCTTTGATAAATCTGATGTCTTCATAATTCTTCATCAAAGTAATATCTGGCCCAATTATGTCTGCTTGTTTGTAACGAGGAAATGAGTCAAGAATCTTTCGAAGGCGGACAATATCACGACCTAATTCAGCACCAGATACTCCTTCATCAAGGATTCTTAGTTTCTGAGACTCTGAAAACAGATGTTTCAAAAATTTATATTTATTTGACCTTCATAAAATTGGTATTATAGAGGGTGTATCAGACCACCCGTGTGATATATACATGAGTATATTATTTTCAATCTCTGAAAAAACATTTGAGAATGATGTTCTCATTCTGGATATCACTCCATACTAAACCACAGCACCAGTGTAGTTTTTTAATCATTCCTTTAACACCATGAGCATATCAAAAGCATTTTAAAAGTAAAATATTTATATTTTAAAAGAGCATATTGGTATACAGCATTTTAAAAGTAACAATAAGCTGATTTCCTATACTACCTAAATGAATATCTAGCACAGAATGGTAATAGCTTGTTGTTGAAATTGAGATATTTTTATTGAAATAATATTATTAAAACCAACAAGACTCTTTATCTGTCCAGACATGAAAATATTCCAAACTCGAGGAAAACAAAATATAAATAGAAAGAAACTTTAATTAGTACAAATTAACAAAGTAGTCGCACATATTTCTGTTGATTCTTGTTTAGGTTTTATATTCGTAAGTCAAAATCTAGAGTATTATTTGCTTTAAACCTTCATGGGGGATACAACAGTGATTATTTAATAATTAAAAGTTTCTATTTTCAAGCATAACGATAACAAATGAATTCATTTATTCCCTTACGATTCCCTTTTTGTACAAAAAAAGATGTAATACACAAAATGTAAAATACAGTTTTTTCACCACCATTTTTATTTACTAATTACAAAATTTCAAGAATAGTAATGACTAATGCAATTTATTCGCTTCCCATTTATTAATAAAGAAAAGGGCCATGAAACATGTAAAATTCATGCAATGAATGCTATTTGAATTTTTTTAGACATGGGCATTTCCAATTATCAAAAATTCTAAATGTTTTTAAATGTTGGAAAACTTGTGGAAAAGTGCTAAAATTGTAGTATTGTTTGAAAGGGTATCTCAGCAGGAATGTTTGGTAAAATGTTTGTGTTTGAGAATAACATTGTTTAGTGGTAGTAAATAATATTCCAAAAATCAAAATTTTGTAAGTTTTTGGCCGTCATCTTGAAACAGGATGAAGTGCACTTTATTTTTTCAAAAAGTATACTTTTAAAAGACCTTTAAACAGATTTATCAATTTGACCTATGTTTATATTGGAAATTTCTTCAGAAACCACCCCCTCCCCCAAATATACTTTTGGGATACTGGATTGGAAATAAATATTTTCCTTAAATTTTTCTGGTGCAATATAGTGGGGTTTCAGTTGAAATTAACTGTTTAAACTGATTCGTTTGCTTGTTATACACACCACACGAGTAGTCTGATACACTCTGTATGTATTGCCTAAGCTTGCCTTTGAAGAATGATTGTTAAGATGTGAACCTATTGCTTAACTTAAATTAAACATTCTATAAAACTCCTATAAAATGTTTTAAATTGAAATGTACTTCTCTTACTTGGAATCTTTATGCTCTAAAGAACTATGCTCCTTCCTTTGCACAAATTTGTTCACATTATTTTAATGAAAGAAAATTGGAAATAATTTGAGCTTACTTTTATTTGTTGAACATCTTATTATTTATTTCGAGGTGTCACAGGATTTTAGGTTGGTACTAAATATGAATGCTTTTGCCACAAATGATTGTTTCAACTGTGAATTATAATGAATCAGTCAATAGTCCATGATTGTTGCATGCGGATTGATTATGTAACAGTTTTCCTTTGGAATAAAAATGACCTTTCTGCTTCACAGATGAAATTCATTTGAGCAGATTAATTTTATCTGGTTAAGATATTTTGAGTTTGTTTTATTTAACAGTGACGAGATATGTTTTAAACCAATATCAAAATTTAAGTTAAAATATTTCATAAATAAATGCAATGATATTGTTTTGGTGTATTGGGGAAACAAGCTTTAAAAATTATATTTTTGTTGTCTACGACTTCAAAAAAAATTTGGTAAATATTGTTGATCACAATAATCACTGATTGTGAAAATCTATAAGGTACATATAAGATCAATTCACTGGTAGTAAATACTTAATTTCCTTCTATCACGTGATCCACTCTTGATAAACTATACTACTGAGGTTTCAAGTACATGGAATTCATCTATGAACATCATTATTACTCTACTGAGATCATTAATTGTTTAAAAATTCAAAACATGAAGAACATGCAATACATAACAAGTAAACACAAAAATAATATAACTTTTCTACTTGAGTCCAACATTGTTTGTCCATAATTTAAAATACCCACATGTACAATGTAAGGTCCAACTAGAACAGGTCTATCATTTTAGTGTTTACTTGCAGTTGTGTTTTGTATGTTCTACATATATTTAAACATTTAACTATTGCAGTAGAGTGATTATGTCCACAGCCTGATGGTGAATGCCATGCATTTAACACTGCAGTAGTGTAGTTTAACAAGGGTGGATCACATCACTGAAGAAAATCATGTAATTATTACTAATTGATGTGATTAAAATCAGTGATCAGAGGTCTTTCAAGATAAAAAAAGAAAGACATTTACTTCCTTCAATCACAAATGTCACTATATAAAAACAAAAATTAATATTTACCAATTATTTTCTGAATACATTAATTTACAAAGACTTTTACTACTCTATGATAATTGTCACCCCTGAACAAGTTATCATAACTCACAGCCTAACCATTCACTCATAGCAAAAAAAATGTACTGAGGACATTAAATTTATATACTGCCGTCAAACACACCCAATTATGGCCCCAAAAATGAGCGTCTAAAATATTTCAACAAATTTCCTCTCATTGTTTTAATTTACCCTAATCCTTTAGAACTGTAAGACTTCAGAACCGAGTGCCAATTATATATCATATAATAATAAATCTTCACTCATAATTAGCTATATTCAGTAAAAGTGGATAACAATAACTAATTTGTAAACTCAGAAAATTCAGCAAACAAATAAATGGTTATGAATACAACCTCTAGTCTGGATCAATTTCCATAAAATTGTTAAAATTTTTATATTTAGTTTCATCCAATAAAAATGGGTGCGAGATATATAAGTAATGTAAAAGAGAGAGAAGATTTTTTATTCACAATAACAAAAAAAAACAGTCATTCTCGTTTGTGGAGTCACAGATATAAAACAGATACTTTAAAAACATTATTCAGTTGATAAAAAGCATATAAGTGAGCTCACCATCCCCCATCTGACAACTCACCATATCCCAACTGCCATGTTAAATTGTACCCGTTTCTATCAGACATTGAAATAAGTTCCAGAGTGCTTCTTGAATCCCATACACCCTTAACTCTTTGCAAAGGGTTGAGACAAATGATCAAATCTAGATTACTGTCGGCAACAAATTTATTTAATCTCTTCCACTGCAATTCTGAAATCAAATTTCAATAATATTATTCATTTATTTATTACTCTTGCTAAACCTTAGTAAGAAATATCTAAAAAGAATCAAAATTCCTGAAGAACATAAATTATATGGTTTAAAAAAAAGTCTTGTGATTTAAATGGATGTCAAAAAATTGAAGTCATAGTTAAAAAACACACACAAAAATATTAAAAATGTCACTTCTCATATTTAGATTTATTTGTCTATCTAACTTATTTGTAATTGATGTGAAACCAATATTATACCAAATTGAGCGAACAATTTGCTGATCTGTTATGTAATTTTTGGACTTACAGATGTCTGGATATAAATTTCCAGCTTCCAAAGAGAGTACCTATCTCTCTGAAGAGAGTGCCTATTTTTCCATAGATTTTATTTATTTTTTTAAAATATTATGTACCTTTAAAAAAAAAAAAAAAAAAAAAAAAAAAGTTGTCTATATATAATATAAAAGTCAAAACCCACTGACTGATCACGAAATTTCTGGATCCAAGAAGCCTAGAGTTATGAATTTTTTATCATGGTTTGGGGTAGATCTATAGATGCGTACTAAGAAAGGGCTTTGAAAATATTCCACTCCAAGGGTGTTTTTTACTCCTAAAACAAGTATCATATCATTGTTATTTATGGGTTGATTTTGATCAAAATTGGTGTGTTGCTGTATTAGAGTACAATTTATTTCCACAGTACCACCATTAGGGTTGTGCTAAAAAAATTATTTCATTATAAAACTATTCCCAAGTGAAACTGGGGCCATCAACTAGTAAATATATATTTTCAAGTTCTGGAGACACAACATGTAATAGTCCCTCTGAATATATAATACCAATGACCTCAATAAATTCATACCATCTTCTTATATAAATTTACTAAACTCTTTTAAATTGTTCATTGAGGCAATCAAGTCCCATGGCTAAGAATATTTATGCTACTGCATGACGACCTTACATCTCCGATTTCTTGGAGTTGTTGTGTACTTTAAATTTTGAAACAAGATCTTTCTAAAAGCAAATCTACAAAACAAATTATGAGTATCCAGACTTCCAAAGTCTTTTATAATTTCACAGTTACCTTCACAGCCTAAATGGTTAAATTGATTTGAATACAGTTTTGTTATTCAGTTCCTTTTCTTGTCTAGTTAAGCAGAAAGAAGTCAAATTTTTTAATGCAGGTCCAAAAGGGTGTTTTATTATTTTTAATACTGTAGTTTTTCTCATGTTTTGTTAAAATTCAGTTTATCTTGACTCACAGCACTAACAAACGTTGTATACTACAAACACTGTTATTTTAGTTATGACATCATTAAAAAAAAAAAAAGGAAAGTTAATAAATTAATATTGTCTTCGACTCTTTTAAGACTGGCCATTTAGCATAACTTATTAGTGCTAAAGTCTATTCTTTTCCATCCATTTTACACTCTTTCATAAACAAATTTTTAATTATAAAATTTTTGTCAGATCCAATATTTTTGTGTGATTTTTTAAAATTAGTTTCCTCATAAAATACTTAATAGTGTAATATGTAAATATACCATTAAAATCATCATCATATTTTGACATTTCCGCTGCAGTGGGTAATCTGGCATAACCTCTTATATTCCCAAAGGTCTCTCAACAGTTGCTCTCCTCTCTGATCTGCATATCCTCCTGAACTTGAATCTTTCATCTTATTCGTGACATTCCCAAATCATTTCAACATTTCCTATTGATTGTCTTAATTTTTCTTAACTGACCTAAATTTTGGATTACATAAGAGGGTATTTAAGTTTAAAAAAGGTTTGTGTAGCCTCATTCAAATTAACCCTACTACGTTAAACTTATTTTCACAGCACAGTCTGAATTTTTGACATAGTTCTCTGATTTCTCCAACTGATTATTCGTATATTCATTTATTTATAAACCTAAGATGAATAAGTCCAAATTTTTCCAAATCGTACTTCTTACACCTTTAATTAAAGGGCATATAAAAAGATAATATTTGACAAAAAAAAGTAATGAAATTGTATAATCTATTCTAGAAATATTGTGTGATCTTTAATTTATACTTACATATTTTTGCAACTGTCAAGGTGTTTGGTCAAGCTCGTTATGTCGGTGAACATGATTTATGGAAGAAGAAAAGTCAAGTTTTAATTATCAGCAGTTTAATAATGATGTGTAATCGGAGTTCATAATGTTTAAAATTTTATAAAAGGTGCCACTGTAATAAAATCATATGTGAGAACAACTTATTCCAATAAAATAAATATTGTTGATTGTCCATATAAAGGAAGTAAATGAGTTTAAAAAATTCCAAAATATCATTTGCTAATAGATAAGTTATGAATTAATAAGGATCCAAATGCAATAACAATGCTGTAAATACTGTAGAAAGATCAACTATAAAATAAGTCTAAGCTTCTCACTTTGTTTGTTAAGTCACCTGTATTTCCCAGTCTTTGACATTACTAATAGTAATTTTTTAAATTAATCTCTAACATTTTCCTATGTGAGTGCTACAAGTCATTATGGTGTACACATTAAAGGTACGAATCGAAATTATTTTTATTTATGGGTAAATGAACCAGAGTGTGATATCAACAGCTAGAGTTTTTAATCAAAGGTATCCGAAGAAGAACGTTTCATCAGTACGCCACACAACTAGTCGATAAATTCATTGAAACCGAAATGGTAGCTAATAAAAATAAGAATGGAAATAGAGTATTTGATGAGCTATCTGAAATAAAAGTTTTGAATAATTTTACAGCAACTCTGTCAAATTCCCTTCCAACACACTTATTAGTTAGTTCAGTCTGCAAAATTACATAGCTACAAAATTTTCACACCTATAAAATCCAAAATTTACATGAAGATGATTTTGATTGGAGGTTTGAATATTACGAAGAAATACAAGACCTGATAAGAAGTAATGAAATAATACTGAATAACATGTGCTTTTCATGTGAGTGGATTCTATTTTTAAACAGTTTTGTAATTAAACTAAAACTTCCACTAATTTGTCGGGGGCTATTCCCAGTGGCCAGAAAAATTTTTGGGCGGATATTTTCGGAGACAGTGTTGTTGTCTAATTTTTTATTGAGGGAAATTTGAACTGTGACACCTACCTCAACTTGCTTAAGAAGTTCATAAATACTATCATAACAGATTTGATTGAGAATCGGCAAAATGAACAGGGTCAGTTGGAATATGTTGAAAATTTAGTTTATGATCAACTCTACTTAATTGCAGGAAGAATAATGAAGGTTAGTTAAAAGACAATATTCCTGGCCAATGCCATTAAATGGTCCACAACATCCTCTAATTTAATACCCTTAGATTATTTTTTATGGTGGGCATTAAAATCTGTAGTGTGCAAAACACCACCAATTGATTTAGCGGATCTTAGAAATAGAATAACAGTAGAGTGTAGGGCTGTTCCAAGAAAAACATTTTCAAAAGTCAGAACTGAGTTTCAGAACAGGTTGTATTATTGCATGGAAAGAAATGGTGAACATTTATAATCTTCAGAGAAATTTTAGAAAAAATGCAAGAAAGTGGTAAGTGTAATTTTACAACCAGCATATTAAAATTTTAATTAGCATACCGGTGGTGGGAGAGCTCACCAGGACATTTCCCGGTATCCCGGTGGCCAGCATGCCTCTGCTTACCAGTTACAAAGTATCATATGATACTTAAAGATATGTATTTAATGTATACTTAATGAGGCAAATAAATGCAACGCAATACAAATAAAGTTACAATGTTTAGGCATTACACACAAAACTATCTTTAAATGTTTACCAGATATTGATATCTTTTCATCTACTTCTGTAGTATTTGTGAATTGAAGTAAGTCACTCTCAGGGCCTCCCACTCGAATAAAAGCAGGAGCCAGTGCACGTGCCATATTAAAACTCTCTGTCCTGAAAAATAAAGTAAACTTTTAATATATGTATATATTATTTTTTTCTTAGCATCTATAAATTAAACTCATTAATATAAGCTTTTTAAAATATTGTTTTGTAGTATATTTCCATTTTGGGTTTTTTAATTAACTGAAAATAACCAGATGAAAGGGGAAACTCTTCAATGTTTAATATTACAAATGGGCAAAAGATACAAATTGTATGAAGAATTTTGAATTTATACGTAAACACTATAAAATTAAAAAGATTTGTTTAATCAAAACATTAAAACAAATTCTAAATCTTTAATATCTGAGTAATTATTTTATTTAAATATATATATCAGAAAAAAAATTAAAAAGATTTGTTTAATCAAAACATTAAAACAAATTCTAAATCTTTAATATCTGAGTAATTATTTTATTTAAATATATATATCAGAAAATAAATATCCTTATTAGAACAAGTAATTTATTTTGTTTAGTTACAGTCCATTTGAAAATATGGTGAAAACTGAAAATTGCAAACGTTTTTATTCTTTCAGTATTAGTTATTGCCTTTGAATTGTTGAATGCAAATTTGTCAATGATTTCTTGATGAGAAATCTATATTAATTTACAGTTTAAATAAAATGTTATGACCCCCTCACAACATGTCAGAATTAGTAGTTCAAATTATACAATTATCTTAAACATGTCTACTTACCCAAATTTTTCAGAAAATAAAAGATGTCTAGGCTCCAACGTAAAGCTGAGAAATTTATCGTGTACAAGATGAAGCCATTTTTTATTATTTATGCTTATCATCGCTTCCTTAGAAGTAGTTGTTGTTTTAAATAATCCCATCAAAATGGCAGCTACCAAACATAGCCCCACCTGGTGAAGTAACATCATAACACCAAATCTAAAAAATTCAAAATTCAAAATTTTAATTTTACTGCAAGTCAGTGGTTCATTTATAAACAAAATTAATTATCTCATTATTGTTTTAAAATTTACATTTTTTCTAGGTGTAAGAAACTTACACTAATAAGAGTAAGGTATATTGACTATATATTTCTTGTAATTAATCTTATTACAGGAAGGCCATTCAAGTCTTGGGGTGACTCAAGATCGTATTTTCAGGCGGTGGTGGCATAGAAGTACCCATGGACAGATGGTATCTTTGACTTCCCTCAGTTTATTGGACACAATACAGTAGTTCCCCATTGACCATGCAGTAAAAATTTAATTGCTGATGAAAAGTCAGATACCATAACATGCTGCATGACTGACAACTGACTTGTAGCTTCCTTTGCTGTTTCATCTACTTTTGTGTTTCCAGTAATTTCACAATGCACAGGTACGTAACAAATTGTTAGTCCAATGCTGAAGTCTGTATATGAAACACAGAATATCTTCAACCAATGGATTCTTAGAAAACATATCCTGGATAGCATGTTGTGGGTAAGCACTTTTGGAATAGAAACACAAAAAATAATGATGGAATCTAGAAGGAACCATGTTAAAACCTTCCAAAACAGCAAAGATACTAGAAGCTGTAAAAACATTAGAAGCTGAGAATAATTCAAACATATACATCTGACACAATGAGTAACATTCATGACTGATTTTACAGTCCAGTTTAGAACCATCAGTGAAAATAATCTCACTAGAGTGTATTCATTAATTATATATCTTAACTTCCAACGATACACTACATCAAGAGTGTTATATTTCATGAATCTGGAGGGTGAGAAATCAAAATTTGGCATTTTAATAAGCCAAGAAGGAAGGAATAAAACATCCAGAATACTCTTACCAAGGGGTAAGTATAAGTCCCAAATTGTTGAAGATCTGATAAGTTCTCAGCCAAATTGGGCAGTACAGTTCTGACGATATTCACATCGATTAATTAAAGGTTTGTTAACAATATCATTAGCTAAATGATATGGTTTGGAGGTGTTAGGAATTAAACTACTATTAAGGATTAAGTTATATAGTTAAGATAAATTATTTTAGTAGTTAACAGATGGTAAACAATTGTTGTCAACCATAAAATGCGTGGAACGTTGCCAGGGCGCAGTTGACATTGTTGAGCTCTTCAGGTGAATAGTCCATGGAACCAAGGATCATGAAGGACAACAGTCCGGGTATGGTTAAACTCTAATAACAAAGGTGAGCAAGTGATTTGTTTAATTATTGAACCTGTATAGACTGAACTACACGAACACTCTATAAAACTATAAAGAGTAAGATTAGTTTGATTCATTTTTTGTCACAATAATTGTTATCGCTCTGGGTTAGTTTATGATATTCAATCAAAGAGTATTAGTTAAATTCTTGTATTAAAACATATCAAGGAAATGTTTTCTCAACATTTAATATACATAAAGTTATTTGTCAAGTAAGTAAAAAATAATAATTTTTAAAATACTACATTCCCTACCTTATTTTAAAATAATGATATAATATTTTAATGTGGAATACACTTTTTCACTGAAAAATTACAAATTGAAAACTATGAAATGCATGTATGCGTAGGTTATACCATGTGTCCATAAAGTCTCACACCCCCCCTCTTATTTTTTTATTAATGGAAATAGACAAATTTGCTTTGGGGAAACCAAAGGAGGAGTCTTTTGCAGTATCAAAATTTTCAACCCTTACCCCCAAAATGGGGTAGTTTGGGGGTAAGTCAAGAATTTTAAATAGCAACCCCTATTGAGTGATACCTCATTTTAAAGGTCTTTTCAAAATAAGAATAATGGCGCAAACCAGAGGTCTCTAAGTTCATCCTACCCAACATAGCAACCAATCGAATTGTGAATTTTACGTTAATAATTAGACCAGAAATGTTACGAAATGTACAACAAGCTTTTGAGTCCAGAATCTATTTCTGCCAAAAAGTAAATGGTAGCCATTTCAAGAATTTAATATGAGCTAAAAAAACAATGTAAGGCTCTTACCATCATTTTACCAACATAGAGCAGTTTGTAATGTAATACAAACAACCGGAGTTTGTAGGTTAACATTCACAATTCGATTAGTTGCTATGTTGGGTAAGATGAACTTAGAGACCTCTGGTTTGCGCCATTATTCTTATTTTGAAAAGACCTTTAAAATGAGGTATCACTCAATAGGGGTTGCTATTTAAAACTCTTGACTTACCCCCAAACTACCCCATTTTGGGGGTAAGGGTTGAAATTTTGATACTTCAAAAAACTCCTCCTTTGGTTATCTAAACTTTCCCCAAAGCAAATCTGTCTATTTCCATTAATAAAAAAAATAAGAGGGGGTGGGACTTTTTGGGCACATGGTATATAGGCTATAAACTATAATCTGACAAGGCAGCGTATCTAGATATGAAAGAAAAAAAACATGAAAATTAAATAAGCTGTTCTAGAATCTTAATTTGACAAATCAGTAGACATATTGTTGAAAGTGAAAACTTCTTTTGGCATGTTATAGTACTGTACATTTTGTATAGAGGAAAACTCCGAATGACGTCATCAAAATCCATGACGCATCACGCTCGATTGTCCAGTCACTCTCCACTATACGAGTATATTGAGGCCTATTAATATATGTATGTAAATAATTCCTCACACTCACAGAAATATTGCACTAACTTTTTCTCGCCCATACATACATACAAAACATTTTGAAAAGATGTAGACATTTTACGTAAGTTATTAGTCAAAAATAAGTAGGCCCTACAACAAAATATGGAACTACAAAAGATACTTTATTCACAAAATATTCATTTCATATTTTAGTTATCACAAACCAATCGTTTCATTTTTAGAATATAAATATAATGAAATTAATAGTCTATTATTATTTACGAAATACAAAAATAATGTATTATTGTAAATAGTACTGTAAAAAATAATTATTCAAATGTAAATATTATTTTTTACTAATATTTAATAATGAAAATAAATTTTTATTTATACAGAATTCACAAGGTCTTAAATTTATATTATAAATACACGTAGAGTATGAACACTCTCGAATTACATGGTTTTTAACTTAAATATGTATTAAATAATAAAAATGAAGCATTACATAGAATTAATATTTTTATTACATTCTTTGAAAGTTTAAAAAAATTTTAATTTTTAAAATTGATAGTTTTCATTACATTCTACCGTCCTGCTAAGGTAACTTTTTTTTTTCAAACCAGAATGTCTGGGGAGGGAAATGTTGTACCCCAGAGTTAATTATTATGTGTTTTATTTTTAATAGGGCCGACAAGGTTGGTTTCAGAGGGAGTTTTTAAGGTAAACCTGTATATTTAGATGATGCTACCATCTCAAATTCTCTCTTATCAAAGTTTGAAGAATATAATATTTTGAAAACATTTCGTTTCTACAGCTCAAATGTCTTTATCGATTTAAATTCTGAAATTTTACTTTTCATTTTAAATCAAAATTTATGAATATTTACTTTCAAACTCTGAAAAATCATCTAGAAATCCTTACTTTCTATCGGGAAATTATTTTTTGGGTAAACTGGAAGATTAATGACCCAAACCAGTGTGTAAAATTGTAATTAAAAAGACAAATACAGTTCAGGAATAACGGGATAAAAACGTAAATGAACACAAACGCTAAAGTTTCAATCAATTATGATTTACACTTAAGATAACACTGGTCAAAAAAAATTCTTTTTAAATCGCCAAAGATATTTCAAAGTAACTATAATGTTTTATAATACTAAATTCAAAAATAATTTACTTTCCCTCTGATGGGCTCTACTTTGTACGACAATTTGTATTAATTTATACGGATGTACGAATGTGCCGTAACGATTGCGTATAACCTAAAAGTGTAAACGAAACTCTAAAACATCATGCCTTCATCACGTATTAATATTTTGCATCATAATTAATTATATTTTGTTTCAATTGGGCGAAATTAACGTAAGTTAGTAATAAAAATGTATTAAAGTGTTCAATGATAAATACGGTAGTTGTACATATTTGATATGTTATTTCAGAACAATGCCTTCGCGGAGAAAATGTTTAAATGATCCTTGCTCTATCTTCTTATGTGTGTGGCGATTATATTCTGCAGAAACACAAAAAAAATATTGGATTTTTGTAAAAGAAACACATTTTGCTTATTTCAGTTTAAATTCGACACCACGATAAGACGTGGGCACCTCACAAATTTGTAAAAGTTGTGAGGTAGTGGAAAATTGTAAAAATAAGAGTTTAAAGTTTAAAATACCTACGATATGGACCGAACAGAAAAATTACAAATAATTATATTTTGTTCTTACCGTTTGTGACTTACTTAAGTAAGTTTGACGCGTTTCGAAATATACTCCATCTTCAGAGAATCGTTCTTAAGTGCTCGTTATCACATTAAAATTAAACACGTTAACACGCAAAAATAACTCGAACCATTTATTGAACGATCATCTGAACTTCCGATCCAACTCAAATACATACAGCAATTAAAGTACATGATAAGAATAAACCTAAGAAGTGTTTACAAATGACCCTTGAGGTTAGTCGATTCCAAATTTTCCATGAGACACCAATCATTTTTAACGTTCAATTTAAATTTCGTGTTTTTCAATTTTACATGTGTAATTTTCGTGTATTAGTGTTCAATTTTAACGTGATAACGACCTCGTATTAACGATTGTCTGAAGATGGCATATATTCCGAAACGCGTCAAACATACTTAAGTAAGTCACAAACGGTAAGAACAAAATATAATTATTTGTAATTTTTCTTTTCGGTCCATATCATAGGTATTTTAAACTTTAAACTCTTATTTTTCCAATTTTCCACTGCTTCACAAGTTTCTCCAGAAATTCCTCACAATATTTTGTGTAGGAAGGTTGGTAATTAACCTATTAATATACATTAACAAAATTGTTATTACGTTCTGAAAAACTCTTCCTGTTCCAAAAGCAAACAAATGTTTTAAAATATCTATTCATACGGATTGATTTTCATCGAATTTTGGTATAACTAACAAAATTTAGGCCATACTTCGAGAGAATATAAAATTTTTGACATCTTGAAATTTAAGGGTAGTGTACAAGTCATAAACTCAAAATTCTGATTTTCCCAAAGCTTCATATAGTTTTTATTGAACTTTAGAACCCAGACAATATATACCTGTATTTTATTCTTAAAACAACCATATAACACCTGTAAAATATTACGCTAGGAGAGGAAAAAAAGAAAAGAAATTCATACTAACTTTTAACATTAGGTACATACCAGATAAAAAAAAAGAACCTGATATTAAATTTTATATTTTGCTATTTTATTTTAAAACCAAGATTAATAACGTATGACTCAATATCGAAACAAAGATTATTTTTATAATTTCATATATACAGAGTGTTTCGAGATAATTGTAACAAATTTTACCAGGTTATTCCTTAGATCAGGACAAGAAAAAAATGTCCTATCAACATATTGCAAGGAACCAATCTTTACGGAATTACAGCCAAAAATAGGTTTTTCACTATTTTCATTGTAGTTATTTTTGTTTTGGGCTTAAGACAGTGATCCTATTGTGTTATATTTACTACTTTTATATTAAAACAGGGAATTATCTGTAGAACAAGGGATAATAATTGTGGTTTCCAAAAAAATAATAGGTGCTCAGTAATGAAACTCTAAAAGTAACATTTTTCTAATAAATATTTAATTTAAACTTTATGCCAAGTTTTTAAAAGGTTCTCAACCTATAATCTGTGGACCAATTTATCTGGAACTCCTGATGAAAAGCAATATTGTTTTATCATAACGTACTCAAAAAATAGACTAACTTTTTTTAAACTTTAAATTTCCCTATTTAAATTATAACATAATTTTGTTTTTTAGTTAACTATATTTACATCAATTTTCTTAGAATAATTCTTTACAATTATTGTTTAGAAGTTAAGTGTTCATTACACATCTAACAAAATTTTGGTATGTCAAACATAAAAAACTGGGGTTTACACTAATTTTTCGCGTTCGACCCCACATTTCTCATTAACTAATGCAGGTTATGTGACCTATTTTATTTGATTTTTCAATAATATTTTTATTTCTTTGATACGTGCGTAGTTGTCATTTTTTGTAATTAAATGTTTGTAAAGTAAATTTTGAATTAAATGATGAGCTTGACTTATGAGAAAAATTATACAGTATAACTAACACACCGAACACAATTCTGATACAAGTGTATCACTGAAGAGGACGACCTTGTCGTTGAAACGCGTCTGATACTTAGGCGTATTTTTTTGTGAGAATTGTGTTCTGTGTGTTAGTTATACTGTAAATTTTGAAGTTTTAAACAAGTTAAAGTCTACTTTTTGAGTATGTTATGATTAAAATAATATTGCTTTTTAGCAGGAGTTATTGACTCTGTATAATAAGAAATAACTAGTAGGCGTATCATAATGTTTTGTGTGTTCTTGACATTTGCCATTTTTTTTCGTTTTACTTTTTTTGACGATAACTTAATTAATTTTCAAGGTACAAAACCCACTTTTTTTGTCATTAAGAAACATAAATATTTTTTCTCGTAAAATTTTCGGTTTAATATGATAATAATAAGATATTTGACTTTAAAAAATCTCAACAATCGCCATTTTGAATATAGTAAAGTTTTGGATCTGGTACATACTGATAAAACATAGTATAAACAATGTGCATACCAAATTTAAACTTATAATCTTACTAATTTCAAAAGTTATCATTAATTTAAAATAGCCGACAGTCATTTGCGTTCGTTTGAACTTTTTTCATTATTTTCACCAGTAGAACTCGTCCTGAAATTCTTTCCGTTTCTTCGTGTAACACCCTGTATATATAGTAAGAACTTTTCTTTTTCTGAACACAAAACATAAAGCATAATAATTATAAAATATATTTTTTTGTATTTAAAAAACACATAACCGGAATTTAAAATAATAACCTCTCGTTTGCTAAAGCAGCCATATGTAGTTCGGCGAATCGAAGCGAATTTTCAAACTCACTATGTATTGCTCCCCCATAAATAATTTTGTGATTTATGTTATTATTACTAGATCGTAGCAAACCAATCTGGTTATAATAATCTTTTAAATGATTTTTCCCAAAGTCGCGACATAACTAAATCTCTTTCTAGTTCCCTAAACCAGTAGATTTACTTCGCTCGTTTAAATAGTTTATGATATATCGGAATTTCTGAGTAAATTTATTGTATACAAAATAATGATCACAACTTACTGAAATGTTCAACTCTTAATTTGTCACTCTCCCACAGTAGCGATATTGTTGCACTGGTCTCAATTCAACTGTGGTTTTGATGTACAATTGACATGTTTCTTAATGCTGAATCAGAATTTGCAAACGCAAAGAATTCTTGCAATAGTTAACTTACCAATGTTATATAAGTTACACAACTACTATTTGCTTGCCTGTAATAAATCTTTGTTTATTTTGCAGCCTACAATTAGTGGAGCAATTTCCAACATTCGATTGTTTGTGCAAACTAAGCTTTTTAGTTAATAATATATAGCCCAATTGCTTTAACAAAAAATGTCTATCTAGAATTTTACAAAAATTGACGAAAGAAGTTTTTCTTATAAGAAAGGTAGTTTTTTTTATGTCAATATTAAAAGCAACTTGTGTTGACCCCCCTACTCAGTACGTGCCTTCCTCTTTTAGGGACAAATATTAAAACTTTATAAATATTTCGTTTATAAAATAAATAAAAATGGCCAAAAAGAATTACCTAAACATAGTTTTCCTTGCGTTTTTACCAACAAATATCATTAAATACAAAAATTGTTCTATTAACCATTTCCTATAAATTTCCCTTTCCAATTTTAAAATTGTTATTTTTACCCTAATTGAATTGTGTTGAAATATATTACCTTTTTATTTGTACACAGAATGTTGGAAAAGTCTGGGTATATTTCAAAATGTACGAGTTTTATGAGATAGAAACAAATGCAGTTATTCACAGTTAAAAAATAACCACTTTTTGGTGAGTTTGAAAATTTTCCATCATGAAATGAACTTCATTTTTTTTTTTTTTTTTAATGGAAAGGTACTTGATTTTAATGTAAAATTTGACGATAAAACGATGGTCTAATCCGTTTTATTGAATATCTAAATCCGTTTTTTAGTTATCGTCAGTCAAATGAGCGAAAACGCAAAACAATGGTGGGTCAAAATAATCAAAGAAAAAAACGCATCGCATATTAGAATAATTATTTTACAACGTTAAAAGTTTCCTTTTTAAATGTAATTAAAAAGTACTAATTATAACCAACGCCTTAAACTTTGTTAATTAACACGATGAAATAACGTAGAAAATATAAGCGAAAAACAAATTTACAAGCCAGCAAATAATAAGATGATTTTTTTTTTTGTAATTTATTTAAATTAAAGACAATTATTAACAAAAATAAATTGACTAAGAAGAAGAAAATACAGAATTAGAGTAATATACAATGCGTTTTTTCTTTGATTATTTTCACCCACGATTTTGCGTTTTCGCTCATTTAACTGACTATAACTTAAAAACGGATTTAGATATTCAAAAACGGATTTGATCATCGTTTTGTTCGTCAAATTTTATATTTAAATCATGTATCACACGACTACCTTCCCATAAAAAAAGAAGAAGTTCATTTCAAAATGGCGGACAAAATTTTCAAACTCGCCAAAAAGTCGTTCTTTTACGGCTGTGAATAACTGCATTTATTTCTATCTCGTAAGACTCGTACATTTTGAGATATTATGCCTTTTTCCAGACTTTTAAAACACCCTGTATATGAGCGTCTCACGTACACACACAAACAAAAATCTGAGGAAATTGTTAAGAGTGAAGATTAAAAAAATACAACATTTTAATATTTTAAAAAATTTAGATTTCAATGTAGCCTTTTCTTCGAGAAGTTATTACTTGCATAATATACAGAGTGTGAAATAAGTCGTGATACACCTCAATATAATTTAAATTTATTGCTATATCAACGTAAAGCCTTTACCATACCTATTATAATACTTTTTTCTGGTGTTTAAGTGGGGTTAAAACTGAGACAGCATTCGCAAAAGATTCTCTTGAAATGGATTGGGCCTTATGTAGGCTATAATTGTACCCTGTAGGTCATTGACGTCAGTGGGCTTTATTTCATAAAACATGTGACTCCAAAAGAAATAGTCCAGTGGATTGAGGTTAGGAGACCTTGCTGGGCATTCCACAGCGCCTCTTCTGCTTAAACCATCTTCTCTGAAAAACATAGTCCAAGTATTGTCGTACTTCACGGCTGTGGTGTGGTGGTGCTTCATTTTGTAGCAACCAAATGTTTTCTGTCTCCTGCCCAAAAATATTTTAGAGTGCAAGGGCGATCTGCTTTGCAAGCATCTCTAAAATATTTCTCTGAGTAAATTTCCATCAATTACAAACGATCCAACCAACTGGTTGTTAACTATTCCAGCCCTGCGTATGAGCCTCTTTCTATCCGTCCAATAACAACAGTTGTGCCTATTGACATTGTCATTCGTCATGAAAGTATTCAAAGCACTTAAAGCCTTGTGAGCACTTGTTACATTAAAACAGGTAAAATACGCAAGTTGGTAATAACTAATTTTTCATGTAACTTTTTCCAGGGATGTACTAGAAACCTTTCGGAGGTGCCATTAATTTTCTATTGCATAGTTTCCAAAGATATGTCACAAGATAGAGGTTGCCATTTAAAAAATGAAAGTTGCCCCCTTTACTCCCGTTTGAAAAAGGGGACACAAATTTTAACTCCCCTTCAACATAAAAAAAGTGTGTTATAATAGGTATGGTAGAGGTTTTTTACGACTTATTTTACACTCCACTTACTCAAAATTATCATCACTGAATGGATAAATACACCCAATATTGAAAAAGATAAAGTATAGGTTAATACCTTTATATTAAGTAGTACACAGTAATTGTTCTCTGTATATGTATGTATGCACAGATATACACTCATGTACATGCGGACGAAACACTTATTTTTAGGTTAAAAATAATAAATTTCAATTTCGAAAGGGCTACATTTATAGGAAATATTTATATCATGATTTTTTTTTTTTTTTTTTTTAATAACTCGAAAGGAAAAAGAGATACTTAGATCATTTTTATTGAAGTGAAAACTTCTTTTGGAACGTTATAGAGAGAGAGAGAGAGAGAGAGAGAGAGAGAAGAGAGAGAGAGAGAGAGAGAGAGAGAAGGGGGGGGAGAGGGGTGAGAGAGCGAGAGAGAGGGGGAGAGAGGGGGGAGAGAGGGGGTGAGAGAGAGAGAGAGAGAGAGAGAGAGAGAGAGAGAGAGAGAGGGAGGTAGGGAGAGAGAGAGGAGAGAGGGGAGAGAGAGGGGTGAGAGAGGGGGAGGGAGAGAGAGAGGCGTGAGAGAGAAAGAGAGAGGGGAGGGGAGAGGGGAGAGAGGGGGGAGAGAATGAGGGGGAGAGAGAGGGAGAGAGAGAGAGAGAGAGAATTTGAATTGAAT